>OZ007575.1:1116192-1551192 GCA_963931925.1 Onchidella celtica
ATATAGATTTTGCTATTGCAAGAGCCGTGGTGTATGCCACCAAATATAGAACAGCACTGAGACAAGACTCATGACTGATAAACGTTGTTCAAGAAGGCAATGGAGATAGCGGAGGTTGTGGGGAGGGGGGGGGGAGGGATTGGGGTGTTTGGGGGGGTGGGGTGGGATTGAGATCTGGAGATCAAGAACTCACAGTATTCCGGCCGATTTTCCTCATTCGATGTTGCGTATTTTGTCTGCCAGAGATCCAACATGGTCGTCTTCCTAACACTACTTAAATTTTCTTGGATTTCATGATCTGCCAAGTGGCTAAATAACAAAATGTCAGACTCCAGGAAATGTTTGGCCTCAGAACAAAGTCATTTGACCAACTTTCGTTGACCAGAAACAGTTCATCATTTATCGTTCGATTTCTGGCAGTTGTAGCAATTCCTGGGTCATCTCCTAGAGGGCTAGCTTGTCTGACAGAACAGTGGACGTCTCCACCAAGGTTAGCTTGTCTGACAGAACAGTGGACGTCTCCACCAAGGTTAGCTTGTCTGACAGAACAAGGGACGTCTCCACCAAAGGTTAGTTTGTCTGACAGAACAGTGGACGTCTCCACCAAGGTTAGCTTGTCTGACAGAACAGTGCATGTCTCCACCAAGGTTAGCTTGTCTGACAGAACAGTGGACGTCTCCACCAAGGTTAGCTTGTCTGACAGAACAGTGGACGTCTCCACCAAGGTTAGCTTGTCTGACAGAACAGTGCATGTCTCCACCAAGGTTAGCTTGTCTGACAGAACAGTGGACGTCTCCACCAAGGTTAGCTTGTCTGACAGAACAGTGCATGTCTCCACCAAGGTTAGCTTGTCTGACAGGACAGTGGACGTCTCCACCAAGGTTAGCTTGTCTGACAGAACAGTGGACGTCTCCACCAAGGTTAGCTTGTCTGACAGAACAGTGCATGTCTCCACCAAGGTTAGCTTGTCTGACAGAACCGGTGACCAGGCCTTAGAGGACGAGGGGTCCAATAATTATATTCCTTGCTGTTCTCTGTAAAACCTGCAATGTGATGTTTGATCTGTGTAGCAAATTACTTGTAGTGTATTCGATAAAGCTAGATTCTCCTACTCTCCCCCCCCCCTTCCATCCCACCCCACCCGCACCCCCCGCCACAACTCGTAGGAGCGGTACCCAATTGGGAGCAACTGGTTCAATTAGCTTAAAGCTAGGGGGCCTTGGCTCCCTCTCAGATATAATTCGTCAACGTTCATAGCTGATAGTTGGCATCTATTTTTTTTCTAATTTGATTACACTTTTAAGCTATTCTTTTGAAATAATAGTCGAAAAAAAAAACAACTATAAATTATAATTATATAGATTTTTTCTTTTAATATGATATTACACGTACACGTACACGTACACGTATGACATAGACAGAAGGCAGAGAAAATGTGTAGGAAAAAAATGGCTTGTGATTGATGTAGAGAATGTTCTCTCTGTGTGTGACATTTTCACGTGTCGGACTCTCCTGATATTTTAGTTGGTCACCAGCCATGATCACAGAGACTTTCATTCTGCATCATTTCTGGGAGTTTTGCAATAAAACAAACCATTTATCTCAATCCTGGTCGCGTGATTTCTGACCTAGAAGATTATCTCCCTTATAATAAATTCTTCATTCCCGAGAACTTGCAGTAAAACACCAAAACCCGGGGAAAACTTCACGTTGATTTCCTGGTAAACAAAAATATTATATCCCTGAATTTTTCTCAATATCCAAACATTTGCCAAAGAGTTGTCTGAAGGAATCCCGGTACTTCGTGCTCATGGTGTAGTACAGAAAAACATTGACACTAGAATTGATATCTTGACACAAGAAGGAAAAAGACCACAAGGAAAACAGTTCGTTCTGATACAGACCATGCATGGCAAATTCTGGTTCAATAATCATGAAGACGGCCAAGGCTGTGCTGGGAGTGTAGCAAACAATCATCACGCTGGCAATCAATATCACCATTTTGACGGTTTTCTTGTCTCGAGAAGACATCGACTCTGACAGTTTATTAGTCACTGTGACACTTTTCCGCCATGCGGTTTTTTGTCCGAGTTTGGTGACCAGTATGGTGGTCAATATTATAATTGCTACAAATGACGAGTAACCAATCAAGGCGGTCAAGAAATATGTGGCATCAGTTTCAGCTTTGTTGGTTCTACTCACAGCTATAGCTAAGACTGTCTGGTTTTTCTCGGGCTGAAACCGCCAAGTGAAGTGAAATCTCTGGTATTCGGGGATCAAAGGCACAAAATTGACGATATAGATGATAAAAATGACGATTTTGGATTTTTGCAGGGTGATGATTTGTTTGACCTTGAGAGGCATGGCTATACTCAAACACCGCTCTGCTGTAATGAACACGGTAATCCAACCTGTGACCCGGCTGAAACACACGGAAATGATACTTGCAGAAAGATATTGAATCTCCTCTGATACGAAAGGAACATCAGCGTATCTCAGCAGGGGGTTCATACTGATACTGTGCATCAGTTGAGTGATCAGGGAGCAAAGATCAGAGATAGCCATGCTAAAGAAACTGATATTCACATTTGAAGCAAAACCTTGTCGAAGAAATATGATGATATTTATGATGTTTGCGACCATTCCAAACAGACAGACGGACGTACAGAGAAATGCATAGTTGATACAAATGACGAGCTGACTTTGTTCAAATGTTAATACACGATACTTTGGTTTCTCTGGGGCCGCCAAGTAAACAGCTGGAGTGACGTCACTGTTAGTGTTTAGAAGCATCACCATGGTGATAGAGCTCAGGTCTTGCTGAGTGCAGGAATCGGCCATCAACTCCACTGTTTTCTCTTTTACTTTCTGATTTTATAAACAACCCGTGATGTTAAATCAGAAATCCTAGCCATGCTTGCATTTCTTACCATGAAGTGATTCATTTCTCATACAGAATTTCTGTCACTCAAATGACGCTTGTGATTCTTGCCCTATGACATGTCGTCCAATTATCTTCCTTGAAATGTTTGAAAAACTGACAGAAAAATCGCTACAAGTCAGAAAAAATGCTAAATAATTTGTATGTGTGTGTGTGTATGTGTGTGTGTATTTGTGTGTGTTTCTGTATGTTCTAATTTAGAAATTAAAAAATTTGTTGGGGAGAGTTCTGGAGCGTTCACCCCTGGGGAGAATCTGACATCAATGATGTGGATGAAGTGGCATCAAGTGACATTCATGACAAGTGGCTGTTTCATCACATGACATCACCTCAAGAGGTTTGAGTCATTTGTGTGAGTGGAAATCCACGTCATTTTGGTTTTAATGTTTCAAATTCAGGAAAATTCAAGCCGCCAAAAAGACATGGAATTGTCCATCCCCCCCCCCCTCCACCCCACCCCATCTCTTTTTATTTACATCCCCCGTCGCTGGGCCCACGCCCCCCCCCCCCACCCCACCCCCACTCTTAGTTTCCTAATTGTATTTGCCAACGCCATTCGATCCAATCACTTGAAAACATAAACTTGCTGTTTAGGATGCCAGCACGTGTCAAGAGAGTGAAAGAGTGGATGGATGGACGTGCCAGATTTAAGACATCGCAAGTCAATGGAATGTTTCTCGCTGTAACTCCAGGCATGCACTAGCCTAGTTTGATCATGCAACTATATGACCGGCGTACTTGGGTGGTTACTTGACAAATTTCAGTGTGAACTGTTCAAATTCGTGGACTGTTCTTCCTCTTTCAGAAAAATAAAATTTAACAGACCAAAAACAAATGCACCAAACAAGTCCAAAAAACGAGACAAAAATGCCTGATCAAAATATTTTAGTGCGCGCCTGGGGTAAGGCACAGTTCAGTTTACACGTTGGCAGCATTTGACCACAGGCCAGTGTTTATTCATTCTGCTGAGTTCAAATCAACTATAAAGTTACACTTCATGACATTTTTCTTGTTCTTGCTGCGCCATGTTCATAATTATTTTGGTTTGCCATTTTGTGATTATCTATATAAAAAAACAGCAAGGAAAAAAATTTCACTGCTGCGGGGAAGAAATGCCCAGACCTGAAAAATTACATGTGAAAGATAGTTCTTTTTGCTACTATGTCTATTCCTTTGACATGAAACCAAAGTATCGTAATTTTGTAATAAATGAAAATAGGCCTAAAAATACGGAATAATGCTTTCTCCTCAACAATGGTGGCCTCCCTCCTGCCTTTGTTTTGGTTCGACTTTAAACTTCCGGTTGCGTTTCAAAGTTTGAAGGCATGAGTTTCTGTGCCGTCTGCCGTATGCACGGGCCATGCGGGTGTTACTGTGCCAGTTATGAGTTGTTTTCTATCTAGATCTACATAGTCTGTGTGCCCACTGAGTAACTAAATCTAGATCTAGATCATTATAAGTAATAAAGATATTTCTCCCGGGCAGGGCCGGGTAACTCAGCTAGTCTATTTAAAAAAACAGCAAGGAAAAAAAATTCACTGCTGCGAGGAAGAAATGCCCAGTCCTGAAAAAATTACATGTGAAAGATAGTTCTTTTTGCTATTATGTCTATTCTTTTGACATGAAAGCGAAGTATCGTAATTTTGTAATAAATGAAAATAGGCCTAAAAATATCGAATAATGCTTTCTCCTCAACAATGATGGCCTCCCTCCTGCCTTTGTTTTGTTTCAGACTTTAGTATCGTGCATGTCCTAAAAAGTAACCATATCCAGCTTGGTGCGCAGTGTCCTGGCGCGCATGAGTTCTGAAGCAGGACTGCAGATTACTACTTTTATTGTAAGAGAGAGAGAGAGAGAGTACGTCATCGAATAATGCTTTCTCCTCAACAATGGTTGCTTCCCTCCTGCCTTTGTTTTGGTTCGACTTTAAACTTCCGGTTGCGTTTCAAAGTTTGAAGGCATGAGTTTCTGTGCGGTCTGCTTTATGCACGGTATGAGCCATGCGGGTGTTGCTGTGCCAGTTGTTAGTTGTTTTCTTCCTAGATCTACATAATCTGTGTGCTGATTGTGCGTGTTGTTTGCAACCCGTTCTTTGAACGGGCCCTTACACTAGTCAATAAAAAAAAAAATAGAGAAGTATCCAGTGCATTGTAGCTGCATTTAATAGATAGACATGTCAAGACTGCGTAGCTCGAGCTTCTCAGCCCTTTGATGATCTAGGCCTAAGGGGATCTAAAGTGAAGATAGAAATATCAGTATGGTTTCTATTTTCACAATGATTGTTTGGTAGCGCCCTGCTGTTGTGGCTTTGAACTGAGCAGTGAACACTAATCTAAAACCGAAACTTCCCTTGTTTTGTTGTGAACTATGTTATGTCGTCACTTCCGTGTGGCTTAGGTATAATATAAATCCTACGCTTTTACTGTATTGTGTATGCTAACTGTGGCCATGTAAGATCAAGAAACGCTCACATCGTGAGCTCTGTCGTTTGTGTAATAAAACTGTCGTGGTCAGACTTGTGAAACGATTTTCTCGTCTGTGCTGATCATAGATCTGTGTTATAGCCTCAGTCACTATGTCCCGGCCTCAAGAGTCAGCAGAAACACTGCTCGCAAATTTAACATCGCAACTTCAGTTAATCGAGCGGCAGCCAGCAGTCAGGTCAATGTAATTTCTATGAAATTGCCGAACTTTTGGACCACATCCCCACAGGTATGGTTTGCTAGAGTGCAGGCCCAGTTTGGCACGAAGAGCGTCATACAGGACCAAACAAAATATGATTCTGTAGTAAGTGTTCTTGATGCCAAAACGACTGAGGGGATACAAGATGTCCTCGCTAACCCTCCAAACGAGGAAAAATATGTCACATTGAAAAAGGCCCTCACCAAAGACAACGAACTTTTAAATCTAAACTGACTGGGGCACAGAAGACCCACCGCTTTGTTAACGCGTTAAATGACGACCCACCCCCATCATTATTCTTTTCAAACCTCCCTTCAGAAGTTTGCAGCATTCTTGCAGGACAGGATTTTAGTGACCTCCAAAAACTAGCCTATGCTGATGACCGTATTTGTGAATCACGTTCTACAAGCGTACAACAAGTTCATCTGGCACACGCCTTCGATCAACCCACAGCAACAACCATCGACCCTGCCACAATACAACCAGAGCTAGGATCGCGTTCCCCACGTCGCCCAGGAACCAACCCAACCCCACCATCTTCCTCAGTGTGTTTCTATCACTCGAGATTTGGTCCGAATGCACGCAGTTGCCAACCTGACAGCAAGTTTTCATCTCCAGGCCCTCGAAAAACGCCAAGACCAGTCACTAGGCGTGGTTGCGGCTGGTTTTTCAAACTCAGACACGCTTTCTGTCGAGGACCGCATCTCTGGAAGACCTTACCTTGTTGACACAGGAGCAGAGGTATCAGTATATCCCGCTTCTGCGCATGATCTAAGAAAGGGACAACCTTCCACACCACTTTCAGAAGCTTATGGGACTTCCATCCGCACATGGGGCAAGCGCAGTATTTCACTGGCATTGGACCACGAGAGACATTATCATCACGAGTTTTACTTTGCTGACGTCACTCGACCCATCCTTGGTGCAGACTTTTCCACAGCACATGGCACTGCCATTGATCTTCGTTGCATTCGCCTATTGTCTCTTGACAACACTCCGAGAAACCAAGTCTCCCCTGACTCTTGCAGGCTTAGGAATGCCTCATCAAATTGAGTATTCTCCATTTCAACAGCCCGTCGACAAGCGTGGTTTTGAGCACCACATCGTCATGCACGGCTCCCCAGTTCATGCTCGTGCTCGAGGTTTGAACCCAGAAAAACTTGCAGGCGCCAAATCTGAATTCCTGACCATCGAAGAGATGGGTATTATCCATCGGGCCAAGTCACCTTGGTTTTTGTCCCTACATGTGGTTCTCAAGACAAATGGACAGTGGGGACCCTGTGGAGACTACAGACACCTCAACGCTGCAACCAAAGATAATCGATACCCCTTGCCTCACACACAAGACTTCAACAACCACCTGTCACGATGCACCATGTACTACTCTTTCCATGATTGATTTGGTCAGGGGCTATCGTCAGATTCCTATAGCATCATCGTCTATTGCCAAAACTGCCATCATCACACCTTTGGCCTCTGGGAGTTTCTCCGCATGCCTTTCAGCCTAAAGAACGCAGCACAGGCGTTCCACCACCTAATGGGTGGCGTTCTACGAGACATTCCTTTCACCTTTGTCTACATTGATGACATTCTTGTAACCAGCCACCCACGCGAAGAACGTTTCGAGCACCTGCGACAACTTTTCCATCTCTTGTCGGCCAATGGTCAGGTCATCAACAAAGCCAAGTGCGTTTTTGGTGCCAGTGAGTTAGATTTCCTTGGGCACCGTGTCACCGCCCATGGGATACTTTCTCTTCCTGACCCTTGCGTAACTGTGTTGCACCTGCTGACCGCACCAGTCTCCAACGATATCTTGAGATAACGTATTACTATCACCGTTTCATCCCACATGTTGCTGACTTCCTAGCTCCTCTTCACTCCAAGACAAGCGGCAAAGGACAAACCATTCAGTGGTCTAAAGAATGGCAAACTGCATTCGAAAAAGCTAAAGAAGCACACAACAGGCGGCCCTACTCATGCTACACCATCCTCAAACAGACACACTGACAAGCCTCACTGTGGATGCACCCAATGTCATGAGTCAAGTGTTGTTAAATCTCACGCAGAGCCGTGAGTTGTTTTCTTTTTATCAGGGCCATGAGAAATTGGCCGGTGCCCTTCAACGGTCCTCGCGAATTATTGTTGGTGAGTAAGAAATCGCAAAGTTAAACTGTTAGATTCACGCTTTTGGGTTTTGGGTGTTCGTGATTAGAAGTAAGGCAGTGAGGGTGAGAAAAGGTGGGGATGTTTGACATTGTTAAGTATGACTAGACAAATTTTGCACGTTAACTGGCTGGTAGAATAGTGCAGACGTATTCCTACATTCAAAATGGTGAGAGTTTTCGGCCAATGCGATTGCTGAACTAATTTTGCCAGCGGATTAACCCTGCTGGGTATTTGGCCATATAAAAGATCGTGTAACGCTGAAATTCATTGAATACAGACGAGCAGAAGCATCGTGTCGTGACGTATATCCGGCTGG
Source organism: Onchidella celtica (assembly GCA_963931925.1). Taxonomy (NCBI): domain Eukaryota; kingdom Metazoa; phylum Mollusca; class Gastropoda; order Systellommatophora; family Onchidiidae; genus Onchidella; species Onchidella celtica. The sequence goes on from OZ007575.1 coordinate 1,124,298, forward strand.
CCAGTACCTGAACTGAGTGGCACGAAGTACTCCATTGTCATCGGACTGAAGGAGCCTAGAGAGAGAGAAAGCTCATAGAAAGAAAGGTTTTGGTTGGACTGACTTTAAGAGTCCACGCTGCGCTCTTCTGATGTTCGCGCCTACTAGCTAGGCGTGACCAACGGTAACTCATCTTTTCACTAGTAATTGATAGAAGTTCAGAGATAGGGAGGAAACCCACAGCCTCGTAGGAAGTCTGAGAAACCCACAGCTTGGACTCGACGAACGAGTGTATTGTTAGCTTGTGTCTCATTACGGCACGAGCTCACTGATAATTGATATGAATGTTAGAGTCATTAGCTGGATAGAATTATATGTACAAGCTTCTTAATACCTGCAAGCCGAAATCGTGCTTCTGTAGGCTTTGAATGTACTGGACTTTCCTAGCCTTCAGTGTACCTTGAGAACCCATATTATTTCTGGAGAGTTTGTCTGGCGACTGGCCAGTGGCGACTCAACTAATAGATTGATATCTTATTTTTCTTATAATATACCATGTGGATATTGAGTGCAGTACAAGTGATAGAAATATAGTCACATAACTATGCTACATTAAGTTAATAAGTGGAAGCTTTTGTTTTTTTGAATATACCTCTATCGTCTTTTGTTATATTAATATTTATTACATATGGCCCGGCCGGCCTGAGATATCTATACTCTTGTTATTTAATAATTTCTTGTGTGTTTGTGTCCGAGTGTGGGTTAGCTGCCTGTCGTGCAGTCATTAGATCCCCAAGACCTCAACTCTGCTCGTGACACCCAACACCGCTGTAGGTACCCACCTTGAACAACGGCAAGGTCAATCTTGGGTACCGCTCGCCTTCTTTTCCAGAAAACTTTCTGAAACAATGGGGAAGTATAGTGCCTTTGATCGTGAACTCCTTGCAGCCTACTCTGCTATCAAACATTTCAGATATTTTTTGGAGGGATGACCTTTTACGCCATACACAGATCACAAACCCTTGATGGCCGCTCTCATGAGTCAAACTGACCATTCCCCTCGACAGTGAAGACATCTTTCTTACATTGCTGTCTTCACCAGTGACATCCAGTACATCCTGGGCGGGTTCAGTGTGGTGGCTGACGCCCTTTCACGGTTCAGCACGAGCCCCACTTCAGAAAAACACTGCATCTCTATTGCAGATGTCTTCAATCGCCTTGCTCAAGATCAGATTCAGTCTGGCGAGATGGAGGCCTATCGCAAAGCTCCCACTAGTCTTCGGCTACAAGATGTCCAGCTTGGAACATTGCTGCTTTGTGATATATCCACTTGTGTGCAGAGGCCAGTGCTACAAAAATCCTGGACTCGCTCAGTCTTTGATCACATTCATGGACTCACACTTGCAGGTGCACGTCAAACTCGGGAAGATCCCGATTGTGTGGCATGTCATTGCCACTTATCAATAAAACATATTTTAACTGAATTGTTCACTTCATGCATGTCCGAAGAATACACTTAGTCTATGCCTGCGGATCCTTGAAAGAATTATTTTCTGACGTGGGTCCGCAGCACACCCTGTCCTTTCTGAGAGAGGCTAAGATCTACAACTTGATTTAATAGCTTTTATACTTGTTTAAAAAAAAATTCCCAGATCTATACAAAACAATTGTTTTTTTTTAGAATTTCACCAATGTCTTAAAATTATATGATTGAATGTATTTAATTCTATGTTAAACTTGACAGCCCTGAATACGAAATATCAAGTGTACCCAAATAGACCGTGAAGGATCAGCCAGGGCATGACCTATCTGTTCGCCATAATAGACCGTTTCACCAGATGGCCAGAAGCCATTCCTCTACCTGACCCCCATGCTTCCACCTGTGCTACAGCTCTCGTCCACCACTGGATTGCCAGATTTGGGATTCCTGAAGACATTGTTGTCATGAGCTAAGTTAGTCCCAAAAATATAGTAGTGGGTCAGGCAGGTTTTTTGTTTCACTGAGACGTCACGTACTCAGCTGGCCTCGTGAACCAAAGTTTTGGAAAGGGAACTGCGAGGGTTGTTTTGTTGATAGACGCGTCACGTCTAGCCAGTTGACCTCGTCAGGAACTGTGGGGGTTAGCGCAACAGTCTGCAGTATCTGACCAATGAATTTGACAGATTTAATTTTATTCAAAAGCTATTTCTGGAAACGTTCTTGGCCTTGGTTGCCGCATTGCAGAGGTCAGATAAACTGACCAATGGGGGTAATGAGTTATAAGGCAGCGTAGGAATTTAGCTGGGGCAATTACCTCATATGAAAGAGCTCGTCAGCTGGAGTACTATTTAGACGGGGCCAACAGCATTGTGCTGAGGCCCCCGAGAAACAAAAAGATCTCAACTAGTACTATTTAGACACATACGATGGCTGCAACCTAATCGTGAGGTGTTTCAGCGCTTTTAGTTCTTTCCCACTAGACGAGAAAAGTCCGTTGACAAACGATGCTTTAAACTGTACTTGACGAAGGAGCTAAGCCAGAGAAAGATAACTCATGTCCCAGTACAACTTGTTCATGCCAGTATTGGACAAGGTGGTCTAGAGGCAAGGTGATCGCCTCTCATGCCAAGGGTCCCGGGTTCTAAACCCGGGCAGTGCAGGCATGTTAGAAATTGGGTTAGGGTAAGGGTTTTTCTCATATTTTCAAGTCCCTGATCCTATTGGGAGGTAGGATCGAGTACCTAGTCTTCTCGGATAAGGACGAAAAATTCGGAGGGCCCGTGTGAACGTGGCGCACGTTAAAGATACCTTGGCATTGGAAATAGTAAAGAGCAGGCCGAACAGGCCGCTGCTCCGGCAAAATTGAAATTAATAGATTAAAAATTATTCATATCATCCCCCCACCAGCAGCAACAAAATTTATTATTCATTATTAAATATATAACTATTATTAATAAATATTCAAATACATGTATTATTTGAGTTGTGAGTTGTGAACTGTTGTGAGTTGTGAATTGCACCTAACAGGCTGCATTACAATTTGCTCTGAGATAGAGAGGGGTAGAGGGAGAGAGTGAGCGAGACAGGGAGAGAGAAAGAAGCAGTGTAGTATGTAGAGCGCTTCGCAGGCGCTCCATTCTACTGTGTGGTTGACGTTGCATCTGTAAAGCGCATAGACCATTTTAAAATGGATATGCGCTATATAAATGCTATCCATTATTATTATTATTATTGGATTTATCTCGGTCATTACACTGACCGGGAGCAATGGTACGTTTCTTAGTTGAGTGTGATTACCAACTAAATCTAGATGTGTCCACCAGGAGTTCTACCTGAGTTACATGCAGGACGTGTGCTTTCAAGAGCTGCCACCTGGGAAGAATTATTTTCCATTAATAGAACGTTTGGGGTGAATTTTGTGTGAATGGAATTTACTTGTATCTATTTGGGGAGTTAAGTAATTGTAAGAATTGAATTGTCTTTTTGAAACTAGTTAAGCGCCAGGACCTTTTAGATCGTCTTCATATTGAGATTGTATTGCCATAATTAGCATAGAGTCTAGGTCCTTGGACAGTGAGACATGTAACTTACTGATGAACTGATCATATAACAGTTATCCGCTTAAACTACGTGAAGGGGAGTTATTAACAGCAATGGGGAGTTATCTGTATAAGCAGTTAGACTTAAATCTATATGATTTTCTTGATTTGCAGTTGCTCTAGATTTCACAAACCTATAACTTGTTTTTATATTCTTTTTAATCCTAGAATAAATTGTTGCGGCCCTGCAGGCCTGACCCATATTGTTACTACTTTTGTTGAATTACTATTTTGCTTGTGTGTGTTTGCGAGTGTGATTTAGCCCCCCTCAATGCAGTCGAACCATATCCTTTGGTAAAGCGCTAAATCCACTTCCTGACAATTATTTCAGATCGCGGTCGGCAGTTCACCTCAAATCTTTGGGCAGAGTGTAACAAGCTGTTCGGTATTGAGACACATACAACCACAGCTTATCATCCCCAGGCAAATGGCATGGCTGAACGTTTCCACTGTCAGCTCAAGGCAGCACTCAAAGTACTCACTACCGGCCCCGACTGGGTTGCAGAACTGCCCATAGTTCTGTTGGGAATTCGCTCTTCTTGGCAAGTGGACTACAGTTGCTCTCCTTCCCGGTGAATTCCTTCAGCCGCTTGATGTACGGACCGGTGAGCCAGACTCTACATTTCTCAAACATTTCCAACACACCATGCTCTCAGTTCAACCTCCAGCACCAAAGTTCCAAGGACACCATTCTTCCTATATACCGGGTACCTGTAAACATGACCTCAACAGTTTATGTCCACGTCCGAACTGACTATCACCGGTATCCATTTCAGCGACCTTGTGAAGGCCCATATCGCATCATTGACATCAGTGACAAGTTCTTCACTCTAAACATCAGGGGCCGCTCAGAGAAGATCTCAATCTATCGACTTGAAACTGATTTTGTCACACCTCTCACATCTTCAGATAACGAGAGACTACATTCGCCCGTTGAAGCCAACCTTCGCAAAATCAAAGACTGTACCACCAACATTACCAGTCAAAAATCCAGAAACTTCTACCCGCTCTGGTCGCATATCACGGTTACCAGCAAGGTTTCACTGGCAGTCATATTCATTCATTTCCTGACAATTCCCTACGTGGTTGTACTCCGCTGGGATAGGGGTAATGTAGCGCCCTCCTGTTGTGACTGAGCAGTGAACACTAATCTAAAACCGAAACTTCTCTTGTTTTGTTGTGAACTATGTTATGTCGTCACTTCCGTGTGGCTTAGGTATATATAAGTCCTACGCTTTTACTGTATTGTGTATGCTAACTGTGGCCATGTAAGATCAAGAAATGCTCACATCGTGAGCTCTGTCGTTTGTGTAATAAAACTGTCGTGGTGAGACTTGTGAAATGATTTTCTCGTCTGTGCTGATCAAGCTGTGGTTTGTGGAATTTCTAAAGTTTCATAAGAAATTCTCTGGCAACCAATTGGACATAATGCCATTTCTGTCCGACTGAAACTCCTGAGCCATATGGGAATCCTTAGCGCCCATGACGTACTAAGCCAAATCTGTTTTGCCTCGGTTTTGTGAAGGCCTGGTGCACTGGTGAGACTGAACAAACCTGTCTTCTTTGTTGATTTAAATGAAGTTCAAGTCAAACCAGAATTGACTCAGTGTCCTATTAGCCATAGGGTAAACTTTGAACTGGAGGACACAAATTAATGGACATAACGTTTATAGTTGGTCTAGTGTTAGAAACATTTTAATCCTCATTAAAAATTAATGGACGTAACGTTTATAGTTGGTCTAGTGTTAGAAACATTTTAATCCTCATTAAAAATTAATGGACATAACGTTTATAGTTGGACTAGTGTTAGAAACATTTTAATCCTCATTAAATTTGCCAGAGATTTTGAGAATGAAATAGATAGCTGCGATGCGGCGGGTGTGTGTTGATAGAAACAGCGTGTCAATCTATTTACAAATACGCCATGTATGAGTTGTTAGATACGGCTTGTAGGTGTTCATAAATTATGCAACAATGTGGAATTTTGGTTCTCAAATTGGGTAAACTTAAGAAAAGTGATTTCTGGCCAGTCTCTCTCTCTCTCTCTCTCTCTCTCTCTCTCTCTCTCTCTCTCTCTCTCTCTCTCTCTCTCTCTCTTTCTCTCTCTCTCTCTCTCTCTCTCTCTTTCTCTCTCTCTCTCCCTCTCTCTCTGTGTCTCTCTCCGTCTCTCTCTTTCTCTCTCTGTGTCTTTCTTTGCCTCTCTCGCTCTCTCTCTCTTTCTCACTTTGTCTCTCTCGCTCTCTCTCTGTGTGTCTCCCTCGCTCTGTCTGTCTGTGTGTGTCTCTCTCTCTCTCTCTCTCTCTCTCTCTCTCTCTCTCTCTCTCTCTCTCTCTCTCTCTCTCTCTCTCTCTCTCTCTCTCTCTCTCTGTCTCCCTCGACTTCTACGATTTGCTTGAAATTTTGCACACTAATTTTTAACCCTAGCATCTAAATTCTTCTTTAAGGGAAATTCTGACAACTTTATAGAATTATTTTGTCCTTTTCTTTCCCACTTTTCCAGACGTACAACAAAACTAAGCCAATCACAACTTTTCTCAGTCTGTACTCACAAATCGGCCATTTCTTGAAAACTACAAAGAATTGGGGGAAAAAAATGAGATTTGTCTTGCAAAATTTCACAGTAAATACCACGGACATATAAAAGAAATGTTAGATTAGAACTTAGGCCTACTGCTGAAAATCTATTTTGAGAAAAAAACATATTTTTCAAAGACAAAAACAATCAAAAATGTGATCCTTCTGTCTCCTGGGGGCGGAGTTTGATATAAAAAAAAAACACAAACAAACAAACATAACCGGTAACGGTAACGGATGTTTAGAGTGAAACCAAGACAGAACTATGTAACAGCTGAGGTTGTTCTAGCACGTTATAATAGGGGGGAGTTAGTTGATCTAACTACAACCCTTTAGAAAACGAAACAATTACAGCTTTAAAATACATAAACACGAGATCCGACGATAGATTAAATAATACTAAAGTTTAATAACTGTATAGTGAACAATAAAATACTAGGAAGGCACCAGCGAACAACTAAATATCCTACGCCACACGAGAAGAAAAACTCACTTACTCACCGACCAACCCCTTACATGAATCCATATATATAGGTATTTCTATAGAAAGTTCCCGAAATAAATGTAACCTCTGCCCTCGCCCGAAACATACAAACTAACCAATCACGTATCAATACGTCACCAGGTTACATCACTCAAGGCCAAGTTTGGCGTAAACATCTATATCTACACATTTACCGAACGTTCAGGAACATACTAATATTTACGATCACCCAACACAACAACAACTACTCACAAGGAAGGGAGGGCAAGGTCACTCTGGCGAACGTCAACAATTAAAGAAAAAAAGAAGTGAACACGTCACGCTCAGTCACCAGTATAACAAGCAACGGGGAAGGGCAAGGGGTAGCTTGTAGACGCTACAAACTGTCTACAACAAAAATTAAAAATTGGGATTTTTAGCTCCAAACCCCAAATCCCACTTCAGGATCCGTCCCACTAAAAGAAAAATCCAAAGGTATTTGTAGTCACTGACACACTCAAATATTTATCATACTTTTTTTTTTTAACCTGTTGTTTGTGATGGTAGAAAATGGCTTATTGTAATATAGTAGGTCAGCACAATAGTCATGAGATATGAACATCCATTAGACATGAGATCTGAACATCCATTAGACATGGGATCTGAACATCCATTAGACATGAAATCTGAACATCCATTAGACATGGGATCTGAACATCCATTAGACATGAGATCTGAACATCCATTAGACATGAGATCTGAACATCCATTAGACATGAGATCTGAACATCCATTAGACATGAGATCTGAACATCCATTAGACATGAGATCTGAACATCCATTAGACATGAGATCTGAACATCCATTAGACATGGGATCTGAACATCCATTAGACATGAGATCTGAACATCCATTAGACATGGGATCTGAACATCCATTAGACATGAAATCTGAACATCCATTAGACATGAGATCTGAACATCCATTAGACATGAAATCTGAACATCCATTAGACATGGGATCTGAACATCCATTAGACATGGGATCTGAACATCCATTAGGCATGGGATCTGAACATCCATTAGACATGGGATCTGAACATCCATTAGACATGGGATATGAACATCCATTAGACATGTGAACTGAACAGATTTCTCTAGCTCTGCTAGTCGCAGGGCAATCAATCAATGATTTTGGAGAAGAAAAAGAAGAGGAAGAAGAAAGAGAAGAAGGAAAATCCAAGACTGGTCTGTTATTGTTAAAGAAAATTCTTAAACGTTTTCAAAACCCTTCATAGTTCCCGCTATTGTTTACTTTTTACTTGCATTTGCCTCTGGGAGACAGAGCGCGTGCGTTCCATCATAAAAGGAAAATCCAGCTAAAAATATACTAGATCTATCTCCAGTAGGACAGTAAATTAACAAAACGATTGTGACATTGTTACCACATTTAAAAATAGGAAAAAGAGCCAGAGGTCACCAACAACGAATTACTTTATATTACAAAGTCAGCGACTTCCAGCAAAGTCTCTATTCGGCTTTGCAGAAATGGGGTTGTTTACATCTCTCACGCGCAAGTCGTTTGGTGGCGCTGCGAAAGCCTTGCACGTCAAAACCCCGAGCTGTCTCATCTTACATGTGATGTAGTATCTTTGATTACAATACTGATAAACTGATCACTCCGCCAGGTCAGTGTGTAGGCCTACATTCCAGAAATGCACCCTTCATGAAAATACACGAATTATTATAACATGAGTAAAGATCATGTCAAACAAGGAACGATGACGCATGCTTTTGATTTCTGGGACCGTCTGCGCGCACAAAACAAAACAAAGCAGACATGTAATCTACGTAGGCCGACAGGTCGATGCGTGGATAAATGACAGCGGGTGGCACGCTGTTAGTCGTCATCGAACTGAACCAGGGGCGAGTAGGGATGGGAGAGAGAAGATGAATTGAGTAGGGGTTGGGTTAGCTTAAAGGGCAGGGAATAAAAAGAATTAATCTTTTATTGTTCGATTTTTTTCACTTGAAAAAGGCGAAAGCCGAAAATTTGTGTATTTTCTGTCTTCTCTTTAGTTTGCTTTGTATCGTTTGAGTTTTATTTTTTACGCAGGGCTTCGCACCATACAACTTTTCTTTTTGCCCAATTTTGACATTATTTTTAGGAAGCGCATATATCCCGTTGAAGTCTTTTATTGTTCGTTTTTTTCACTTGACAAAGGCGAAAGCCGAAAATTTGTGTATTTTCTGTCTTCTCTTTAGTTTGCTTTGTATTGTTTGGGTTTTATTTCTCACGCGGGGCTTTGCAACATACAACCTTTTCTTTTTGCCCAATTTTGACTTTGCATATAGCCCTGCAGCGACCCCACAGTTTTTCTGTGGTTTTTACAAGGAGCTTAGGTTTTTACTGACATTGTTAATTTGCATAGTTTTTTTAAAATATGAATCGGCTTAGTAGCAAAACAATCTTAACTTCTGCTCGGAGATTGCGTGATCTGCTCTAATAATATACATGTAGTTGAGTGTACGTCGATCACCAATGGCTACCCCAACCCGTTTCTAGGTCCATCTGACTATTCCATGTGTTGTCACTTTAAATTCGTTAACACCATACCAAGTTTTGTTTTAGCACACCTTTACCAGTTGCACTTTTTGATAAACATGTTGTACGGATGCACTGTCTATATCCGTACAACATGTTGCACGGAATACACTTCCTCATTTCTAACTGAAATTTACTTGGTATAAGTACCAAGTTGAAGTACATCTTGTTAATAAACTGCTGGAACGAAATATGATTTAAGTTAGCATGATATACAGCTTGGATAAATCGCGATGCATATTTAAAATGTTTACCGCCAATATATCCATTAGTATTTTAGGTTTCGAAGACTTTAATCATCGTGTTAACTTCTCTATGATTTTCCTTCATTAGGAAATCTGGCATCACACCGGTAACCTTGTCAATCAAGATGGCGGCGGTCGTAGTGGCCAAGGCTACAGCTTCAGTTGGACGTTAGTAAAGATTTTTAAAAATACTGTAAACTACTGTAGTCTCCTATGCATACAGTTTGCCATTCCCCCTGTTGTAGATATTTTGGCAACTTTATTTTAATAGTGTAATGGGAGCGTGCAGATCTGTAACACTAGTACAGAAAGAACAAGAAAGCTGTGTTTTGGCTTGGAGGGGACTTTAATCTCCCAGATATCCTCTGGGAGAAAGAAGAAATTTGTGGACACCAGAATCGGAAAGATATCAATTCAAAATTCTTAGATACTATTCAAGACCTTGGCCTGAAACAAATTGTAGATTTTCCAACCCGTGGATCTGCCCTTTTAGACTTATTTTTTACAAATAATCCTGGACTTATTGAAAAATGTAGGCTACACCTGCTCCTGGCTTGGGCGACCATGACGCAGTTTTTGTGGAAACCAATCTGAAACCCTTTAGAAAGAAACCCATAAAGCGGAAGAAAATACAGCTTTGGAACTGCACAGATCTAGACTCTCTTAGGAGAGATGCGTACAATTTTTCTAGATCTTTTCTGAAATACCATAGTGTGAAAGATGATGTAGATCTAAACAAACTTTGGGAGTGCATTAAAACAAACTTGGTCACCATAATGGACGACAATGTGCCAACAAAATTAACTTCAACTAAAAATCACCAGCCCTGGATTTCGACTCTAACTAAGCGTCTTATACGCAAGAAACATAGATGGTAGGCCTATAGCAAAGCAAGATCTTGTAATTCAGAAAGGGCCTGGAAGAAATATAAAGAAATAAAAAGGACTTCACAGAGAGAATGTAGAAAAGCGCATACCACCTTTGTTAAATCAATGATAGAAGAAGACAAAGATAATAAAAAACTCTGGTCCTATATTAGACACAAAAACCAAGACAGTTGTGGAATTTCAGACCTCAGAAATCATAAGAATATCTTAGTTCAGGACCCCACAGCTAAAGCAGATCTCCTGAATGAGCAGTTTTGTTCTGTCTTTTCCAGCCCAGAACCAAAGATAGAAGACAATTTTTTTAATAACAACAGACTTTTTAATGAAATGAACAAAATAAAAGTGAGCAGAGCAGGTGTTTTGAAACTCTTGATTAACATTAAGGAAAATAAAGCCACTGGACCTGACTGCATTCCAGGAAGAATTTTGAAAATTTGCGCCCAGGAATTAGCGAGCGTTTATGCATTGCTTTTCCAAGCATCCTTAGACCAGGGATCTGTGCCAAATGATTGGAAAAGTGCCATTATAGTTCCGCTGTTTAAGAAAGGCGATAAGGCAAAGGCTGAAAATTATAGACCAATTTCGTTGACGTCAGTTTCATGTAAGCTCTTAGAGCATATTGTTCACAGTAACATCATGGACCATTTACAGAAATATGAAGTTTTAGATGATTCTCAACATGGTTTTCGACAAAAAAGAAGCTGCGAAACGCAACTGATAACAACATTAAATGACTTTAGCGAATGTTTAAATTCCAAGGGACAGATAGATGCCATACTTCTAGACTTTTCGAAGGCATTTGATAAGGTAGATCATCTGGGACTGCTTTGAAATTGAAACACCTCGGAATTAGGAATTCTTTACTAGACTGGATAAGATCTTTTTTGATCAACCGCCAGCAAAAAGTAATTGTTGATGGGAGCGAATCATCACCTAAACCTGTTGTATCAGGAGTCCCTCAAGGTACTGTCTTAGGACCTCTTTTTTTCCTAATTTACATAAATGATATGTCCAAAGATCTGTCCATTGGTACGTCGATCAGGCTGTTCGCCGATGACAGTGTACTGTATAGAAACATCAGAAGTGTAAGAGATGCAGAAATGTTACAAAATGACCTGAATAGACTCCAACAGTGGGAACAAAAGTGGAAGATGGAATTCCATCCTAAGAAGTGTCAAGTACTTCGAGTGACAAACAAAATTAACACCATCAGTTTTGATTATACTATCCACAACTTCAAATTAGAGGAAACAGAAACAGCTACTTATCTTGGCATAGTTATTGATAGGAAACTTAGATGGAAACAACAGTATAGCACAATTAGTCGTAAGGCAAATGGAGTAATGGCTTTTTTAAGGAGAAATATCTCAGACTGTCCCATGGATGTTAAAGATAAATGTTATAAGACCCTTGTTAGACCAATACTCGAATATGGATGTAGCATCTGGGACCCCCATTGTAGAACCCACATAGATTATCTAGAAAAGATACAGAAAAGAGCAGCCAGATTCGTGACAAACAACTATAAATTTGAGGAGGGTAACACCAAGATTAATATGCAAAAACTTGGCTGGATGCCTTTAGAGGAGAGGCGGGCAAGAAATAAAATTATCAGCTTCTTTAAAGGTAGATGCGGTCTGATGGATATACCCATGGAACACATTGGGATTAATTTTAGTAAGACTAGGCGGAATGGCCAGACCTATGCCATACCATCGTCCAGTGTTGACGGCCACTTATATTCTTTTTATCCGAGCACGTTGAGGCTGTGGAACTCTTTGCCGGAGGACCTAAAATTGTGCAGTAGCCTAGACTCTTTTAAGAAAAAATTGGAAAAGCACACGTTGAGAGCTAGCTACTGAACAGGCTGCATAGATATACTTATAAACCCAGTGATAAGATTGGTTGATCTGCTCATGGCCACAATCAAGTGTTTTTATAAGTTTTTATAAATCTAATCGACTCCCGCTTCTTACACCCTTATATGTATATAAATTTTTAACTCCCAGGGACACGGGCCGAGTCGATTTTTATTGCGCACTGGTGAGATACTCAAACCTGAGAAAACCAGTTTTAAGGAAGAAGAAGAACAGGCAAATCTTTAGAATTTAATAATAGCCTAATAATAATAATAATGTATAGCATTTATATAGCGCATATCCATTTAAAATGCTCTATGCGCTTTACAGAAACAACATGTCAACCACAGAGCAGAATGGAGCTGCCTGCGAAGCGCTCAACACACTGCACTGCTTCTTTCTCTCTCCCTGTCTCGCTCACTCTCTCTCTCTTAACTCTCTATCTCAGAGCAAATTGTAACGCAGCCTGTTAGGCGCAGTTCACAACTCACATCAGTTCACACAACACAACTCAAGTAATATTTGAATATTTATTAATCACAATAGGCCTATATATGTAATAATGAATAATAAATTTTGTTGTTGCTGGGGGGGGGGGGGGGGGTGATATGGATAAATTTTAATCTATTAATTTCAATTTTCAATTTTGCCCGGGCATCGGCCTTTCGGCCTGCTTTTTACGATTTCTAACTGCCAAGGTATCTTTAACGTGCACACGGGCCCTCCGAATTTTTTCGTCCTTATCCGAGAAGACTAGGTACTCGATCCTACCCCCCAATAGGACCAGGGACTTGAAAATATGAGAAAAATCCAATTTCCAACATGCCTGCACTGCCCGGGTTTAGAACCCGGGACCCTTGGCATGAGAGGCGAGCACCTTGTCTCTAGACCACCTTGTCCTGCTATAGGCCTACTATTACATCTAGCTATTCAGATCTAGGCCTAGCTAGATCTAGTCCAGATTCCATTCTATGATTCTGTTCAGGATTTTCGAGCTCTTCCCATAGAATATACTAGATCTAGAACTATACCTGTATGGTTGACTGTCGGCCTTTAGAAACTATAGTCAATGCACTAGGTGCGGTCAGCATGTCGGTGCGGTCAATATTTATTTTTCCATACAGTTTCATTTGCGAGTGTTTTTGTGACTAATCCACATTTTGTGACATTCTTATCAATACATCACATCGCATATGACTGTTAAGTGTTATCTAAGCTTGTATTTTGCCTTGAATAACTTTTCAAAGTTTTGTGTCCCCAAAACTTCCATCTTGAGTTCAAAGGTAAATTTGTGTCCCTACAGTTTTCTCCATTTAGTGGTCGGGTGTAAGCTCACAGAAGTGCTCTGGACACTCTACTCTGAGTGAATTTTCATTAAAAATATGTTTTCTGGGTATTATGAGCGCGATTATGCACATATGGCGCTGACTGCACAGGCACTTACAAGCATTCATCTGACACCCTGCATGAGGTGCAGTCACTGGTAATTGCAGTGTGACATCAGTGTTGTGTTTGCATCAACTGGGATCACTACTCAGCATTATTTCTTAATATTAATATGATTACATGATAAAAAGAGTTTTAAAAAAAAAGAGCCACTGCACACCAGCTAATAGTAAACAACTGAATTTAATGAGAAACAAAGAATAATATTGTGGTAAAATCCAAATGCATAGGCTAGATCTATATTTCAAGGCATTTTGCAACTTGATCAAAGAATAAGTCTAGTAAATTCAGCACGAGGACAAGAAAGAGTGGGAAGTCAGGGAATTGGAAAATAAGAGGATGGGAAGGTTGATTATCAGATTTATTTTGATATTGATTGCACAGAGAGCATGCACTGGTGGCACTTACATGCAGGTGACTGCACGACCTGCAACTTGTGACTGCACCACCAGCAGGTGACCGCACAGACATGCAGTTGATGTTTACACATGAAAGGTGTTCTGACCAGCACAGATTAACTGAGAGAGAATTTTAAGTGTTCACTGACAAGCCCAAAGTTCAGTGGTTAAATTGAGCCAGCCAGAAGCTCGCGCGACTTTATTTACTTCTGGGCATTTACCATTTCCTGCCTCGTGACCGCACCTAATGCATTGACCATAGATCTAGAACTAGTCTAGATCAAACTCCAAAGTAATACTGAGCAGTACTAAAAGTGCACTTTCTGCGTCAATGCCGTTATACCACTGTTCCAAAAGCAAAACCAACTCCCTTCATAGTGGGTTTTATGTGCCAGATTGTGTTGTTATATGGATCCCCATATAAGGACGCAACTTAAGGACTGGAGCGGCTTGAGGAGTATAAGATGAGTTTTAAATAGTTATACTTATCTATAATAAAGCTACAACAAAACCCCTAACAGTCCTATGGACTCGGAAACTACACAACGCACCGACCTGAAATTTGGCACAAAGAATTATGGGGTAGCGAACATTGTTCCTATCGCTATACACAAACAAAACCGTTTGTTATTTCTGAGTTAATCGGTAAATGCGGTTATAATTAAAGACTAAATTCACGAGAGCGTTTTGATCTGAAATTTACGATCAATAAGATATTGGTTGTCACGAGTGGAGTGAGTGCAATTAAGGGGATTGCTACAGAGCGGGTGTAGAGTAAGAAGGGCTCACGGCAGACAAGTAGGGAAAGACGGGAAAGGAGGAGAGTAAAATTAACGCACGTAGACAAGTAAGTTAAGCGTGCTGTTGTGAGTGGTGGGGGGTCTGAATGAGGCGAAAGCGCTGTATTACTATCACTGCAAGTTAGAAGGTCCTACGGAACGGACCTGTGGATAAGAGCCCATCGGGCGGACATAAGGGGAGCAGTCGAGAGACCAGTGAGAGAAGTTTTCCAGTGATGACTGGTATGTAGAACGTTGATTGATTATTATGATTGATGTATTATATTATATTCGTCTATTACCATGATGTAAATAAGTATATGTGAGGAATGTGGAAGTCCTTGATATTGGATATAGCAATGTGCGCCATGAGCGATAGATGAAAGTGAGTTCATGGATTTGTAGCGTGAGTGAGTAGTGTGTACTCCGATGGAGGTGTGTTACCGTAAGATGTGTGGTGAGTGAAAGGTGAACTAGTGTGTGTACGCTTCATGGGTTGTAAGGAGAGGTGGAGTGAATAGAAATGGTAGGGTATTATACCAATGTAATGTTATTCTTGTAGGTGTCGAGGACGGGCCGCAGAGCCACCTCGATGGGCACAGGGGATAGGCCAGCATAGGGCCGGAGGCCACACATAGGCCAGAAGTGAGGCTGTCAGTGCAGGACAGTAGAGGCACATAAAGTCGTGGCAGTCAGGCCACGGACAGGGACGTAGATATGAGCGTGAATGTGATAATGTACTATTGCCATGTTGAGGGGCTAGTGAACTAATAATGTACTATTGAAATGATAATGTCTATTGAAATGATAATGTGTTATTGCCCTGCTGAGGTGCTAGGGGAGTGCTAAGGTGTATGACAATAGGAAGGTGATATTGAGAGACTGCGGTGCCAGTGAATTACTAATGTGCTATTAAGACCCTGAGGGGCGAGGCTGAGGCCGAAGTGCCTTCAGGAGTAACTACCGGGTTGTGGATCCGAGGGAGAGTGTGTGTGAGAATAAGGCCGTTGTACGGCAGTTAATTGCAATAATATAATGTATGTACTTGCGCTATTATCTGTATAATTATGTTTAATAAATGTGTGAGTCTGATGGGTTGTTCTGTTAAGTGTTAAACTTGTTTGTTCGTGATTGTTGTCCTGTCATAAACTATTACATCTCCCAGTCTGGGATTTGTGACACTGGGGGCTCGTCCTGTTTACCTGTGGTCATTTTGACATTGTGTATTCGTTATATCTAGTTGTTTTTCTGTTGTGCTAGGAATTCGTGCTGTTGTCTTTGTTCGTGGGATGTATGGAAATTTCATGATGGTATGATTTATGTATATTTATGAATATGTATTGATGCATGTATTGCTATAAATATGTACTCATCATCATTGCCTTTCTCACCCTGGATCAGGGTATAGGCCACCAACAAACACCTTCCATCCCTCCGTATCATGGGCCAGCCTCTTTTAATTATTATAAGTCTTTCCGCTTCGTTGCACATCATTTTCTCTGGCTCTTCTCCACGTTCCGCGTGGCCTTCCTCTTGATCTCTTGCCCTGGGGATTCCAGTCCAATACCTTCTTCGTGATGCTGTTTCCTGGCCTCCTGAGAGTGTGGCCGATCCATCTCCATCGCCTCCTACCAATTTCCTCTCTGACTGGGTTCTGTCTTGTTCTTTTCCATACAATTTCATTGCTGACCTTGTCTGTCCATCTGATCTTAAGTAGCTTCCTCAAACATCTGTTGATGAAAACTTGGATTCTCTTTATGCAGGCCTGGGACGCATTCCAAGTCTCACATCCATACAACAGGACTGACTTCACGTTCAAGTTGAATATCCTCAGCTTTGTTTTTAATAAATATGTACTAATGTGTACTTAAACTTTCAGAGAGACAGTGTGTGTGCGTGCAGCCTGAGGAGACAAGCAGCCAGAGCTCCGATTAAGGGGAGGACTTAAACTCATAAGGCTGAAAGTTAAGTGAAACTGAAATTTTGTACCCTGGATTGAGGGCTGTCTGTTCTTCTGTCTTTTTCCGCTGTTTTTTCTGTTTTCGTTGTAATTGATTATACGGGCGGTGGCGCGGGTTTGCTGTGGTGAGCGTAGTTTATCCTCTTCGGGAGGTGGGCTAAATTTGGAACTTCGTTCATCACAGTGAACAGTTCTGTAGGGACCTGTATTTTTGTTTAGTTGTAGCGTCGATATCTTCTCTGTTCCGCAGGAAGACGTTTCTCTTGTCCCTCTCTTCCCTATCTGTAGATACGTTCTTTTTTTTCAGACTCTGTTCTTGTTCGTACCTTGTAGTGTAATCGGCGTAGTAGGTTGCATTTTTTTTTCCATTATAGTTTTTTTTTGTAGAAGCTTTGTCCTAGTCTGGTTCGTTGTCCTTGACGTACTTGTGGTCCTTCTACTGAATTTCTTCATTCTTGTCGTTTCTATTTTCTTTTATTATTAATAGTGCTATACATTTAATGAATATAGAATTAGTTAGAAAGTAGGTAAATTTCTGAATTGGGTATTGTTATATCTGGTGTGATCTCAGGTCTCTGGTCGTGTCGTTAGTGATCATACCGACAGGTTGGTCGTTCTCATAATAGATACCATAACCATAAATCTGTGAAATGGCGGAACTCCAACAACTAATGAAGTTGGGTAAGGAACTTGGCCTGGAGGGAGAAGAGCTACGCGGCTGGATTAAAGAACAGCAGGCGGATTTGCGCGATGAGCGTGCTAAGGATAGAGAGCGAGAAAAAGAGGCTAAGGCTCAGGAGCAGGAAAGAGAGGCTAAGGATAAGGAACAGGAAAGGGAGTCTAAGCAACAGGAAAGAGAGGCTAAGGCTCAGGAGCAGGAGAGGGAGTTTAAGTTAAAGGAGAGAGAAGCTCAAGAACGGGAGCAGGAGATAAAGTTAAGGGAGATAGAAGCTAGGGATAACCAACAGGAGAGAGAGACGCGAATGAGAATCGCGGAGTTGGAAATCAAAAAGAATGCGCCAACAGAAACAGTTGAGCGGCAGGTACACAATAAAGGTGGCATTAGGATTAAGCTCCCTACGTTCGACGACCGGAAGGACGACATAGACGCCTTCCTTTACAGGTTCGAACTGAACGCACAATTGCAATGGGGGGAAAATAAGGAATTATGGGCCACGTACCTGGCGTCTCTATTGCAGGGGCGAGCGTTAACCTACTTTAAAGAGCTACAGCGCGAAGACGTGCAAGATTACGATAAGCTGAAGGCTTTGCTGCTTCGCCGATTTGCGCGTACCGAGGAATATTTCCGGGAGCAGTTTAGGCGAGCACGTGCGGATACCAGGGAGGACTTTGCTGCCTTCGTCGCGAGACTAACGGAATATTTCGCGAACTGGGTAGACTTGGCGCATGTGGGCGCGGATTTTGCTAAACTGAAAGACCTAATGATCCGTGACCAGCTGTACGCGTCGTGCCATAAGGATCTGGTGGCCTTCCTGAAAGAAAACGAACCCGCGACGGTGCAGGAGGCGTCTAAGTTGGCGGAAGCATACCGTACGGCACACCCGTCCAAACCAGTCGCCAGGGCGTACGTCCAAGATGCTGGGTACGTCGCCGTTGTCGAGGGGTCGCCGGCAGGACTTAGGGACAGGTCGCGTCAGCGTGGTGCCTATAGCGGGCAAGCCCAGGGGCAGCGTAGGGGCTATCACCAATCACCGGCATATGGATCCGGTAAGTTTGACCGAGCAGGAGGGCTAGGTCGCGGTAATGGCCGGGGGCCATTTGTGACCTTTGCCGATGACCGACGGCATAGGGACTCTAGTTCCGGTCGCGATGGGTCACGGGGACCCAGGCCTAGTGCAGCACAGGGAGCGGAGTGTTGGACTTGCGGACGCGTGGGTCACTTTTCACGCGAGTGTAGGGCCGCGAAGTGTTGGAACTGCGGAGGAGCAGATCACATCAGCGTGAATTGCCCTGCAGGTAGGATAGCGGCGAACGTGGACAGTAGCTCCAGTCCATGTTCCCCAAATAAATTTCATCATGCGGCTGCGTGTGTTACATCGGACAACGGAGGCGGACAGTATTCTAAGTGTCCCAGTTGTGAGAAGTTATTATCTTCCGGTGTTTTACCTTGTGGGAGAAAGATCCCCGTTATAAATTCATGTCATACAGGAGGTGGTCTTAGGGTTTATCCGGGGTTTGTTGGGGACGAACCGGTCTCGGTTTTACGAGATACAGGATCTACCGTTGTGGGAGTGCATAGAGACTGCATTCGGGATTCACAGCTTACAGGTGAGACTGTCCCGTGCATCCAATTTTCGGGGGCCATTGAGAAATTACCCATGGCAAGAATAGTGATAGATACACCTTTCCTTAGCGGGGAAGTCGAAGCAGTCGTTGGTTGTTTTCCAGGCGCCCAGCTCATCATTGGGAATGTATCACGGGTAGTTTCCCCTTCCGATGAGAACGTGCAAGCATGGTCGCAATCAAAAGGTATTGACTTTTGCGCCGCGGTCGAAACACGTCGACGGGTAGCTGATAAAGATAAGATTAGACCTTTGGCGACGCCAGCGGTCAACGTAGATATCACGCCAGAGCGCTTGGCGAGATTACAAAGGGAGGATCCATCATTAAACCCATGTTTTGGGGAAGCGCGAACCGAGAAAACGAGGAAATATAAGAACGGGTCATCTTCTTTTTTTGTCCAGGGGGGCATTCTGTTCCGTATGTACGTCACAGTGGCTTCTGTTTAAAAGCAGGTCGTCGTGCCACGGTCGATGATTGCAACTGTATTGCGTCTGGCCCATGATGTTCCATTAGCGGATCATGTGGGAAGTGCGGGAACCAAGCAAAGGGTTCTGAAAAATTTTTATTGGCCCTCAGTATACAGAGATGTAGGGTTATATTGTAAGACGTGCAGTGCGTGCCAAAAGACGACGCATAAGGGTCGTACACCCCAGGCTCCTCTTCAAAAGATCCCCACGGTTTCGGAACCGGTTAAAAAGGTTTCGATAGACCTTGTTGATTTAAGAGAAAGATTATCTTCAGCGCGCACTATAGCAGAAGAAGCTTCTAGTATCGCTTCAGCAAGAGCAAAGAACTATAAAGATAGAGGATCTAAACTGAGAATTTTTAAGCCAGGAGACAAGGTCCTATTGTTGTTACCTACGGACCATAATAAGTTATTGATGACATGGAAAGGCCCTTATGTTATTGAGCGAGTTGTTTCGAAGGTAGATTACGCTATCCACATTGATGGATCAGTTAAGGTTTTCCATGTTGATAGGCTGCAGAGATTTCATGAGAGACCAGAGTATCTGTATTCTCATACTGGTGTTGAAGGACATACCTAATGTCGTGTCATTCTTTGACGATATAGCATGTCATACGTCGACATGGTCTGATCATATTCAGACACTAACAGTAATTTTTCAACGATTACGTCATTTTGGGTTAATTGCTAAACCCGCAAAGATGGATTTGGCATGTCCAGAGATAGGATTCTTAGGACATATTGTGGGTAGAGGTGTTCAGAGACCTGAAGTAACAAAAATTGACAAGTTAGTAGGGTTGCAAATCCCTAAAACAAAGAAACAAGTCAGAAGCTTAGTGGGAATTTTAAATTATTACAGAAAGTTCATTCCAAATTTTTCCCCCTTGTCATCTTCTCTTACTGACCTTACTAAGAAGGAACAACCCGATAAGGTCCAGTGGACGTCTGAGTGTCAGACAGCATTTGATAATTTGGTGACAGCATTACCATCGTCACCCATTCTGATATTACCCGATTTTCGATCTAATTTTATCCTCAGAACGGATGCGTCGGACTCTGGTGTCGGCACTTGTCTTCTACAGGAGAAGAACGAATGTCTCCATCCTGTATGTTATGTCAGTAGGAAGTTATTGCAGAGAGAAAGAAAGTATTCTGTGATAGAGCGTGAGTGTCTTGCCATTGTGTGGTCCGTCCAGAAATTAGGACGTTATCTCATGGGACGAGAATTTTGTATCCAGACAGACCACAAGCCACTGACATTTTTGTCGAAGAATCGTTCGTCCAGCCCACGCTTGTCTAGATGGGCATTGGCTTTGCAGCCGTATACCTTCGTTATTCAACCAATTCCAGGAACCAGCAATCATATCGCCGACTACCTTAGTCGAGCCTAGGGGAAGAGTTCAGGAGCTTATACATCGGAGGACAGGAACATTGACAGGATCTGTGTGAATGAGTCGACTTTAAAATATTGACATTATAAATATGATATGAAGAATGGTTGATAGGTTGATTGGTTTTTGATTCTGTATTAAGTATTGTGGTTAGTTAGCTATTCATGATGTGACACATATATGCATATTGCAGGCCATATTGATCCCCATATTTTCCCCTGATTTCGGTATTTTATATACTAGGGGAACTGCTAGGTCATTTTTTTTAGTGTAGGTATTGCTCACGCTCACTCGTTGACAGTCATCTTGATGCGATTTGAAATTAATTGCATTAAATTTTTTGGGGTGGGGGATGATGTCACGAGTGGAGTGAGTGCAATTAAGGGGATTGCTACAGAGCGGGTGTAGAGTAAGAAGGGCTCACGGCAGACAAGTAGGGAAAGACGGGAAAGGAGGAGAGTAAAATTAACGCACGTAGACAAGTAAGTTAAGCGTGCTGTTGTGAGTGGTGGGGGGTCTGAATGAGGCGAAAGCGCTGTATTACTATCACTGCAAGTTAGAAGGTCCTACGGAACGGACCTGTGGATAAGAGCCCATCGGGCGGACATAAGGGGAGCAGTCGAGAGACCAGTGAGAGAAGTTTTCCAGTGATGACTGGTATGTAGAACGTTGATTGATTATTATGATTGATGTATTATATTATATTCGTCTATTACCATGATGTAAATAAGTATATGTGAGGAATGTGGAAGTCCTTGATATTGGATATAGCAATGTGCGCCATGAGCGATAGATGAAAGTGAGTTCATGGATTTGTAGCGCGAGTGAGTAGTGTGTACTCCGATGGAGGTGTGTTACCGTAAGATGTGTGGTGAGTGAAAGGTGAACTAGTGTGTGTACGCTTCATGGGTTGTAAGGAGAGGTGGAGTGAATAGGAATGGTAGGGTATTATACCAATGTAATGTTATTCTTGTAGGTGTCGAGGACGGGCCGCAGAGCCACCTCGATGAGCACAGGGGATAGGCCAGCATAGGGCCGGAGGCCACACATAGGCCAGAAGTGAGGCTGTCAGTGCAGGACAGTAGAGGCACATAAAGTCGTGGCAGTCAGGCCACGGACAGGGACGTAGATATGAGCGTGAATGTGATAATGTACTATTGCCATGTTGAGGGGCTAGTGAACTAATAATGTACTATTGAAATGATAATGTCTATTGAAATGATAATGTGTTATTGCCCTGCTGAGGTGCTAGGGGAGTGCTAAGGTGTATGACAATAGGAAGGTGATATTGAGAGACTGCGGTGCCAGTGAATTACTAATGTGCTATTAAGACCCTGAGGGGCGAGGCTGAGGCCGAAGTGCCTTCAGGAGTAACTACCGGGTTGTGGATCCGAGGGAGAGTGTGTGTGAGAATAAGGCCGTTGTACGGCAGTTAATTGCAATAATATAATGTATGTAATTGCGCTATTATCTGTATAATTATGTTTAATAAATGTGTGAGTCTGATGGGTTGTTCTGTTAAGTGTTAAACTTGTTTGTTCGTGATTGTTGTCCTGTCATAAACTATTACATCTCCCAGTCTGGGATTTGTGACATTGGTGTATGTTTCTAAAAATAGCCCACTTCCGCCTACACATGACGTTATCACTTCCTGCGATGTGTTCACTAACAAACAAACTAACCCGTGCGCAAATCATTGCCATTTTTGACGGATGCTGACGGGATGGGCAGGATTTCAACGCGCAAAGGGAGAGCAGTAAAACTTATCTAAAAACAAACAAACAAACAAAAATAAAATAAAGCTACAGTAACAGGCAAAATGAAGCAGGTCCATAATAATCACCCAGAACTGAAACTAATAAATCGATTTATCCCGGGCAGGGCCGGGCATCTCAGCTAGTAATTTATAAATGTATAGCAATGCCCATGAAATTATTTTTCAGATTAGCTGTCTTTGAATGTGTGCAATGTAAAGAACTCTCTATCCATCCATAAATTAAAAAGTTACGAAATTTTAAGATCGAAGAATTTTGGATATTTTATATACCTTGTATATATAGGAAAATATTCCCAGAAAATGGACCCATCGGCGACTGTTTTTCTCAGAAAATTGATGATATCTCAGTCATAAATGGAGAAACAATTGAAACTTGGCAGTCTGTTGTATTTTTAGCTGCAGAAACTAAATCCACAGTCAGAATAATATCTTCTATAGTTTTGGGAGAAATCATAAAAATATGGTCATGAATTAGTCTCCTGCGACATATTTTTTTCAGATTTTTTATCATATCTTGGTACTCAATGGACAGCTTAGAATAAAATTTGGCAACCAGTTATTTTTGCAATAATAATAATACTAATGGAAATTATGATATCTCAAATACTTTTTGAGCATGATTAAAAATACAGTTTTGGAATTATGAACGAACATGAACAAACGGAGAGGAATTCAAACAGTCTCTGCAAACAGAGAGGAGTTATCGATCCATGTGACCAGCACATTTGCTATTTATACTGGCAATTTATTGTTCTCTTTGAAAAGATCAATGACAAAACGGTGAAACCGTTTGTTGTAGTGTGGGTCCGGCTGACCGTACATTGTAACATTGTCAATAAACTAGATGCATCTCTAGATCTATCTCTCACCGAGCGGCTGTAAGTGGAGATAAAATTAAAAAACGGGAAATGTTGTTTATAATAAGGAATTAAGACTGCTTACTCCATTTATAACAGTGTTGTTCATTTTCAAATACCCGATTTTAATGTTAAAATGTATGGAAGTTAAAAGGAAATCGTATGCCAAAGACAGAAACTGAGGAACGCCTCGACAGAAACGAATAGCCCCTGTAAACAGTGTGGTCGAGTTCATTTGCCGACGGGAGGAGAACGTCAGAAAGTTACAAACTCGTTAATCTCGATAAATTTCATTGTTCCACCTTTGTTGGCTTGAATATTTTTAAAGAAATGTTTCAATCCAATGTAAATCAAACAAATCACATGCGTTAAAAACAAATTTGCGCTGAAAAAATACATTAAGATCAATAAAAAAAAAACGTAACGTGGAGCCGTCAACCCCCAGTACAAATTACAATTTAACCCTCACCCTGCGCGGGGCGGCAATAGCCGGTATTGACTTGCAAGCGCTCACGCTGCACGGGCGGCAAAAGTCGCCCAGGTCAAGCTGACCACGCCACGCGCAAGCCGTATTTTCACGCGTCGGGTCACTGACCTTTTTGAGACGTAACCACCGTGTTATTGTTCACTGTATCTCTTCTAAATCAATCGCATTGTGACATGGACATGTTAACCAGTGAACCACTGGTCGGAATCACAAAGACTAAGCTTTCAAAGGCTCTCCCCACACTTTCAAAAGATGTAACATCGACATGCGAACTGTTGCTCAACAAATTTGCAATATTATCTCATTTTCTCACAAGCTGACCACCATCTGGAGTTGTCTGTATCTAAGAACCAATCAGAAACAAGCTCTGAAATAATATTTGCCCCAAATGCCCACATTGGTTTATTAGTATGTGTTAATCAGGATGAAACCATTTGTGTAGGGCTCGGGAGGGCGCGGCTTGTTATCACGCTTCGTTCTCACGAAAACTACAGCTGTCAGCTTGGAATCATAAGTCAGATCATTGGTTAGAGACTGACAGACTAAGGTTTTGCTGGTTAATTCATTATCAAGCGTGATAAGGCTTAGCAGCGAATGTTTTCATACCGATCAATAAAAACCGAACCACGTGGACAGCGTATGTGGTCATCGCAGAGCGGCATGGGTCAGTGACCCCAGATAAGATTCTCCGAATTCTCTATGGAATGACACTGAATGACACAATCTATGCTGTGGGTAGTTGGATATTTTGAATTGGTACGTAAAAATGGCTGGACATATAAATTTGAAATTTGGACACAGTATAGAAAAGAGATGCTTAACTTACCATGTCGGCGTTGGTGCAACAGCTCGGCATACTTTGCGAAACACAAATAAAACTTGCATGTTCACACGGATTTCGACCGGTTCCAAAAATAGCAGGACCGCCAACGTTCACATGCTGTTGCCAAGTTTCATCGAGTTTCATCTATAACTAACTTCGTCGTAATATTTAGAAGACAGGCACCTCCGATCCAAAACGGTCCGGAAAATCCCCGGCCGGCGGTGACCTGTTTTTGACTCGCGGCGCAGCGAGCGATGGGCATTGCTAAAATATAGCTTTAGCCAAGTGCTACTGCTATATTTCAATCATATTCTGAGTGTTAATCACAGAGCTGCGCATTTGAAGACCTACTAGTACTATAAAAAAAATCAACTTAGAAGTCTGAGTTGCCCGTGATGGGATGGGGGAGGGTGGCAGAGTCCCTCTGGTTAGTTAGTCCTCTGTAGGGAAAGGGATATTTTATAGTAAATACGCGGCCCAACATTAGGCCCTACCTGCTGAGAATTCTGACTAAGGGCATGACTTTTCCTTTTGTAGACAGCATGAAAGTAGCAGATGTTATATGAATGAATTCCCAGCAGATGCATGAATGAATTTTGCTGTTCCCTCGAGTGCCAAAATATGCATGGCCTGCGCAGCAAGAATTTGGAGGGGCAAAACTACAGTTTTACCCATCCAAGAACTAGATCACACGGAACTTGTAGTATTAGTGGAATTGTAGGTCCAGTCTGTTGTTCTGAAATTAGATTAACTCACTGATGCCCGAAATCACACTGGTGCGATTTTCTCATTGCGATGGCAGCTGCCCGACATCGCATATGTGCGTTTCTACTATCAACAATGAATAGCTGGTAAGGGTAGTGTAATAATGCGATGACTATGGCACGGGTGAATTCTAGAGTCATTTCCCTTTCACTGAGTATCCAGATAAGCTCTGTAGTGTGAAAACTAACGAAGTTATGATCGTTTTTGTACTGCTACCCCTCCCGTGCTCAAAATCCTACGGTAGTTCCGACTTCGAGTACAAAAGTACAAAAAATGTGTAGATCTAGCTCTACACGGCTTTCTAATGATGCAGAAGCCTCTCAGGGTTGTAAAACTAAACCAGCTAATGTAACAGCTACATGTAGACCTAAACACCAGCTTGGACCCTCTACAGCCCAATATTTTAGTTCTTCTGTCTCGGAAGATTATTCACACATTCACAACTCAAAACTATAAAAGATAACTCAATTCTGTTTGTGACATTATAAATTTCATTAATATTTACATACATGTCAAATTGCAACACTGTAGCTTAAATAGTTTTTTTTCAATAGTTTTTTTAAAATACCCTTGAAATGCTGGGTACCAGGGAATAGCTAGGGTGAAAATCCCGGGCATCAGTGAGTTAATGCCAGTTGTATTACCACTACCACCAGTTGGTACAGAGTCACATCTTCAGACATGCAGTTCATAGAAGGAGTTATGTGAATGCTTTCATGGAACCTCTGCATGCATTTGTTTTGAAGGAAAGGTTTTTTTGTTTGCTGTGTTAATTGATTATTGTTATACATAGTTTTCCATTATCTTCTGTTCATGTTCTTCAGGTCAGTCATGGAATCAACTTGGAAGGGTCAGTGGGTGTATCTTTGTCCAACACAGAGATATGGCCAGTGTCCCAACAGAACTGACAGCAATGAAGCGTGGGACAGGAGGCAGAAGCTCTTTCAGTGGAATTGTTGCTACTGTATTTGGTGCCTCAGGTTTTCTTGGTGGACAGCTTTGCAACAAATTAGGTAGGTATTTAATATTGCCAGCTCACATGGACTCCAACCTGCAACTTAGTTCAGGAGCTGTGGGCGGGCCCAAGCCTATCGGGTTTCGGTTGACGGTTAGGCCGTCTCCATCCGTTCCACCTGAGTGCACTTGGGACCAGTAAGAAGTCAAAACTGGCCTGATTTCATCATTTTTACCAAACTTTGAAATTTAATATCTTGATAACCAAGTGACCTACAACAACATGTGACATGTGCAATCAAAGTTTAACATGCGCCCTATAACATAAGACACTGAAAAAGTGAAAAAAATGACGACATGCCACATTCACCCTGCCTCCAAGAAAGGCATGCAAATTATTTTTAAAAACGTACAATTTCATATCAAATTAATTATTATTACAAAACGCGAGATATCCCAAACAAACTGTGTCGACTATAAATACAGGCAACCATAGCACTTGACACTGTCAAGTTTCCATTTGCATCTACTTCTTCAGAAGTGAGATATTAAGTTTTTAGTAGTGGCTTCATTTAAAAATGCATGATAAAGTGGCTCCTTTAGTCTCTCTGTCTCTCTCCCTCCCTCCTCTCTCTCTCTCTCTTCCCTCTCTCTCTTTCTCTCTCCATCTCTCTCTCTCTCAATCAATCAAAGATTCTCAGTCACACTTCCTTTTTGTTTATGAATATAACAAAGTGGAATTATTCACAGATAAAATTAAAAAAAGATTAGATTAAGCTATTAAAGCTTTTGAAACACATGACATCTAGTCAGCCGTCTATGTAACTAGTTCGTGTGAATGATACAGTTGTACTTAACTCTTTCCATACTGCAATTCAGCCCAAATTAGTCCAAATGCGTCAGTCGGGGGGACCGATACATCGGCAAAAAGTACTCTCCTTGTTACCCCTGGGCATTTCAACGATACTGTGTCCATCTAGCTTCCCAGTGTTTTTGTTGTTTGTGGTACAACCGATGCCACTATTACTGCACTTCAGCAGAAATTAGTCCAAATGCGTCAGTCGGAGGAACCGATGTATCGGTGAAAAGTACGGAAAGAGTTAATATTACCAAAACAAATAAATATGCACACCAGACATCCTGGACCGTTTTCTTGACTAATTCATGTTGTGTGGCAGTAATGGGCTTTAGCTTCAACTTGCTCATACGGACAATGCATTTTTGGCATATTTTTGCAGAATGCCTGCTGTCATCCGAAGTGATATCTATTGCAAAGTAGATAAGTAATTCAGAACGAAATGGTGCACAGTCTCTTGGTCTTATTTGCCTTAACATCAGCAGAGCTCTGCACACGAAGGCTACAAACATGACAGAGTTTATTGATCAGATCAGTGTGACTGAACAGTGTATGTTCCATTATAGCCGATTTTTCTGAAAATCAATAATTGAACTATCCCTTACCTAAGGCTATTATAAAATGATGTCATTAATAGATATATCAAAAACTAGAAGATTCAGGAAGAGACAGGTGAGGAAAGCTAAAGAGAGACGAAGTCGGAAAGAGAGAGCAATACACCCAGTTATTAATATGATATAAATTTCCATAAAAGGAGTAACATAGAAGTGTTCAATTGTATCTTCCCCATCTCCTCCTTCTCTCTCTCTCTCTCTCACATATACACAAACAAACACACACACTCTCTCTCTCTCACACACATCCACAAACACTTTCTCTCTTCAAGTGGAACTAACAACTAACCCCTAGGAGGGAAAAACAGTTCCTGTAGGCAGCAAAAGAAGTAGATGCATTTAATTTTTGCAGGTCTGCATTAGGCATAGGTTCCTTTATCCCTGGATGGTTAACTAAATACTGTAATATCTCGCAATTTTTAGATAATTAAGTTTAAACGGAACCATGCCTAAATTTTCAAGCACTTTTAATCGCGATCCATAAAGAAAAAGTGTCTATTAAAAGACTTATTGAAATGTTCTCCTCATAAAACTTATATCACGGTAAAGAGGAATTGTTTATCTGTTTCTTTATCAATTTATCTCATCGATATACTTTCACAATACACACAAGGCCATCGCAAAAACTTGAAAAAGAAACAAGAGAGTGAGATTAAATTTTAATCCTCAAGTGAGGATCAAGCAAGCCCCGCACAGGTAAAAACGGATCGGATTACGGGTAGCCCTGGTACAGGCTGTGGTTACTGGGCAATAAATCTGTTAACCTGCACCGCCCACTAGACCAAACTAAGTTGCTGAATCGGTAGAGGAATGGAGCCCATGTGAGCTGTATTCTCAAACTCTGTATTTGGTTATGAATCAATAATGCGATTAACTTTGATGCTGGGATACCCCCATCATCACGAAGTTGCTGTTGCATTCCCAAGCGTCAGCATGCCCTGAAGTAACCCAGAGTTGTCGGAGTAGCACAGAGTATTCCACATTTTGGCAGGCTCGACTAGAAAGATCGGTCGCCACTTTGGTCATTCGGCTAGATCTAGTATCTAGTCACAGCATTGATCGCCAATTTCTGCAACTGGCGCTAGGCTAACCAGGATGTGTTACAGAGTGCAGAGGTCAAAGGTCATAAACCTCTTAAGCAGCCGAAACTCACAATTATAGTCAGTTCACCGAGGCATGATCACAGAAAACTGCTCGTAGCGTTGCAACCGTCGATGATATTTGAATGTAATTTGGCGTGAAGTTTTAGATTTGTGATGACCCTAACCCAGATTTTTTGCCCCCAAATTATTCAAGTAGTTTTGGAGTTTGTTTATTTGCGGTATATAAATAAAGAGAGCACCGACAAGGGTCAACATTTAGGTGCTTTACTGTAATAATTTAACACATGGTTTTGAGTCCCACTAAAATGTTTTACAGAACGGGATTAAAGTGAGTTTAAAAATAAACTCTCGTGATTGTTCACTGGTAGGCCAACACAGAGTCAGAGGGTTGTCGGAGATCTTTCATTTTCAAAATTCCTTTCATCGTGGATTTAAACATCAAAATCAATACGATGTGGAACATTGGAGAACAAGACCTTCAAACTGTCAGATATCCAAAATCTAACTCATGCAGCATTGAAAACAGTCGATGCAGAAGTTTTCTCCAAGTGAGAGGACAGTGTATCGCGATTGGAGGAATTATACTGGCAAAACGAGGGCCTTCATTTTATTCAACTGAATATCGTCAACAATCCAATGGAGACATTCGACTCAGAAAGCGACTGAGATGATAAAATATTAAAAAACATCGAAAAGTTCTTGCCTGTTTGAAACAAACAAACACAAAAAAAAAAAAATTTTTAGGGCTAACCTTTCTATTGGGCCTAAGGTTCTCCCAAGTCCGCAACCTGATCATCATACTCACATGGCCTTGCTCTTGCAGTGACAGGGACTCAGAGGGGAAAGGGTGGTTATATCTCGATATGTATATTTCTCACAACTTAATACAGATTGGAAAGCCTAGCTACTTTACAAACTTTATCTTTCATAGAATGTTACCGTTTAGCATAACTAGAAGGTTGTTTTCAATTGATAAGTAATGAATCTGTAGTAGCTTTATCTTAAAGGAAGGGAACAATAAATGCATTACGTGTAAAGCAAACCTCAAGTCCGTAACGTGATGCCACGCCACTGCAATTCACCACAGATTGTTACTATATTTAGAAATTTAGATCAACTACAGGGAAACGAGAAGTGACAGATCATGTTGGAACACAAGTATACTGTAAACATCTATAAGTTTGGGGCCTTTGAAAACAAACAAAAGATCAAAGGACTTCGCCGCTTTGAAAGAACTGCTGTGCAGAGACTTTAAATTCAAGATTTGTAGGGTCATGATAAATGTAACACTGCATGCAAAATTGCAGGACGCTGTATTTCGTAATAGCTGAGAAAATCCAACTAAACCGTGATCACGCCCAGTGAACGGACTATAGTAGATCCTCCCTCATTGCAGTATTCGCTCATTGCGTCACTTTGTCGGCTGACTGCACTGAACAGTTGATCACGTTCGTTGTTCGCTCGCACATGCTGTAACTTAACCTGTGCATGACCCGACGGGCCTGGTGGAGAAATGCCATTAACTAAGTGTGCTGCTCTGAAACCACCGTGCAGCGGGCATTCCCCATTGGGTGCTGCCTGTGAGTTAAGACTGCCAGAGATCTAAGGAATACAGTCTGGGATCTCCAATCACAAAGCCTTGGACAAAGTTAGGCACAAGATTCATCTGTAAATAACAGTGAGAATATGCTTGTCTCATGCTGTTGACATACATTTCTTTCTCGATCATCACTCCTTGAAACCAAGAAAAAAAAAAGTTTCCAGTAAAACAAGAGTAAAGATATAAAAAGCAGAGCTGTGTAATCTTACCAGGTCATTCAAAATGTGTTAAAAGTTGAGGGCATGTCATGTTTGTTTGTTGTTTCCTTTATGAAGTAGCAAGTGAATTCTGTTTCAAACAGGTAAAATTGGCTCCCAGGTGATTATCCCCTACCGTGGTGATGCATATGAAGTGGAAAGACTTCGGATGACAGGAGATCTTGGACAGATCCTATTCTTTGTAAGTATGAAATGCCTGTGTAAGTTTGGGAATTAACCAAGCTGTTAGACAAGTGAGGTCTGATCCTGAAGTGGAGATGGAATTGTCTTGATTATATATGGTGTTTGTCACTCTCAGCCATTTCACTGTCAGAATAGGGAGAATGAAAACATTATCAGATCGTAAGAAAACCTGCACTGAACCACTACATCACATGTTGTATGATATATTATACACCTAGATTTCCTAATGTTGTCTGTTGTAAAATTTTGTGTAAAGAAATATTTGTGTCTACTTAACACTATTCCTACCAAGTATTTTTCACATGAGTGTTTTCCCCTGCCCAAGAAATTTTTGTCAAATTTGACCTCTGTGCGGTTGGTATAGAAAAAAGCGCATAAAATGATTATTTATTGATTGTTTTTTTAAATTTTTTGTGTTAAAAGTACAGAATTGGTTACTGTTTAATTTAAAACTGTGCTTTTTCATATTTCAATTCAGAGAATTGTTGTGTGGCGGTGCAAAATGAAAAAAGTACAAAAAATGTTGACAACATCAATGATTTCAGAATCACTAGATCTAGATCTAGATCCAGAACCATCTGCAACAAATTCTTCATCACTGTCGTCACTGCCGTCCTCCATAATCTCTTCATTACTGTCACTATCGATGAAGATTTCATGCAAAGTTTCGGATGTTGACAAAAATTTTGAAAAATTGCCTCGCCGTGGTTAGAATCGCGAAAAACTACAGTAAATTGCACGAAAACAGTTCCCTATTATTATTAGAGTAGCTGTCATGATTCAGATGTTGTTAAAACTCACGCAGAGAGAGTTGTTGTTGTTTTACCAGGACCATGAGAAATTGGCTGGTGGCCTTGAACGGCCCTCGCGAATTATAGTTGGTGAGTAAATAAATGTAAAGTTAAACTGTTAGAGTCACGCTTGTCGGTTTTAATGTTCGTGATTAATAAGTAATGGAGTAGGGGTGAAACAAGGTGGGGATAGTTGACATTGTTAAGTATGACTAGACAAGTTTTTGCACGTTAACTGGCTGGTAGAATAGTGCAGACGTATTACTACAATTAAAATGGTGGGAGGTTTCGACCAATGAGATAGCTGAACTAATTGGGCCAGCGGACTAGCACTGCTGGGTAGCCAGATGGTATAAAACATCGTGTAACGTTCAGATTTATTGAATACAGACGAGCAGAAGCATCGTGTCGTGAAGTATTTCCGGTTGGCCAGTACCTGAACTGTGATTTGAAGACTAGAAGTCCTTGCTAACGGACTGACTGAGCTCTAGAAAGAAAGGTCTGAGTGGGCTGACCTTTGAAAGCCCACGCTGCGCTATTTTGATGTTCGCGCCTACCAGTAGGCGTGACCAATGGTAATATATCTTATTTGTTCAAGCATAATAGAAGATCAGAGATAGAGAGAGAACCACACCCTCATAGGAAGTCTAAGGAAACCCCAGCTGGCACTCGACGACGAGTGGCCTGTGTTATAGAATTATTTCCATAGTATGATTGAAGTAATATGGCACATTGTTGATGAATTGAATAATGATTGTGCATATATATAAATAGTTTTTTTGCAACTGCATAATTACCTACAAGCCGAAGTGTGCTTCTGTAGGCTTGGAACGTACTGGGCTCTCCTAACATTCAAGCCCATATGATTTAGGGAGAGTTTGCCTGGCGACTGGCCAGTGGCGACTCAACAGTCACTTTAAATTGATATCTAGTTTCGTATAATATACCTATTTGCTATTGATTGCAGTACATCCAATAAGGAACCATAATTACATGAATATCATAGATTAAGTTAGTAATTAGAATTTATTGCTTTGAATATACCTCTATTGTCTTTTGTTTTGTTTATTAATATTTATGTAAAACATGGCCTGACCGGCCTGACATATATAGATACTCTAGTTGTTTAATACGTTTCTTGTGTGGTTGTGTCCGAGTGTGAGTTAGCTGCCTCTCGTGCAGTCGAATGCTCCCCAAGACCCTAACTCTGCTCGTGACATCTGGAGGGGACATCCTCACCCTAAACTGACATCTGGAGAGGACCCCACTGACATCTAGAGGACACCACTAGCATCTAAACTGACATCTGAAGAGGACCCCGTCAACATCTGCAGGGATACCACTCTAGACTCCACTGTTATTTATGTCATTTTTTGTAGTTTATAGTTTTGTATACTGCTAATTTTTTTTTGTTTCTCCCCCACATGTCTGGCATGTCCTCTCGTCATTGATCCTGGGACCACTACAAGGGACTGACAGCTAGTAACAGGAAAAGACAAGACCAGCGCTGTGGACCAAGGGAAAGAGCCAGTCCATTTCACCCAGTTAAGTGAACCATCTGTATTAGTCTTCGTTTGAGGGGTTCGTCGTTCCAGCTCCCCTACTTTTGACAGGCATTATTTTTTTTCTTTTGTGTTTAGATTAGATACGCGGGAGGTTGGAAGGGATCGAGACTCTGCTTACCTTTCTTGCCAGACTAGTCGATCTAGATGGTGGTTTAAACCGGGTGTGAGGTATGCTTTGCCTTGAATAGTTCTGTAGGGACCTGTTATTCGTGTAGATTGTTAGCGTTCTATCTTCCTCGTACTTTTAGGAAGACGGCTTTCCTGTGCTTTTCTTACCTATCTGTAGATAGTTTCAGGTTAGTCGGGTCTGTTGTCATTTGTTCTTTCTGTTAGTCTAGTCACTCTGTGTAATTCTTGTCCATTATAGTGTTACAGTATTATATTTTATACTCATACTTGCTATATTATTGCCTGGGATAAATCACGTGTCTATGGCACGTTGAGAGATAATCTGGATATTACAGTTGTTAGGCTTGTATAGCCAAGGAAGTTAATATCGTGAATATTGATTTATTCCGGTTTATAGCAGAGGGAACGCTGCTGGGAGTGTACGGAAGATACACTGGGAATATTACATTGGTATCGTTAGTTAACGACCAATCACGGAAGCAGTAGACTGACTGCTTGAGGATTAGGAGATATACGTGAAGGAGATAAGTGATCACTAGGATAGCTCAACCACTACTTGGTTGACTAAGACATACTGTTTGTTGTTAATTTCGTTATTTCGTTCATACTGCAGGAACGAACACCCGCAGAGTGCAATTGATACATTGCTTCCAGGGAGAATAAAGTTAGAGAGTTTTGATAAGTTGTCCTTGATTAGGACATTATATCGCATTATCGACCGGTATCATGGCCGAACTACAGAGATATTTGGAACTCGCTCAATCATTTGGCATACCGGAAGCTCAGCGTGCTTCTTGGGTTGACCAGAAACTGAAAGAAGAACGAGAAGAAAAGGCTGCGGAACGAGAAGAAAAGGCCGCGGAGAGATTACGCCAAGAAAAAGCCGCCGAACGTGACGAGAGAGCCGCGGAACGCGCGGAGAAACAGGCTCAAAGAGAGTATGAGCTCGCTTTGAAACAGTTGGAAGCGAAGCAAGCCCAGCCTACCGGGGCTCCGGAATTTGCTTCCAATAATAAAACGAAGCCTAAATTGCCAACCTTTAATGATAAGGTTGATCGTATTGATTCCTACCTCCACAGCTTCGAACTCCATGCCGTTTGCGCGGGATGGCAGCGTGGTGAGTACACGTCATGCCTCGCCAATCTTTTGACAGGGAGAGCGTTGGAAGTTTTCCATAGCCTCACTATTGATGACGCTAGGGACTATGACATTCTAAAGACCGCGCTATTAAAGCGTTTCCAACATATGGAAGATGGATTTCATAAGCGTTTCCGCGATTGCAAGCCGGAAGCTTCTGAGAATTTCTCCACTTACGTGGACCGCCTCCGCCACCTGCTCAGCCGTTGGACTGAGTTGGCCGGTGTGGAAGAGGGAAACTACAAGAAACTATGTGATTTAATAATTAAAGACCAAATATATATGTCCTGCCACACGGACCTGGTGGCGCATTTTAAGGAGCAAGCCCCCAAAACTACCGTCGAGATAACATCGATAGCGGAACGGTACGCTGCGGCTCACCCTAATCGATCGTTAGCTAAAGCTAAATTGATCGAACCATGTTACGCCGGCGTTGCTACTAGGACACCGGTACCGTCGAGACAATCACGACAGCCCTTTCGACAGTCGCCGCAGGTTCATCCACGCTCCGAGCCGCCGTTTAACAGGAGACAACCGAATCCCCGTAATTTTTCTCGGGACTGGGAACCCCGATACACACGTCCTTTCCCTACCAGAGGACCGCGTAACTACTATCAAGCGCCCCCATCTCCTCCTTATCGAGGTACACCTCGAAGGGATGATATTCAAATCCACTGTTATAGATGTGGCGGCGATGGCCACATTCGGAGACAATGCAGAGTTAGACTAGATGCGGCAAATGCATGACCGAAAACCGCGGTAACAGAACTAGGAATGCCGAAACCGTAAATAAAGTTATTCCAGTTATGTCCGCCCTCCACGAGCGAGGCGCGCTGACATTGTATGAGGGACGAGTAAACGCCATACGTCCTGCACAACTCCTGGATCGCGATGCGACATGCATTACTTTTGGTGGTTCAGTTGAACATTTTCGCTTAGCGGAAATATATGTTGACACACCGTTTATAACTGGTGTTGTCACGGCCTGTGTGCTACCAAATCCGGTTGCCGACCTAATCATTGGCAATATTCCCCATTTAAAGGACGTCTCCGATAGCGAACTCGAGATTTGGGACGATGATAACGACATTGCGTGTGTCACGACAAGACAACAATCGCGTCGCCAGAGTGACGACACATTGCGATCACCTGTCGTCGACTTGGATGTGATCCCCGAGGTTTTTCATAACGAACAGCGCACAGATCCATCACTAAAGCCCCTCTTTGCTAAGATTCATCCGGACAGCCCGGATACAACCAGGTTCTGCCTGAAAGACGATCTCCTATATCGCGTTTTTCGGGGAAAGCGCGAAACTATTTTGCAATTGGTCATACCAAGATCATTTCGCCGAGACATCACCCGCCTCGCTCACGACACGCCATTGTCGGGCCACCAGGGCAAAGCGAGGACAAAATCGAGAGTCCTGTCTCAGTTTTTTTGGCCCGGGGTTTACGGTGACATAAATAGCTATGTGTCGCGTTGCGATACATGCCAGAAAAGAACCCCCAAAGGAAAAACTTCGCGGGCACCTATACAAGAGATGCCGCCGGTTTCCACTCCATTTCAGCGAGTTGCCGTCGACATCGTCGGGCCATTACCGAAGTCGGATAGAGGCCATCGGTTTATTCTATCAGTAATTGATTATGCCACCCGTTGGCCTGAGGCAATCCCGTTAAAAGAAATATCGGCCGATCACGTCGCCGAGGCATTGGTTACCATATTCACACGCGTCGGATTCCCGTCCGAATTATTATCCGATAGAGGTCCGCAATTCACCTCCGACCTTTTCAGGAAAGTGCTGGAACTCACGGGCATTAGGCAGAAACTTACGTCACCATACCATCCACAGTCCAATGGCTGTTGCGAGCGCTGGAATGCCACCATGAAAGCTATGCTGGCACGCGTTTCAGCCGATAGACCTGGTGACTGGGACCGTCGACTTCCGGCCATCTTGTTCGCATATAATAATAATAATAGGCTCTTTTCGTCTTGGCAGACGATCTAAGCAGCTATATGTGTCCTACTTCTGCAGCTACGCTCGTGACTGATTCTGCCTATATTCGACAGGCAGGCTCTGTCGCAGAATCTGCATATGAGGGAGGTGCCATAGGGCAATGAGTTATCTTTTCTTGTCTGGCGTTTTGCCTCAAGGGCTGCAACAATGTTTTTTTCATGGTGTTTTATGCCAGAGTCCACTGATGTTTTCCATGCTGATCTGTCTTCTGCTGTCGTCTCCCACGTTCTCAAATCGATGTTACACTTTATCATACTGCTCTTGCATGTATCTTTGTACCTCAGTTTTGGTCTTCCTCTGGGTCTGCTACCTGTAGCCATTACACCATATAAGAATTGCTTGGGGATTCTGTTGTCGTCCATCCTCTTCAAATGCCCCAGCCATCGCAGTCTCTTTTTGCACAAGATGGTCAACATGGTTGGGAGTGCTGCCCGTTTCAAGACCTCTGTGTTGGTAACTTTATCTTGCCAGCTGATGCCAAGGATCTTGCGGAGGCATCTCAAGTGAAATCCATTCAGTTTCTTCTCTTGTCTTGAATATAACGTCCAGGTCTCTGAGCCATAGAGGAGTGTGCTCAATATACATGTTTCATATATCCTGATCTTTGTTTTTCTATTTAACATTTTGTTATTCCAAGCTCTTTTGTTTAATTTTCCAAAGGCTGTGGCTGCTTTTCCTATTCGGGCACCTATTTCGCTATCTAATGAAGTTGAAGAACTCATTGTTGATCCCAGGTAGCAAAATTTCTGGACAGTCTCCAACTGGTTGTTGTTCAGCTTGATGTTGCATTGTGTTGTGCCATCTTGTGTCATAATAACAGTCTTCTGGACGCTGATAACAAGAGAGAAAGCTTTACATGCTTGTGATAAGTAGTCCATCATTGATTGTAGTGTGGACTCGCTATGGGCAACTAGTGCTGCGTCATCTGCAAACAGCAATTCTCTGATCAATGTTGACTTGGTTTTAGTTTTTGCTTTGAGGCGTGCAAGATTGAAGAGGGATCCATCAGTTCGCCAGTGGAGATAAACATCTCCAGGGGATTCCCTGAATGCAAACTGCAGAAGCATGGAGAAGTAAATACCAAAAAGTGTTGGTGCCAGGACACAGCCTTGTTTCACCCCGCTTTTGATGTTGAAGCGATCGGATGTAGAACCATCAAATTGGACTGTGGCTTGCATATCTTCATGAAAGGACATGATGAGTTGGAGGAGTGTCGGGGGGCATCCGATCTTATGGAGCACCATATACAGTCCTGATCTGCTGACTGTGTCGAAAGCCTTTGTTAAATCGACAAATGCCATATGTAAAGGTAGACTTTGCTCGCGACACTTTTCCTGCAGTTGACGTAAAGAGAATATCATGTCCATGGTTGATCGTCCTGACCTAAAACCACACTGGCTTTCTGGAAGTACTCTTTCTGCTAGTTGTTGAAGACGCTTTAAAAGTATTTTGGCAATTGCTTTTCCTGTGATACTTAGCAGAGATATGCCTCTGTAATTATTACAGTCTCCCTTATCACCTTTGTTCTTATATAAGGTCACGATGTTAGCATCTTTCATATCTTGTGGAATCTCTTTATGCTTCCAGCACAGGATGAGGAGCTTGTATAGATGAGGAAGGAGGAAATCTTTGTTCTCTTTCAAGATTTCCGCTGGTATGTTATCACTACCCGGAGACTTTCCACTTGCAAGCTCATCTATAGCCTTGTTGAGTTCTTCCTGTGTAGGTTCTTTGTCTAGGTCTGTAAATTCTGAGAGCTGCGGGAGGGCCTCTTCTAGACTGTCATCCACTGTACATTCTTGAGAGTAGAGATTTGAGTAATGTTCAATCCATCTGGCCATTTGTTCGTTTTTATCTGTGATTTGTTCACCTGATGACGATTTTAGTGGTGCTATCTTGTTAATCTGTGGGCCAAGAGCAATCCGAATTTTCTCATACATTCCTCTACTATCTCCGATGTCATGAGCTTTCTGTATGTCTGTGCAAAGATTCTCCCAGTATGTGTTTGCGCATTTCCGTGTCTCTTTTTGAAGTGTAGATTTTGCAGCTCGTAATTTGTTTAAGGTGCGATCTGATGGAGTTTTGTTGTGTGCCAAAAGTGCCATGCGCTTTTTCTCGATAAGTGGCAATAGTGTTGGGAACTCCCAAATGCGACAACGGGTTTTTCCCCGTTTCAACTTTTATACGGTCGTAAACCACGTGGCCCGATGGCCATTTTACGCGATTTATACGCCGGTTCTGATACCGACGTTCCTGATACGCGATCCGCGTATCAGTACATCGTCGATCTCCGACATAGAATAGTTAATGCATGCGACCTGGCTCGACAATTTGCATGCGTACGGACCAGGTCATTTATAGGATATCGCGATCGGGGTAGTCGGTTAAGAACCCTGTCAGTCGGAGATCGGGCATTGGTGCTGTTACCAGAAACGAACAACAAGCTACTCCTCACTTGGAAGGGCCCCTTTCTAGTTAAGAAGCGACTCTCGAGAGTTAATTATCTCATTACCATCCGTGGTAACGATAAGGTTTACCACATAAACATGTTGAAAAAGTATTTTACCGATGATCAAGGTCATCACGATCATTCTTGCCATGTTGTGGCCCAAGCAAACGCAGCGATGGTCACTATCGATGACAACGACCGGGAGCCATTACCTATGACTAGATCGCTCCTGTCCTTGCAAGCCACAGAGGACGCGACTTCCGTTAATATCAATCCACAGCTGGATCAAAGTAAGACACAGGACATAATGGATCTTGTTCAGGAGTTTGCGCCACTATTCACTGATTTGCCGGGTAAAACATCCTTAGTTCAACACGTCATCCGGTTGCACTCGGACGTACCCGTGTTTGTTAAACCCTACCCGCGCCCGCTGCACGCGCACGACACCATACAGTCCGAGGTGGAAAAGATGCTCAGCTTAGGAGTCATTGAGCATTCGACGAGCCCTTACTGCTCGCCGATTGTACTAGTAAAGAAAACAGACGGTTCCGTTAGGTTTTGTATCGATTACAGGAAGCTTAACGCTCTAACCATTTACGATGCTGAACCTATCCCGAATCAGGAAGAGCTATTTGCGCGATTGGCTGAGTCGTCCGTATTTTCGAAAATAGATTTGGCTAAAGGCTACTGGCAAATCCCAATGGAAGAGGCCAGTAAACACTACACAGCGTTTCAGACCCCTATGGGTCTCATGCAATGGAGGTTCATGCCATTCGGTCTCGTGACAGCACCAGCGACATTTGCGAGGATGATGAACATCCTATTGCAGCAGACACCATACGTCCTAAGCTACTTTGACGACATTTGCGCTTTCCATACGGATTGGAAAGGCCACTTAGAGGCACTTCGTCAAGTGCTTAGTAAACTTCGAGATGCCGGGCTTACAGCTAAGCCTAGCAAAGTCTTCCTGGGTTATACGCAGATTAACTTTCTAGGACATACTATCGCCAAAGGCGTCCAAACACCGGACGACAATAAAATAGGTAAAATTTTAAAACTCCAGGCTCCTCATACTAAAAAGCAGGTTCGTAGCCTGTTAGGTTTTTTAAGCTATTATCGGAAATTCGTTCCTAATTTTTCGGCCCTTACGGCCCCGTTATCCGATCTTACAAGAAAAGACCGACCCAATAAAATTATCTGGACTACGCAGTGCGCCACCGCGCTCGCGACAGTGCAGCAACTGTTCTCCAGTTCGCCGCTGCTTATCCTACCAAATATTAGGCACACCTTCACCGTCCGCACTGACGCGTCGGACCAGGGAATTGGAGCTGTTTTGCTTCAAGAGAGAGATGGCTTATTGCGCCCGTGTATGTACGCTAGCCGGAAATTACTTCCGAGAGAACAGAGATACGCTATCATAGAGCGGGAGTGCCTGGCGATTGTATACGCCGTAGACGCGTTTTCCCGCTACCTACTTATGACGGAATTCGTCATCGAGACAGACCATAAACCGTTGTTATTTTTAAAATCGAACCGAGCCAAGAACGCTCGTTTGACCAGATGGAGTCTGGCCCTTCAGGAATATCGCTTCATTATAAAGGCCATTCCTGGTGGAGACAATGTCCATGCCGACCTATTATCACGGTTACCTTAATCTTGTTGTATTTTAGTCTGTCATATGTATTGGCGTTGGATGGGACTGACACCTCATTCAGAGACCGAGGGATGGTATCACATATTGTTCACCCATTGTGAACACTTTTCACCTACCCCTGTGCTTTCCTTTGTTCCAACAGCTATTTTACTGACGTCGACCCGTATTTTGGCCACACCAGACGTTGTTGCCCAGGGTCGAGGACGAGAAGTCATGGCAGACCAGGAGTCCAGATCCACTAATTCCATCGATGCTACTATAGTTATCTTTTCTTGAGTATTATTCATTGTATGTATGCATTCCTGATGACATTCGCACAGGATCAATGTTGTACTCAAAAATTTTCGAGTTATGATTGTTAATGTCTACGTATTTAGAGGTAAGATTTAATCTTCAGAGAGATATATACTTTTGGACGGAGCCTTAAGATTTTCATGAGGTTTTGTCCATCAAGGATACCCGTCCTGTAGGTTTTTTTCAACTTTTGTAGTAGTCTTAGTTATTACCTAGTTAAGTTCACCTTTCGAGCAGTTTTTCGACTCATGCCTTCCCCTTACGATAATCAGTTATATCGTTAAAATTGCAAATTTTAATTGGGGTGGGGGATGTGTCATGATTCGGATGTTGTTAAAACTCACGCAGAGAGAGTTGTTGTTGTTTTACCAGGACCATGAGAAATTGGCTGGTGGCCTTGAACGGCCCTCGCGAATTATAGTTGGTGAGTAAATAAATGTAAAGTTAAACTGTTAGAGTCACGCTTGTCGGTTTTAATGTTCGTGATTAATAAGTAATGGAGTAGGGGTGAAACAAGGTGGGGATAGTTGACATTGTTAAGTATGACTAGACAAGTTTTTGCACGTTAACTGGCTGGTAGAATAGTGCAGACGTATTACTACAATTAAAATGGTGGGAGGTTTCGACCAATGAGATAGCTGAACTAATTGGGCCAGCGGACTAGCACTGCTGGGTAGCCAGATAGTATAAAACATCGTGTAACGTTCAGATTTATTGAATACAGACGAGCAGAAGCATCGTGTCGTGAAGTATCTCCGGTTGGCCAGTACCTGAACTGT
Organism: Onchidella celtica; assembly: GCA_963931925.1. Taxonomy (NCBI): domain Eukaryota; kingdom Metazoa; phylum Mollusca; class Gastropoda; order Systellommatophora; family Onchidiidae; genus Onchidella; species Onchidella celtica. The sequence continues at coordinate 1,166,282 of OZ007575.1, forward strand.
GATTTGAAGACTAGAAGTCCTTGCTAACGGACTGACTGAGCTCTAGAAAGAAAGGTCTGAGTGGGCTGACCTTTGAAAGCCCACGCTGCGCTATTTTGATGTTCGCGCCTACCAGTAGGCGTGACCAATGGTAATATATCTTATTTGTTCAAGCATAATAGAAGATCAGAGATAGAGAGAGAACCACAGCCTCATAGGAAGTCTAAGGAAACCCCAACTGGCACTCGACGACGAGTGGCCTGTGTTATAGAATTATTTCCATAGTATGATTGAAGTAATATGGCACATTGTTGATGAATTGAATAATGATTGTGCATATATATAAATAGTTTTTTTGCAACTGCATAATTACCTACAAGCCGAAGTGTGCTTCTGTAGGCTTGGAACGTACTGGGCTCTCCTAACATTCAAGCCCATATGATTTAGGGAGAGTTTGCCTGGCGACTGGCCAGTGGCGACTCAACAGTCACTTTAAATTGATATCTAGTTTCGTATAATATACCTATTTGCTATTGATTGCAGTACATCCAATAAGGAACCATAATTACATGAATATCATAGATTAAGTTAGTAATTAGAATTTATTGCTTTGAATATACCTCTATTGTCTTTTGTTTTGTTTATTAATATTTATGTAAAACATGGCCTGACCGGCCTGACATATATAGATACTCTAGTTGTTTAATACGTTTCTTGTGTGGTTGTGTCCGAGTGTGAGTTAGCTGCCTCTCGTGCAGTCGAATGCTCCCCAAGACCCTAACTCTGCTCGTGACAGTAGCGTCCCTTTGACATCCATCAAGGGAAATCATTGTGAATAAAAACTACAGACTGTAGACCACTATAGAGTAACAAAACCTCAAAAATGGGTAATACCCGTTCGCGGGCGGCAGCGTCGTAAACAGAAGAACGGGTAATACCCGTTCGCGGGAGGAAATGTGTTAAAACAGTAAATTCATTCCATATTTAGAGAACAGAAATATTGAAGATGTTAATGTCCGGATAACCTCCACTTTCTACTGACACAAGAAACTAACACATTTTCTGACATATTTCATTTCTAGCTTCACGGTGTATGACTGTATCAAAGTAATGGGTTGGATGGATTGGAAAAAAAACCCAAAAAAACAAACAATATTTGCAGTCATGAAAATTCAAAAGTTACAAGATCTGTGTGAGGATCAGAAGTGAAAATGTATGGCTGGTTGAAAAATTTGTCATCATCATTCATTTTGTTCATCAGATTTGGATATCGTTATGTTGGTGGTTTCATTGCAACTATTTATGCCTAAGAATTGGTGCGGTGGTAAATTTGATGGCAATGTTAATTCAAGTGATTTATCTTGAATATTTCCTTTTCAGCCATTCAACCTTAGAGATGAAGAAAGCATTCGTAAGACTGTTCAGTACTCCAATGTTGTCATCAATCTTATCGGAAGGGAGTATGAAACCAAGTAGGTATAGGAAATGGTAGTGATACCTTTAAGATTGAACAGACTTCTTGACAAATGAAAATAAATAGGAAAAAAGAACTTCAGTGGATACAACAAAATTCAGGTGACCATACAGCCAAATTACAGATGAGCCTGTGGTTGTTTTGATAGATATTATTCTGGGTGCCAGACCTCCGGTATATGCCGGATGTAAGGTTTTACTGTAATGTCTCTTAACAAAAAATTTCCAGTTTCGAGATCTGAAGAATTTTTAAAAAATAACCCTAGTTAATCAAAACAAAAAATGGCAAGTGTGCAAGTGCGAGATATCAGCCTTATATGCGTCTATTATTTTAGTATTCACCATGCATAGCTGCCAACCAGTACGTAAAATATGTATTTATTACGTTTTTTTGGTTCCAGTACGAAAATACGTTTTTGTGGTGAAAAGTACATATTTGAAGAATTTCCCCATTTATACAAGAAAACAAAACCGTAACTTTTATATCTAGGCCTAGCCTACAGCTAATAGCAGTGGACCTAGCGTTTCAACGAGCACAACCGTAAAGGCAGCTCTAATCTACCGTGTTCTGCCATACTGCGTATGCCCGAACTCACAATAACTTTTGTCCCCCCGCCACGACCCCGCTCAACCAGGCATTAGTAATGTTGCATCATAAGTTGTCACGGCATGCAGTGATACACCTTCGCCCTTGTCCGCGCGCTTCAACTTTTCATACGAGTTCGGGTACGTAAGCACGTGCAGTTCACACATTATTGATTTTTATTGTATCGTAAATGATGGCGGTCATTGAGTAAGTACAGTGGACACATTTTGTGAAGGGGTTTCATTTTATTTCGCTATTTTTTTTTTTTTCAGTTTTACATAGATCTAGCTTACAATCGTCTTCGGCGGTGGTAACTCCCGGTAGATCTAGATCTTCTTCTTCTTCTTCTTCTTCTTCTTCTGCGTTCTTCGTGTCAGACTGTTTATATCAGGAGGCCAGTAGCCTTTATGAAGGACGCTGTGCTCCTGAGTTCCTCTGCTGCCCCATGTAGCTTAGTGTGTAGTGCCGCGCCTCGGGGCCAGCGATCTAGATCTAGATCTAGGTCGGCAGTCTTTTAGAATCTTTGAACGTAATTGGCGATCATCGATAAACCAGGCCTAGGCTAAGGCATACACGTGTTTCAGCGACGTTAGAAGTCGAAATCTAGAGCCCGTGAGCTGGTAAAACAATAGAAGAAGTTATAGAACTAGATCTGTAGGAACAATATGGACATGGCTTGTGAAGTGGCTTCAGTTCTAGATCTATTACATCTGTCATCTTTTATGCCCAACATAATTTGCAATAATTCATAGATTTATATTATTTTTTTAATCAGAAGTCCCTTCTATCCAACTCATGAGTCGTTAAGCCGTGAGTAGACATTTAGTGCAAAATATTCTGAGGAATTCCTTTTACATTATCATTGAACTTGTCCAATAAATGCATTGTTAGTCATAAGTCATGTTGTCGTGATTTCCAATTCCACCAGTTTCACAGTCACATGGAGGCAAGTCTGACATTGTTCAGTATTGCCAGAGCAAGTTAGTATGAAAGACTTATACAATTCTGAGGACAGCTCATGTCATAATAGTCAGTTCTTTCTTTAGAAATAGAAACAGTGGTGATAACAACACATGAATTAGCATTTGAAGCATGTTTGGTTTCTGCTTCTTAAAATCTTATGCTGTATTACATTAGACCTATATTACTATTAGGCCTATGTAAAGAGAATAATGTCCCATAATGTGACAAAGTGAGGAAATGATGATGGGGGGGGGGGGGTGCACCGATATAAGGAGTCTGTTTTGGGGTTTTTGAAAGTTGGCATTCGCGATCTGAAGAATTAAAAAAAAATAATCCTAGTTAATCAAAACAAAAAATCGCAAGCGTGCAAGTGCGAGATATCAGCCTTATATGCGTCTATTATTTTAGTATTCACCATGTCCGAAGGCATATCATCAACATAAGTCTACCATCGTGTTCTGGCTGATTCGCAGTTTTAGATCAATCGCTTCACATGCATCAACTGCTCTTCATCACGCCGACAATAAATAAAAACAATGCAAACTTGAAAGTGAGCGAAGGGTCACAGGGTCACAAGATGATATACTGTGTCCGGTCAAGACCCACTTGTTCCATGTATTGTATGAGTGAACGTAGCTTACCAAGTACCATGCGTTGTTCTGATTTCATGTATCAGGCCTACACCAGAATTAGATGCATGCAATTGTAGATCTACTCGAACGACAATCAATTGTCGATTGACGATAGGTGCTTTCGTTTGGAATGTCAGATTGGTTGGTTCCATGTGTATTGTGAACGTGGAATGTGTTGTGCAAACTGATTTGACATATAACCACTGTTATGCAAAACCTAGAATCTAGATCATGGTTCGAGCATGCACCCAAAATCTGTACAGATACACGTTGTATGGCTACATAATCATTGTACTAGGTCTAACCCGATGACGGATGCTTTTGTTTATAAAGGCTTCATGGGGCCCGCCTCAGATTCTTCTAGTTCTCCTGCATCAAAATCATTGGCATGGCCAGATTTCACTTCATTCAGTCCTAAAGACGGGTACTCATATATCAAGCATGTGTGAGGCCTTTAACCCTCATGCTGTGAGAGGCGTCGAAATACAGCATTGACTTTCCATGCGTTTACTCTGCACGGGCATATCAATATGGCAAGGTCAAGCTGACCGCGCTCTGCGCAAGCCGTATTTTCACACATCAAGTCACTGTCCTCTTTAAGATGTAACTACTGTCTTATTGCTCATTGCATTTCTTTTAAATCAAAGGCATTGTATCAAGGACATGTTAACTGGTGAACCACTGGTTGGAGTCACAAAGACTTAGCTTTCAAAGGCTCTCCCCACACTATCAAAAGGCGTAACATCGACATTTGAACTGTTGCTCAATAAATTTGCAATATTAATATTTATTATCTCATTTTCTCACAAACTGACTACCATCTAGAGTTATCGGTATATAATGGACCAATCAAAAACAAGCTCTGAAATTACCTTTTCGCCAAATGCCCACAGAGGTTCATTAGTAGATGTAAGTCTGGATGAGACCATTTGTTTAGGGCTTTGGGGGGCATGGCTAGTTATCATGCTTCGTTCTCATGAAAATTCACGAAAATTACATCTGTTTGTATGGTATCGTAAGTCAGATCATTGGTTAGAGACTTATAGACAAAGGTTTTGCTGGTTAATTCATTATCAAGCGTGATAAGGCATAGCAGCTAATGTTTTCATGACGATGAAATACAAACCAAACCACGTGGACAGTGGTAGTGTGGTCATGGCACACATCGGCATGGTCAGTGCGGTCCAGATATGACTCCCCATGAGTAAGGTCACTGACGGGACAGCGGGCTTTATGGTGTAGCGCGCAGGGCGTGGGTTAAGTCTGAGGCTTCTTTTATAACCACAGGGGCCATGAGCAGTGCAAGTCGAATAACAGCATACTGCTAAAGCCATGTCTTCATGTGTATAGAAACAAAAATGTCAAAAATCCATGAAGTAATTCTATTTCACTATTTGATGGGTTTTTGACATTGCCGTTTCCATTTCTGTACACATGAAAACCTAGCTTAACAGTGTTAAATTGAAAAAGAGACTATAGGATATATTTCATTGGTTCGTGAGACCCAAAATATATTAATTAACACGCACAAAAGTCATAGTTACATGTTTTGTTCTTTGTCTGTTCGTGATAGGTCTTTCAAATTTATTGGAAAAATTTTCCCACATTCAGATATAACTAGGAAATAATATTGATCTTGTAGAACAAAAACTGCTGTAGCCACACACATTTTACATGAACGAAGAAGTATAAATAGTGTGCGCAAAATACTTAGTAACTGTGGTATGTTATTGTGACATGTGAAATGTTTTGTTCTCTTATATTTGAAATTTGCTTTTATAGGGCGTTGGTCTACGCGCTTTAGGTGTCATTTAGTCAATAGGTCTGTTGTTTTATCGCTGCGTTGTTCGGTGCCTGCGACTTCAGGTTTGGCTGAATTGGTCAGAGTGATTTCCAGGTTTCAGATGGTTCCATTGCTGGCACCATTGTATTATGATTGCCTGGATATCTGACACTTATTCAGTTTATCGAAGTGATAAGCTTGTAATTCATTCAATACTGGGAATTCGAACAGAAAAGTCCTGTAAGCTTGGTTTAACAGTTACAAATCATTGCTGAATGTTTCTGTTCACTTGTCTCAGATTTTGGCCTAGCACCATTTAATCAGTAAGGGAAGAAAGAACACCGCCACAGCCATGCTGTATTTTCAATCACTAATTCCATTTGCTGGAATGACATTTAGGAGGCAACCTTTAATCAGATGTTTGTGCTGCCTGTCAAAATTTCAAAATGAGAGTTTGATGGATAGAAATTTTGAGTAATGATAAGATTATTTGATTCCATTTGCAAGATTTAGAAGGTACAAACAATCCTGTCTTTTACAGTTGGCACATCTGTCTGTGTAAAAGTAGTTTTGTGTGTCTGGACATTGATTGCTCTGCAAAATACCAGAATGCACATCATAACAGAATTGTTATTTTCAAATCATGAATTAAAAAACTGATAAAAAATGTTGACAGTTACAGAAGTATACTTTAGGAATATGTTTCTTAATTTAAAAAAGTTTGGATTTTCACACAGAAAACGCCAGAGATTGATAGTTATTCGCCAATCTCTACCAGAAAATCAAAGATGGTGCGTGATGTACACCTATGTACTGTACCATTTTGACATCTGTATTATATTTGTGGTGAATTCATTTCCGGATTTTTTTTTACAATATTTTCATGATTTTCTTTCTCAAATTTGTATTTCTTATATCACAGGAATTACAGCTTCAAAGACGTTCATGTCACAGGTGCCCGCAGAATTGCACAGATTGCTAAGGAATGTGGCGTGGAGACGTTCATTCACATGTCCCATCTAAATGCAAAGGAAGAGCCTCAAGTAATATGGAAAGACTCCGAATTTCTTAAGACAAAGGTGAATATTCTGATTTTTCTGGTTTATGCCAATGATATAAACATGTCAAAATTATTTGAAACACTACATATGAAAATGTTAATAAATAAATTTGTTGAAAAATTTCCTCTTTGTGGATGTGGCCAGTGTAGTAATATGTATCAGATACAGTGCTCATAAATGTACTGCAAAAACACCTTTTTTTATTTTTTAACCAGGTCATCAGTGTAGGGAAGGTATCACACACTGTGTTAGTAGATGTAGTGCAAAAACACTTCTTTTTTTTAAGCATGTCATCAGTGTAGGGAAGGTATCCCACACTCTGTTAGTAAATGTAGTGCAAAAACACTTTTTTTTTTTAAGCATGTCATCAGTGTCGGGAAGGTATCACACACACTGTTAGTAAATGTAGTGCAAAAACACTTTTTTTTTAAAGCATGTCATCAGTGTCGGGAAGGTATCACACACTCTGTTAGTAAATGTAGTGCAAAAACACTTTTTTTTTTTAAAGCATGTCATCAGTGTAGGGAAGGTATCACACACCCTGTTACTTAGTAAATGTAATGCAAAAAGAAAAAAACTTCAGAGTTTTTTTGTTGTTTTTATTGTTAAGTGTACAATCAGCAAAATCATGTGGCGAATATATGAACTCCTCACATGAAGAATGAACATTGCTACAATTTATTCATATATTCAGGTTAGACTTTTGTAAAACTGTGGAAGAGAACTGTTGTAATTCTAGAGCCTTGCCTTTTCTGATCCCCATCAATAGAAACTGGCTGGACATTTGCATTCTCATCATTTATTGGTTTCCATTTAAATTACATTCTTGTGGCATTAAAGCTGGAAAAAATTCTCCTGTGTTTTAATGATTGCTTCAGCATTTTCATTGTGTGCACATTATAGTTCATCCTGCATACTGGTATGGCTTTGTCTTTACAGTACCAGTCAGAGCTGGCAGTTCGAGAGGAATTTCCTGAAGCCATAATCTTCAAGCCATCTGACATGTTTGGGATGGGAGACAAATTTACCATGCATTTCAACCAGAGGTGTAAGTTATAGCACCATGTGGTCAAATTTGTGACATTCCCATGGATGCCAGATCAGCAGTCATAGCTGGCATCATCATCATCATCATTGCCTTTCTCAGCCTGGATCAGGGTATAATAGGCCACCAACAAACACTTTCCATCCCTCTCTATCATGGGCCAGCCTCTTTACATTATTCCAAGTCTTTCCGCTTCATTGCACATCATTTTCTCTGGCTCTTCTCCACGTTCCGCGCGGCCTTCCTCTTATAGCTGGCATGCCAGCCAAATAAACACACTGAAAATATTTGACCAGCTATTTATCAATCAAATCCTTTTGATTTTCTTTTTGTTAGATAGTATTTTATATATATATTTCTATAATCTTGCCTTTTCTTTCTTATCTTATGTATCTGTATTTGGTGGATGTTTCATGTGGTTTGCAATTTTGGGGGGGGGGGGGGGGGCGCATCTACTGCACCTAGTAGTGTCTTGTTCATCTTTGGTATTAAAATCTGCATCTGTTTTGTAAACAAAGAGCCTTTCGTTTAGCAAGACATCAAAAAATCTGAACAAAAGTAAAGAAATAAGGAATAACTTCACTGCTGTCCTGTGGCACCAGGCACAGTAGTGTAAATATCATGTGATATTGGCTTAGTTTAACATAGTTCCTGCTTTTCTCTCATTTTCTTGCATTTCTTGCTGGAGTGTAACATTTTAGCTTTGGAAAACCTGGCAAAGACATTCTCAAAGAGGTGCTTGTAACTTGGTTCAGGTTCAGCTGTTCTTTGGCCTTGTTATCTTTAAAAGGTCTTTTGTAATGCTGACACTTATGTAGGTTGAAATTTTGTAGGGCACAAATCTCCAGAAGACTTAAAATTTCTGTTATGCCTTCAATCCACAGCAAGATGGAATATTTTTCCACCAGGAATTGCACTATGGAAGAAGGGAGAACACACCATCAAGCAGCCAGTCTTTGTAAGTAATTCACTGAGCTGTGGATGGCCAAAACTTGTTAAAAAAAAAAAGCTATATTAAACAAGGCACAAAAGAAACCCCATAGCTATTCAATGTGAATGGAGGGTTAGACAACTCAGAGATGTGAGGAAGGAATTCCAAGGAATTTCAATAGCACATTAGCAGCCTCTTTGTGCCAAGTTTTTTTCTTTTTTTTAGCTAACTCTAACTGAAACCAACAGTATGTTCAATCATTTTATTTGTCATATTAATTCATGCACTGAGTTAGGTGAAATGACAGATTACTGGTGTTGAAGTAAGTGAAGCTCTTATGAAAATTTCAGAGTCTCTCCTTTCTTAGGTTTTCAGAATGGCAAATATTACAGCTGGTGAATCAAATATTCTAATTATTGGACAGAGAATTCTGCACAACTGAGCCTGATGCAAGGGAGAGTAACATTTAAATTTATTGGTGGCCAGAGGTGAAAGTTGAGGATGGAAGGCCCCAGGTTTCTAAAAATGTAATCAGATCAGGAAACATTTAGTTTATACATCAAGACAATAGAAGGATTGATGATAGTTTTGCTTCTAGATACCGTGATCTCAAAATTGCTTTATTGTGTCTCCACATCAGTGTGTTTTCAGAAAATGGCTTGTAAAGTTTTGTAGTTAAACTTTACGAAGTGTTAGAACAACTCTTAAACATTTTAACCCTCGTCCCGCATTGAGTGAACTCGTCCACGTAACGCCCCGTGCGGGATAGCCAGCGGCCAGTCAGCCGATCGTTCGCGTGTTGCCGATGACCTCGGCGGTCAGGTCAGTCAGGTCCTTGTGAACACCTGTATCGCGTATACTTCAGGACGCAATAACATCATTAGTGGTGGATAAATCGTAAGGGGCCCCTATGATATTTGGATAAAGTACTTGTGATGATATGCAGTAGGTTTTATTGTGAAATGGAAGGCCCCAAATCAAGCCTTTTCTGCATTTACATGCCGTTTAACACACGTTTTATCATTTTCCCAAGACCTGCGCTTTTTCTGGCCCTATGTCAGGCCATTCAGGTGAACAAATTATTTTTTAAGCCATTCGCTTAATTTACTAACCACATGTATCGTGACATTGCCTTCTCTCTCCTACACTATGTAAAGCGTCCACTTACTATAATGTTAGTTTTAGCGAGAGATTTGATTTCCAGTTCCAGGTCATAGAGCACTACATGTACTGAAAAACGGTTTAATCAAAGGAACACAATATCTCTCTAATTACCACATCAAATAAAGACAACGACCAACAACAAAGTCGGTCATTTTCTCCCAGTTTTCCCTGATGAAAAACCTACTGACAGACGCCCTTATGCGGCATGCCCTAATATTACATCGGAATTCATAATTACAGACGTAGAACGGCGTCTCAAATATGCACATGGCCCCTTACTTCTCATTTCACATGTAGACGACAACCAGCATCAAAGTAAAAGTTTCCCCAAGATTTTCCCCAGTTCGAACTTCAGACCATCAGTACTATTACACGAGTATGACGAATAGTTGCGAATAGTTGCATAGTAATAAACGTAATCGGACGATACCATTTTGTTAGATATAGTAGGGGTGACAGGATGGATAAACACGCAAAAATTGTGGAGAAAAAAAACGTGAAAAAAACAACAACAACGACAGCCTTGGCAACCGAATAACCAAAGCGCGAGGCGCACCGTTGCTATACAAAAATGTGGCCTCCCGCAGGACCCGCGGTTAAGCATGTCGGACAAAATAATGGCCTCCCGTGTCTCGCGTGTTGCGCGGGGAGGCCAATATAGTGGCCTCCCGCAGGACTAGGGTTAAAATTAACCCCCAGAGGTGAGATATCTTTACAATTTTTGTAGCAGCGGTAAAATACAATTTGTTATGCCATATGATGTTCTTGTAAAAAGTGGAGATAGAATAAAGCAGTACTGGGGGTGATAGCTTATACTTATATCTTTTGTGTCTGCTAGTCTGTAACCCTTTCTCTCAAGTATTCAGACACTTGTACTGTTAATACAGTAGACAACGGTTAAACCAAAATCGGCGGGACCATGGTTTGTTTTCGGTTTAGAAAGAGGTTTGGTTTAGCGATAACAGGCTTGAAAAATGAGTTTCAAGAGAGGTTGGCCAAATCACCACTGAAGAGGACAAATGAGAGACTCGACATGTCCTCCATTGCTCTGTTTTTTTTTACTGAGAACGAGGATGGGCGACTGCTTAGGCCTATGGACATACAAAGGTATGAATATGAAAGCAAATGTGGACCAACTCTGAGAGTACAGAGACATAAGTGTGGACAGACAGTACAGAACAGCCGTCCTGCTGATCTTGTTACCATATATGATGCCATGAACTACGCTGTCTGCGGTCACTAGTACACTACATTTCTTTCTGATGTCATACATTGTACAGGAAAGGTCACTGGTGATGCGCCTAACATCTTCTGTCTACTGATTTCGGACCAGCAAGGTTATAAGCCTCCCTCCCTCTCCCTCTATCCCTGTAGTGCTGCCACTCCTATGTAGGCCTATACTACCAGGCAGAATGGGATTGGTACAGTAACTTAACTCAGCCTATGGCAAATCACAGTGGACTAGCCACTGAATCCAGCTTTGGGGGGGGGAGGGGGGTAACACTAGGGCTATTTCATTTTAGGCCTAATTTGTTAACAAAGATAAAGGTAAAAAAAATTGGGGATTCCTATTTTCCTTTGGTTTACAGCTATTTTCGGTTTAACTGTTTCCCACTGTAGTTGATGGAATAATTCCATTTTAAATAAATTCATAAATTTTGGAATGACATTTTGCTGTGAAATTTGTTTAACTCATTCCAGCCGGAGCTAAATTCCCAATTCCGCCGGCACTAAAAATCATTTGACATAAACTGATACTGGGAAACTGCAGAAAAAAATATTTAATGCAAACAATGAAGAAAGAAAGGTAGACATATTTGGTATCAAAATAAACAGAATTGGACAGAGAAACAATGTACTGTCTTTTTGTGTCAATTCTAGCGTCTGTGATGCTAATATGTTGAAGGAATGGTGAGTGTTTAGTTGTAAGAAGAAAAAATTTCTACTCTCAAATTCACTTTTGTCACCTCTGGTTTTGACTGTAGTTGCCCTAGGTCGTCAAGAGTAGCCTCAAAGTGTAGGTAATTCAATCCCCTTTCATGTGGTACCAAAATATATGGGTATTGTACTTGGATTATCACTTTCATAATAATCCAAATGAAATAACAGGTCCAAACATTTTTATATAAAATCCGTGCAAATGAATAGGTCAGTTCCAGGGCTGATTATCAAGTTTTCGCTCCAAAGCAATCAAACGAAACAAAACCGGAAGAAGTTGTATTATTTAGGTCAATAAATAACTCTACTAGCGATTGTCTAAAATATTTCAGCAAATAACCGTTGAGTATAGAAAAATACCAATCAAAACAAATCAACGACTGGCTGGTTTCCCTGGCAATTTGAGGGGAAAAAAATCAACGACTGAGTCGTCGCTCGGGGCAGAATGAGTTAAACTTTTCTATTAGACTGGACTGAATGAGTGTTTCAGTTCTTGTTTGTTGAAAGAGCTGATGTTGTTATTGCTGCTTTGGATGAGTCAACCATTCAACATTTTACTTCCAGGTATCAGATGTAGCTGAAGGCATTGTCCAGGCTATCAAGAGCCCTGATATGATTGGCAAGAACATTGAATGTGTTGGGTAAGTGCAATTTGCCATGGCTCAGATTAGTCCTCAGTAAATGTGACCATGAAACAAAAAAGAGGATTTCATGAACACATCAGAAAAGACATACACTTTTCATTGTCTGAGGCTAATGGTAGAAACTCGTGAACTTGTCCTATAATTAAAATTTTCTCTTCATGTCCATGTTCATCCTCATGTGTGCAAAAATGTCCTTTTTCTTTGAACTGTGGTTCTTCATGGGCAAATTTCCCTTAAGGTGGAAGTACAATGTAAGTGAAAAGATTAGAGCCATTGCTTTAAACAATCTGGCCTATTTTTCAGACCTCAGCGTTACTATCTGGCTGACATTGTAGATTACATGACTGATGTTCTTCGACGACATGAGTTGAAGAGGCGCGATAGAACCATCCTTCTGAGGTGAGAATTATTCTTTGTTTTAGAGATTTTAGGTAAATGTTTCTGTCACTGTCGGTTCTACTTTCTCAAAGACAAGAAAAAAAAATTATTTTAAAATTGTGTTTCAAGAAATCAGTTGTTGAGGAAATTATCTGTAGTAAAATTGTGGCCATCCATGCTTCTGAAGGATGCATATCATCAACCCTTTCCTGCCTAAAGCTGGCAAACAAAATAAAACCCCAATGCCTAAGGAGCTTCCCATTGTAAACACTCAGATGCCTAGGGAAAGGGACATCACTTTAATTTCCTGACGACTGATGTTTTTAACTCTCACCCTGCGCGCGACGCCTTAAAGCCCGCTGTCTGATCAGTGACCTTACTCACGGAGAATCTTATCTGGTGTCACTGACCCATGCTGCTATACGATGACCACACACGCTGTCCACGTGGTTCGGTTTTTATTGATCGGTATGAAAACATTCGCTGCTATGCCTTATCACGCTTGATAATGAATTAACCAGCAAAACTTTAGTCTGTCAGTCTCTAACCAATGATCTGACCTATGATTCCAAACTGACAGCTGTAGTTTTCGTGAGAACGAAGCATGATAACTAGCCAGGCCCTCCCAAGCCCTAAACAAATGGTTTCATCCTGATTGACACATACACCCAGTTTATAGACCATGTGGCCATTTTTGGCAAAGACTATTTCAGAGCTTGTTTCTGATTGGTTTTTAGATACAGACAACTCCAGATGGTGGTCAGCTTGTGAGAAAATGAGATAATATTGCAAATTTGTTGAGCAACAGTTCGCATGTCGATATTACATCTTTTGAAAGTGTGGGGAGAGCCTTTGAAAGCTTAGTCTTTGTGATTCCGACCAGTGATTCACTGGTTAACATGCCCCTGTCACAATGTCTTTGATTTAGAAGAGATACAGTGAACAATAAGACAGTGGTTACATTTCAAAAAGGTCAGTAACCCGATGTGTGAAAATACGGCTTGTGCGCGGCGCGGTCAGCTTGACCTTGCCGACTTTTGTAGACCATGCGGCGTGAGCGCTTGGGAAGCTTGGGCGGCAACTGCGCAGGGTGAGAGTTAAAATATATATTTGTGCACACAATTATTATCCAGGTTTGATGAAAATGGTACAAAAATTTAGTATAAATGAATGCCCCATCAGAAAGTATGTTTATGAGTTGAATTGAAAATTATTGCGATAAAATCAAGTCAAAACTCCAAATGTACCACTTTGTTCAATTTTTCTGCACTATATTTTAATTGTTCCAATTGTTTAAGTCCTCGTGATATTTGCTGTAACAGCGACCACCATGTAAATGAATGTTTTATAGGAAGCAACCAGTGCATTCAATGTGCAAACATCAACACAACTGAACAGTTGATCAACACTGTTTCCACTTCCAATGTTTGGTGATTTCAAAACTTCACTGGAAAAAAAGTTTGCAAGCTAGACGCATCCAGTTTGTTTCCAACTGAAAAGTGGACATCTCGTTTCTAGCTTGACTATAGCTCTATGTCAGGTTGCCAACAAGATCAGGTTGCTGAGAGACTTTATAAATAGCACACTGATAAGAGACACGTTCGAGCGCATTAGGCTGATACGAGCATGGTCACATAGAGTCGCATTAGGCAGATGCGAGGATGTGGCATCAGGTTGGATAGGGCATTAATGGGTTATGCCGTGCTTTTTCTCTCATGAAATTTCAGGCTGATCGGGGTATCGAAATCAACTGTTTTAAAGCTGTACTGGGACTTTTCTCATATCTTCCACACGTTTGCATGGAGGCTGTTTTTATTTTACCATTTCTTCTTTTGTCTAAAATCTTATGTCATTTTGTAGACAAGTCTTATTTCACCATTTCTTCCTTTGTCTAAAATCTTATGTCATTTTGTAGGCAAGTCTTACTTCACCATTTCTTCCTTTGTCTAAAATCTTATGTCATTTTGTAGGCAAATCTTATTTCACCATTTCTTCCATTGTCTAAAATCTTATGTCATTTTGTAGGCAAGTCTTACTTCACCATTTCTTCCTTTGTCTAAAATCTTATGTCATTTTGTAGACAAGTCTTACTTCACCATTTCTTCCTTTGTCTAAAATCTTATGTCATTTTGTAGACAAGTCTTACTTCACCATTTCTTCCTTTGTCTAAAATCTTATGTCATTTTGTAGGCAAGTCTTACTTCACCATTTCTTCCTTTGTCTAAAATCTTATGTCATTTTGTAGACAAGTCTTACTTCACCATTTCTTCCTTTGTCTAAAATCTTATGTCATTTTGTAGACAAGTCTTACTTCACCATTTCTTCCTTTGTCTAAAATCTTATGTCATTTTTGATGCTTACTTGCTTTTCCCCAGACTCCGTGCCACATTTCTAGATTTCTTGATCAGACCTTGGTACAACACGGACAAACTGGAAAGGGTAAGATGACTGCTCCATTTATTGAAATTAGGCTGATCATCACTATTTCTTGGGGTTAGCCTTGAGACTTAATGGGGTTTTCATTGCCAAAAAGGACTACTAATTGCCTCGTGCCATAAAAGTGACAGTAATTTTAATCTTTGTGAATATGTCATTTAACAACAACCTGCAGCATGCAGTATGTTAGCTGCCCACCAGTGCTTAAATACATATTTATTTGGGCATGTGTCAGCTACCTACCTTCGCCTGGAAAAATAATTTACCATAGCATTTTAGTATTGATTTAAGCTTTCCTTTTCAGTTGTCATCATAAGTCTCCAATTTAATCAATTTTAGGAAGGGATCACTGACTGGACAACTCCTGGGAATCCTTCTCTAGAAGATCTTGGGGTTACCCTGACCCAATTTGATGAGATGGCAAGGTTTATTCTGTACCCTCACCGTCGACAGGCATACTATCAAGAGAGACTTGGAGAATTTGCTGATCCAAAGCCTCCCAAGCCCGCAGAATTTTACCAGGCCAAAGCACAACTTAGTTGAAAATACTTTGCTAGGAATGTTTATGAACTAAAAATATGGGGAGGGGACATATTGTGTGTTTGTGATCATATTATATAAATGAAAGCTTGAAATGCTGAGTTGACCACGCATGCATCTGTGACTTTGTTGCCTGAATACATTGAAATTGTTTGTGGTTTCAGAAATTCACAGGATGGAAAATAAAAAGAAAGAAAAGAATGCTACTTAGTTCTGACCTACAAAAATGTCAAGGAAAAAAATTGTTCTGGCTTGTCCAGTTGTACATGGGTGGGAACTGTTGGAACTCAAGGACCTCATCAACATTTGATCTGCTCTGGATTATGTATAGATCCATGTTTCATCAGCTAGTCATAAGAATGCAAACTTTGCAAGTTTACAGCCAGGTTCAAGTCAGTTGATTGGTTTCAGTCCATTGAAAGTTTTCCATTTCCCACCTATGATTGTAAGGAAAAGGAATATGAGGTAAAGATTATTAATTAAATGTGATCAAAATTTCTGTTTTTGTTTGATAGATGTATTGTGTCTGCCGCCTTTGTATAGTTGTTTGCTTTTCTGGATCTCTGAAAGGCAAGACCACAAGAAACCTGTTTTGGGGGTATTGATTACTAGTTCTGCCAGATTATTATTAGTCCTGCCCAATCAGTCTGCAGACATTTGTCATGCAAGTTTCAGTTGTGAATGTTTATCAGGTGTAAATGAATGGTCAGTGAAGAGATTTGTGTGTGTGTGTGTGGGTATGCAGACCTGCCAACTGGACTTTCCTGAAGTTTTAAGGTATCAGGAAGGACATGACGAAAGAAATTCCTGCCAGGAAATTCCAATGCACTGGAGTGCAAGACAGTGATGACAGTATGCAATGTGCACATTATACAATATCTTTCGAGTGCATTATGTGATTATGTAAAGTGTGTTGTATTTGCGTTCTCCTTTCTGTGGTAATCATAATTAACTGACATTTGCCTTTATTGGGCGGAGGGTTTAATGATCACTGACGTGTCCCTTACATGTCCATGAAGTCGTCATGTTGGCAGGTCTGTGTGTGCTTATCGTGTTCATGTTGTAGTCAAGTGATTTAGGAATATTTGTACAGTTTATTTTCACTTAATGAAATAATGAAGGTTATTAAAGTTCAAAATACAAAGATATGATGCCGGTGTTTTTCAATTTCTGTTCTCCTGCAGGAAATAGTTGTATTATGTTCTTGCTCTTGAAAGTAAGGAAATTTTGAAATTAATGCAGGCATTCTTCCAGTTCCACTGCCTCACATTCCATATAATCCAATATGTCAACTTCTTACTGCTGACATGGGTGGAGGTCTCATTTGTACATTACTTCACTTGAAATGTTTCATACACTTTACTGTCGGACTGAAGAGGATTCTGTGGGTGTTTGGCAACCGGACATATTATATTATTTTGTCTATGAATTTTTAGAAAAAGTATTTTTCCAATTCTGATGTTAGTTCCTCAGCAGTCCATCTTGTAGAGAAATAAAGTCCGGGATCATTGAATAAATTACTCTGCATGCATGTGCATACTGCGTGCTGTTACCAGTGATGAGCTTGTATAGTAGCACGTCACCAGCTGAAATCTAACACACTAGATCTACCTTTTCATTCACCATCTACAAAGTATGGCATCCTCATCCTAAAAAGTCCCTCCCAAGAAGTGGCCACAGAGTGGAATGGGATGAGGTTACAGTGGAACTCGGTCATAACTAGAGGTCACATTCTACCAAAAATGTCTCGTTATACCCAAGGTCTCGCTATTCCAGGAAAGAGTACAAAAACAAGGGATTAAAGAACCCCACTATTTTTACGGTTACCTCCCTTGTTAGCATGTCCTGCGTAACAGTGTACAAATTTATCAAATTGATAGCAGATCTTAGCCTTCATATCGGTACAGTTCTCATTTTTTTATTTTATTTTTGTGCTGACGGTCGCCATGTTTTGATCATATCACACGAGTCAGATGCAAAAGTTAGAGACATGTTTGTTTCAGGTGGTTTCCCATGCTGTAGCATTCAAAGAATGTGAACAGAATGGCCACGTGTTTGTGACAGCGACTGTAGGCGTGTAGTCACGAAGCCTAGTGTAGACAAAGCATAGGCCGTACGGCGATTAGTTACAATCAATGACCGTGCTACATGTAATAATTATACTTATAGCACAACACAGACAGTGCACTGTCCGACGAAGCTACATGGTTGTAGCCTTCATGGCCTGTCTCCCAGTTTGCCTCAGTGAGTGATGAGTCATCACTTTGAACTGGCTCCGTATAGCGTTCTGTCAAAGCACGTGGTGGGGCCATAACTTAGCAAGGCAGGTGTGGTGGGCGTGTAGTCACAAACAAAGAACAATACATGTTATCTGACTCCCAACACGTTATTCTGCGGCTGCCCCCACCATTTGCCATACACACTCAAAATTAATTCTCTCTGTATTGCAAGAATTTTGATTATCAATTGCTTGTTATTCAAGTGTTTTATTGTACAGCTCATAAAGCAGAAAAAAAAATTGGGATTTAAATGTTCTTGCTGTCGACAAGGTCTTGTTATTAGCCGTTAACATGATGGTCTGCTGTAATTAGCGGGCTTAAGAGTTGGTTAAAATGAACTTTATGCGAATATGTTCGTTCGCCGCTTGGCCGAAAAGTATTAACTCTTAGGTCAAGCGTTCACTATGCATAGCCATTTTGAATAATGAAAGTTGAAGACTTGCATTTTAATGGACATTTTGCCTTGGCAGCGCCAAGATAGTAAAAACTTGCTAATAAGTGTTATAAATAATAGTTCGTCCATCAGGTATGATGATGACCTTAACAACACCAGAGGAATAAAGAACAGAAATTGCTGAGAATTTCAACACATGGACAATAAAGAGAACTAAAGGACACAGAGGACAGAATGGAAAGACTGTTCTTTCATGACTTATGGCTTCTCATGTGACTGATAAGTCCTATTTTTGCCCTGCAGACCCTTCCGCATAAATGACAAGAGTGCTCCGTTGGTTCAGTACCACTGGGCCTTTTCTTGCGCCGTTCTCTTTTTTTGATGGCCTGCTGGACTCTGTCAGCTTCCCATGCTTTACTGCCTCTGGTAAGGGCCGCCCTCCAATTTGCACGATCAAGCGAGAGCTTTTCCCACTCACTCACATCAATGGCAAAGGCCTTCAGTGATTGCTTGAGAGTGTCTTTGTAACGTCTCTTTGGGGCCCCAACATTCCTCGTTCCATTGGAGAGCTCAGAGAAGAAGATTTGCTTAGGGAGTCTGGAGTCGGGCATTCTGACAACATGTCCTGCCCAACGTAGCTGAATTTTTTTCAGGTGGCAGAAGATGCTCAATTCCTTGGCACGATTGAGGACCTCAGTGTCTGGAATTTTATCCTGCCATTTGATCCTTAGGATCTTTCTAAGGCAGGCCAGATGAAAGTGATTTAGCTTTCTGGCATGCGATTGGTACACTGTCCAGGTTTCAGCCCCATAGAGTAGGGTGGGAAGGACCACAGCATTGTACACTTTCAGCTTAGTGTCTGTGCAAATGCCGGCAACATCCCACACTCTCTTTCGAAGCCTGCCAAATGCAGAGCTGGCTTTGCTGATTCTTGAGAGAATTTCAGTATCAACACGAGCCGCGGAAGACAGTGTACTGCCAAGATAGGTGAAGTTCTCCGACACCTCCAGAAGACTGTCATGGACTTTGATATTTGGGGTCACAGGATACTTGTTGTCTGGAGTAGGCTGATGGAGCACTTCCGTCTTCTTTGTGCTTATTGTGAGGCCAAAGTTGTCACAGGCACTAGAGAACTTATCAACACAGTTTTGCATGCTATCCTCATCGTGTGCCAGAAGTGCACAATCATCAGCAAATAGTAGGTCACAGACTTGAGTACTTTTGGTTTTGGTTTTTGCCTGAAGTCTCCTGAGGTTGAATAGACTGCCATCAGTTCGGTACTTGATGCTTACCCCTTGAGGAGGAGAGCTAAAGGCTTCTTGTAGCATTGCAGAGAACATGATGCTGAACAGAGTTGGGGCTAAGACACAACCCTGTTTTACCCCATTTGTGACAGCAAAGGGCTCTGAAACACTGCCGTTGCTTTTGACTGCAGCTTGCATGCCATCATGAAACTGGCGCACTATTGTGATGAATTCGGGTGGACACCCAAACTTCGCCAAGATTTTCCAGAGGCCTTCACGACACACTGTGTCAAATGCTTTTGTGAGGTCAACAAATGTGATATACAGCGCTTTATTTTGTTCCATGCATTTTTCCTGAATCTGTCTGGCAGCAAAAATCATATCCGCCGTTCCCCTCTCTTTACGAAAGCCACATTGGCTCTCGGGAAGCAAGTCATTTGACGAGAGGTAAGGTGATCAAGAAGGCGATTCAGAAGCATTCTTGCCAATATTTTGCCAGCAATTGAAAGTAGAGAGATTCCCCGATGGTTGTCACAGACTTGGCTGTCCCCTTTGTTTTTGTACATGCTAATTTCCATGCTAATAAGTGTTAAAGAATTATTAAAAACATAAATCCATCCATCTTTGTATAACTCACTACATTGGGTAGATGGACCTATGTAGCATTCTCCACACTTGTCCCAACCAAATTTTTTGCCCTGATTTCCTTCGGTTTAAACATAAACTGGTGCCCTTTGACTGGTACTGTTCATAGAATGGGTGATTTGATGATAAAACTGGGTGGTGGCACAGGAATGCACAGGCTCCCATTGATGGATGTAAATTGCCTTGTTGCATTTTGTAAAATATCTTTTTGGTGCCATGTAGGAAAGCCAAGTAGCTCAGCTTGTAATACTAGCACATGTCGTATCATTTATAATAACTAGCGGACGCGCGCAAGATAAATCTTGCAAATTTCCCATATACCAAGCCTAGCCGATCTAGATCTAGGCTACATTAGAACGGCATTTGGATTCGATGCAATGACAAATAGAACTTACAATATTGTACACCACAATTTCACATAGAAATACACAGATCTGATACGGTTGATTTTCGACCATCAATGTGAAAAGAGAGGTGAAGGACGTAATTTCCGGTCACACTTTTCGGTTCTATGAAAATGTGTTTGTTTTTGCGGCTCAAAAACTTTAATATAATAATAATAAAGACGATTTTTGTTCAAAATGAATATGGGGCAGTTGCGAAGTTTTAGCTGCTTACAGTTTCACCCTCTAGCTCAATTATAGTAAGATAACGCTGAAAGGAATGGATGCATTAAACAGAAATTGTAAAGCCAGTTTATTTATGAAATGCTAAAAAGTGAAAGAGGAGAATACATCATACATAGCTCATGGCTGGATTGCCTGAATAAAAGAAAAGCATTCCTTGTACAAACTAAGTCATCTGAAATGCATCAATCTTTAATCACATGGAATGCACCAACTACCACATCATTTTCATTTGGCAGGCAAAATGTTCCCATTGGCCATTGACTGACATGTAAGCAAAGCTGATTTCATTGGTACTTGCACTGAGCACACCTACCAATATTGAATTTGTTTAAATTAGTTATTTAAAATAAAGAAAAACAAAAACAAAAGAAAACAATTGCAACTGCAACATCTTAAAATACAACTCATCAAACCACTGACCGGGGGGGGGGAGTGAGGGTAGGGAATGATGTCATCACACATTTCCATCTTCTTTCATCCCTCATTCTTTCACATTTGTAGTTACCAAGTACTGGTGGGCCTACCTTTGCCTTGAAGATTAAAGAGCAAATCCAATACATGTATACAGTATACTTCAACTGGCTCAGTGCCATAAGCCGCTCTGACTCTGAGCGGTTCATCCGAAAAATACCCATTTCAAATGCTTTTGTTGTTAAAATACCCCTAATTTGTCATTTAACCATAATTTTCAAGGGTTCTATACACTGGTATCATTAGTATCTATATCAGTGGTCATCATCTTTCAAAGAGGACAGTATGAGAACTTTTGTTCTCTGAAGGAAGCTGGTTGAGAGTGAATCAGTGAATGATATTTTAACATTTTCATTCTATCTGAGTATCTCTTTTCATAACATGTTTATTTCTTGATTGACAATAAAATTCTAATTCAAATAATTTGAAACAGCCTTGACACTGTTCATCGATTGTGAAAGCTGATTCACAATGGTGATGAAAACTGTCATATATGCAATTCCAGTCCTTCTGTTACTAACTTTTTTTGTTTTTGCAACACTTTTAGCTCTGAAGACTTACAACTTGCAAGTGAAAAATGCTCTTTCTGCACTGATGGCAATTTAGTTTCATTTTTCTTTTGCTTTGTTTTTACTTTCCCTTATGCAAAAAAAAAAAAAAGGGTGGGGTGGGGGGGGGGGGGGGTGAGTTTCTTCAGTTGTCAGCCACACAACAGATG
Organism: Onchidella celtica; assembly: GCA_963931925.1. Taxonomy (NCBI): domain Eukaryota; kingdom Metazoa; phylum Mollusca; class Gastropoda; order Systellommatophora; family Onchidiidae; genus Onchidella; species Onchidella celtica. Next base: position 1,188,215 of record OZ007575.1, read on the forward strand.
AACATAATGCATGTAGTAATCCCGAGCTATGCCACATGCCTAGGGTGCAATTATTCAAAGGAATTACAATTTAATTAAATTTTGATATTACACTTGTACAAAATGTACTGTCTAATAATAATACATTGTACATTGTAGATCTCTTTCTCATCCTTTGGAAACCAGTGATTTGTAGCAAAAGACTGAAAAAATGATAAAAGGTTGAATTGGCTATTTCACTTCCTTTTAATGCTAAATGTTTCATTTCACAACAGACAACAGTGCTTTTGATGTCTGTCCCAGAAAGCACAGCAAAGGGTATGGAACACTGGTTCTGTTCACCATGTCTCTTACATTCCTTAAATAATACACCATGAGCTTATTCTTTCAACATTATACAGAATTTATTGAAATGATGATATGGCTAATGCATGATTTATGCATAGGTCAGTACTTTTGTAGCTTTCAATAACTGGTGGACACAGTCTATAAACTGGAAGTTGGTCTCTCTAACTCTCTCCTGAGCCTTTTCAGTTGCGAAATCACCCAGCAGGTGATACAGATTGGACTTAAACTGTGGAAAATGGGAAAAAAGCACTTCAGAAAATTCAGTCAAACATGACTTCAGAAACAAAAATAATAAAATATGCATGGCACCAAAGAGAAAGGGAAAAAAAAGACTTGACAGACAGGTTGAAACTCCTTTCTCCTGCCCTTGCATTTTTCTTATGCCCTTGTTCATATAGCATTCCACACACCTCCCCCCCCCCCCCCCCCCCCCCCCCGGAGATTCTAGGAATATTTTTCAACTAATTTAGGAGGATTGGGAACATTTTTCATAAAGAAATAGATCTATAACTGTAAGCCCCTCCCAAAAGAGATGAGAAACAAAGTACAAACAAGTGTGTTAACCATTTGAATGGGAGATAGGTAGAATAGTGGCAGGGTGAAATTTTCAGTGTTTCTACGGGGAAAAAAATGTAGCAGATTCTAGCAGAGAATAAATTTCTAGGAATTTCTAAAATGCTGCAAGTCCTGCAAATGTTCTTCAGTTGGCATCTGTGAAGAAAACAGAAAACATCTGCCAAGGAGTGCACTTTTTAATACTGACAGACAAAAGGTTTGAGTTTGGAAGGGAGAAATCAATTCTAAATTCTATTCTGGTCATGGTAAAGGGACAGGGCATGAAACAGTAATATTAACTATATGTATTTGTATATATATGTATATTATATGCAGGTAGAAACTGTCAGCCTCACGGCAGTCAGGGCAGACCTCTGTCCTGTCCAGATTATTATCCTTCCTCAGCCTGCCCTCTGCCACTGACTATTCATGTATCATCATGGATTCTCATAAAAATACAAAATATGCAATGAAAAGAGTTTTATCTTAAATCTAATATGCAGAATGAATGTTAGTGCTCATGCTCTTAAGTTATCTCTGAGACAACAAGACGGTTTAGTAATAGTCCATAATACATGTACCTACGTATGAATTTGGATGAGTGAAAGTTTGTTTTTTTGTTCGTAAAGAAGGTTTATAACCAAAAGCTCGATTTGTCTTCCTTTTTCCTTTGCCTTTTATTGTATTGTTTCGGTATTGTTTCTTGTGCAGGGCTTTGCTACACACTTTTTCTTTTGCCATATTTTGACTTCATGAAAGGCAGTATGAATTGCCATTCCTACATAAGTACTGTAAATTTTTCTATTTCCATGCTAATCATATCAATGATTCTCAATTCAAAATAGTACATAAAAAGATAACCTGTAAGAATGACTACAGAACAAACAATTGTCATTAGCTTCCATGTCTGAAAGTCAAAAGGGATAAAATTGTGAAGATGAACAAACTTCAAATGATCAAAATGCAAACAAACAAAAAAAGGCAACAAAACAAAGCAACAAAGTCAGTGCAGGATTGAGCTAAGTTCCTGGCACAGACAGGACAGACAGGATCCCTTCCCACGTTACTAGTCTTCCTCCCACCCTCAATCCCATTTGAATATAGACATAAAAGGACATTAGAAAAACAAAGTAGAAATGAAATATCAAACCTATTTGTAGGTAGTCCAAACTGCCCCGTTTTGACATAATTTTAGGCCAGCATTACAAGGATACTACTGCTGTGAGTTTATGTAAAACGGCGTGTATCCTACATCAAAATAAAGTTCAAGTCTTCCTCTGCCAAAGTATATTATCTTTTGTATTGTTTAATGCGTGTAGCCATGTGTTTTTATTGCTTGAACAAGACATAGTCTTACCGTTTTCGCCCTGAGCCGCACATACCGATTTGACCCCCTCACAATAAAGGACTGCGGCGCATCGCCCCCAATGTAGCGAACGTGTTTGAAAATAACCCACACAGAAAGCCAGATAAATGAGGTTTACTTCAATGTATTTTTCATCCTGTTTTAAGTTGAAATTCCTTTAAAAATTGTTTGTTGAAAAGTTTGTTGATCGAGAAACTGGCGGAAACTTTAATAGATCAGGATCAAAATTATATGTAAATGAACCTCAGCCTTTGCATTTTCAGGGTGTGCCAAAGTTAGATTTAGGGCATGTTTCGGCGCCAAGCACCGACTGTTTCTATAGACCCACCCAATACTTAATTTCGTCACCTTTTTCTGACACTCAGTGCTAAGTCAATGGCGACGTGGTTGACCTAATTTTCAATTTTTAAAAAATAAAAACATTATTTTTTGTTTCCCTTGTAAGAGTTCACACAAAATTGACGTCGGATGACGTTTGATGATTAAAAAAAGTAAAATGAGATGCCTGTACTATATTTGTACCCCTTGAAAAAATTGAGCGCAATGTACATCCCCTTGACTTGGAAACTGATAATTTTTAATGCTGTGACTCAATAAACAGTCATTTTATGGGCGGTCAAAGTTGGACTATTGTGCAATCTGCAAAAGGTAGCAAATTCGAGATGTTTTTTCACTTTTGAAAATGCCATAACTTTCAAAGCCTTTATGTAAGTATGACAAATTTGGTATCAAAATTCTTAGAAAAGCAAGCTCCATCAGATTAGACAATAACTGGTGAGTTCTGATAAAAAGTAAAAATCAGTTTGGACTACATACTATTTGCAACTCCCAGAGGAATAAACAATAAAATACAGAAAATATGACCACAGTCTCTGGTTCCATCTCAAAGTGCTATGCCATCATCTCACCATTTAAAACTGTTTTTTTTGGGTGGTGGTGGTTGGGGAGGCGGGGGGGGGGGGGGGGGGAGGAGTTGAGAATGCTGATGAGATTGGCCTGGAATTTGGATTACACAAGTGAATAAAATACACTTCATCACTGCTGCTGTTGTGTTAAGCATTTTCCGTGGTATATTATAGAATCTGAACTTGTCAAGAAACAACATTCATTGCCATATCAACAAGCCTAAGAGCTCAAGCTGGGATGGCCACTGGATCGTCAAAAATAAAGTAAGTCAAAAACAAAGTTGAACAGAGAGCAAAGACAAGTGTAAAATTGCTACCGGAGACTTGGCAATGTTGTACAGTGCTAGGAATGGATCCTTATGAAAGGCAGCTGCTGGAACATTCTTGTGTTTCATACGAGCTGTGCTGAGAGTGGACTTCCTTAGCTTCATTGAACTAGAAGAGGCCACCTTGGGCAAGGTGAATTTAGCTAACTTCATTCTTTGCTGGGAACCACCCAATGAACCAGCCAGGTTGATTTCAGTGTCTTGTTTGGAAAGTTTCTGAAGCTGCAGTCATGGAAGTTTTACAGCAAAATGGTAAAAACAATTGGAGCAGATGGAAAACTTCTGGGATGACATGTTAGAGGTATAAATATACATGTAACATGTACCAGTCTGTGCATCAAGAAAAAGAAAGAATCTGTTGACATCAGATGCTTAGGGATGGGAATCCTCAGGAAATTTCCTGATTTCCAGATTTTTCAATATCTTTTTCCCAATGTGGAAAATGTATGGGCCTAAATGTATGTGTATTTTGCCTGTGGTGAAAGTTGTGTCAAAAGTTCAAAAAATTTCTCTGTTTGTAACTGTTGTCCCTGAGTTTTGATAAATCAATGCTGAGATGCAGGGCTGACTTTAAGCCAGTTGGACCAAATGCCCCCAGTTGGGCCCCCTGCCTAAGGTGCTTGGGTAATTTGGTTTTGTCAAGTACACATGACAATACACTGAACATAGCCCTAGCACCATACTGCAGGTTTTACAAACAACAGTAACAATTACAATCATTGCACACCTAAAGGGGCCCCATGCTAGGGTAATCTAGCCTTATTATGCACACACAACACTGCAACATACAACTAGCACTACACTGCGGGCTTTACAGAGAACAGCAATCACTATGATTGATGGACACTGCAGCTCCTAAGCTGATATGATAAGAGAATTTCTATGGTTTTCACATTATAATATTGTGTCCAGAAGGTCTGCATTCCCCCTACGGACAGAACTGCTTAGAAACAATATTAATTTTGCAATTGTTGTCTAATAAATGATTGCCCAGATTCCAACTCACTGATTACCTACACATGATTTTTCCCCCATTATTGTCCCCTTATTTGACAATGCTGAATTCACTGCTGATATTTATCACTTATCTGTGACAGTTTTCAAAATCACTTCTAGGTCACCCCCAGCCAAAAAGTAAGGTTCAGATAAGATAACCAAGCACAGAAAAGAATATCTCACCTCTGTTTCACTACTTTTTTCCTCTGAAAATTCATCATCAAATTCAGTCATCTTCAGTTTTGAGACACGTCTCTTAGTGGCAAGGAAGACAGACCAGTCCTCCTGGCAGAAGAAAAAAAAATGAATGCAAAAAAGTGAAGACAAGGATTTGTGGAAAAATTGTTTTCATTGCTAAAATTGTTCAACGTTCAAAGTCGACTGCCAATTCGAAAAAATAAATCTACAAAGCTTCATTTGTACTGTGGATATTTGTAGATTTCATGATGAAGGGCATACTATAACAGTATAAGGCTAGGCATGCACATGCAGCTCTGCTACACTGCACTAGTGTCCCACACAGCTCTGCTACATTGCACTAGTGTCCCACACAGCTCTGCTCCATTGCACTAGTGCCCCACACAGCTCTGCTCCATTGCACTAGCGTCCCACACTGCAGAGTCAATACCAACATGAAACACGTCGCACTGTGACCTTATAAAACCATGAGTCACACGGAGATAACAAGACCAGATATAATAAGATGGAACAACTGGGGCAGTTTGCACTCGTACCACTTAATGGCGACTTTGTAGGAGACATACACAATGGTCTATTTAACAAAGCTGAAAGGAGAAAATACTGAGCTATGTTTACAGTTGCGGCCTTGATTAAAGTAGTTTACTTTTGATTATAACATATTAAAGCTTTGTAGTGAAATTCTGGCCCATTTTTTTCTTTAAGTTGTGAAACCACTGTAACAAACTTGTATTATTGTCCTTTATTATAGCAAGTAGATCTAGTCTTATCCCAGCAAGTCACTTTAAGCTCAGCTCACAATCAGTGCACACCAACCCCAGACACAGAATCCAAAGACGAAACATTCCTTCTCCCACTATATGTCAACAAATTGTGTAAGTATAAATACAGTGAGTTCTACTCTTTTTCGTTCAGTTATGAAGGGCTGGGTTGCATATTGTTGCATTGCTGACACCAATGGTACGTGTGCAAGTCGACAGATAGAATAATAATAATAATAATAATATATTGCATTTATATAGCGCCCAACCCCGTCGATGACAAGCTCTGGGCGCTTTAACAAACTCTTACACACACACACACACACACGCATACACAAAAGAAATTCAAAAATATTTACTATTGTTGCTGCCGAAAAACACCTAGCCTAGTTTGTCTGAAAGAAATGGGTCTTCAGATGGCATTTGAAAGAACCAATGTCATTAATTTCCCTGGTTGTCTTTGGAAGAGTGTTCCAGATGGTAGGGCCAAGAAATGAAAAGGACTTTTCTCCTACAGTGGACAGATTCATTTTAGGTACTTTCAATTTTGTAGTGTCAGATGATGATCTTAGTTGACGAGATGGAACATAGTAATCAGTTAAATCAACTAGGTATGATGGAGCAGTATTATTGACACATTTGTGACAAATGGATGACAATTTGTACATTATTCTTTTCTCAACTGGCAGCCTGTGCAAACTCTGCAGAAGTGGCAGTGCTGAATATCTTTTCTTTTTCTTCAAAACAAGTCTCGCTGACGAACTGATTTTGTCTAGCTCTAAAGTCTTTGATAATCCTGAGATAGTATAAGTCTGATCTGTGGAGGCAATGTACACTTTCACAATGTTGAGCTGTTTCGTCCATCAGGCCACTCACCTCCAGCAAAGGTACATCCTCCAATGCCTCAGCTCCCTGGAACACAATTTCCCCTCTCTCCCGCTCACCATTCCACTTAGACCAACTATAAGCCATGCTAGAAGCTGTCAATGCCATCTGTTGATACAGTCGCTGCTCTATCAGAGGGTGCTAGTGTTGTGGAGAAAAAAAAGTGAAAGTCTAAATAAAAATATAATGATTCTAAATATGCTGGCAACAAAATGATGTGATTTCTAGAATAGGAGTCAGCAACTTCTTTGCCTCTGTAGGCTAGATCACAAATAAATGAGTGAAAGGCAGGCCAGATAAATGGCATGACAAAAACTTGAAATACTGGGATTGTCCATTTACTGGTAAATGCATCTACGTAACTGTTTTGCCTCGTATCAATGAGTGACCCATTCAACAGAATCATTTGATTTACCAGTACAGTGTACATATATTTGGTTTGGGAGAAAACAGATCAGGGGCCCAGAGTAACAAGATGCCATCACGACCTATCAGTCATCCATCAGTGGCCATGTAGAGCACTCAAAATAAGGAGAAATTGTTGTGGGCTGGATAAGCCTAGGCTGCTGTTGTAAACTGTGGTAATAGTTGCCCATGGGCTGGTTTGAAAATCCTGTCAGTGTCAGGGGCTTTTTCTAGACCATAGACTGGAATCTCCCCCATCCCCCCCCCCCCCCCCCCCCCCCCGTTCTAGAACACGAACAGAACAGAGGAACTCTTTATCATCCTTTTCTATAAGAAATGAACTCCATGCACTTTGTGTCTGCAAGTTTTTATCTATTTCTTATTATATACAGATCATGCTGAAATACATGTAATATAAAAATCATTCCTGGTCAGAATACAAATCGGGTGCTTGCAATTAGCAAAAAAATATGCAGTTTTCTATATATTCAACGGTACAAAATTTTCAATGAACTGCAAAGAGCCCTGTTAAATTATACCAACTCAGTCCATTCAGAAATTTGTGCAACTCTTCCAGAAGCTATAGCCTAACTAGCTCTTTCACTGAATGGTTTGAAAGTTGTACAGTTGTATGTTGACTACTGGGATCCATGACCTTGATCAACTATTTTTTTATTTGTGAAAACTCATCTTATTTGTAATTGCTTCTTTATGATAGGTAAAAAAAAAAAAACTTCATGCCTCTTGGATAAAAATTTCATTGTTTTACAAACAAACATTGCAGGAGATTGCGGGTATAAGTTTCTAAAAACATGATAGATCTATTGATGCATACAAAAGATGAATGAAACAAATGGGTGGTGCCATATTTCCTGTAATTGCAATCATTAAATTCTCCTGACTGGTTCAATTTTCATAGTTGCTATAGCAAAATATTTGAATAATCATCTCAACTGGGTGTTTCATGCTGTATTCCAAACATATTAATTGTTTCAAAATATTCTTTTTCTCTCCTCAGAATAAAAATGTGATGCAAATAATTATTCCCCGTCCTCTCCATGGGCTGCACCAGATTGATATACAAAATATGTGCATGGACATAAAAATTGAATTGCTAAGCCTAGAAGGCCACAGACTCTGGTGTGAAGGAAGCAGGCGTAGCAGTCTGCTAGGCTTAGCAACACTTTCTGTAGATATGAATAATAGGAAGTGTAAGTTGACAAGTACAAGTATATTAACTTTCCCTCACTCTCGTCACAAATGGGCCAGGACAAGATATCAGCTTCACTGTGTTTAGCTCTTTAGTTTAGGAGAGTTCGCTGCCCTTGGCATTTACACCTCACTTTTCTTCTTTGTATTTTTCTTGATCTGTTTGGGTTTCGTTTTTTAGAATTTTGCCCGGGCAGCAGCCTGTAATGTGCACAACATGCACACGGGCCCTCCGAATTTTTTGTCCTTATCCGAGAAGACTAGGCACTCAGTCCTACCTATCATAGGATCGGGACAGGAAAATATGTGAAAATTCCCAAAATTCCAACAGGCCTGCACTGAACGGGATTCGAACCCAGTACCTTTGGCATGAGAGGCGATCACCTTGCCTCTAGACCACCGTGTCCCCTGATCAGCTATATTATATATCCTGGGCTTAAAAAAGAAAACTTCCAACAGCTGATGTGCTGTACATGTAAGGCTTACAGTTACAGATACAGACACAACAGGATGAAATATCAGAGACATTGGAGACAGTCTAAAACTTAAACCAAATAAAATGTTCACACAAAGAGGCTCCAGGCCTGAGAATGTTTTCATAACAAAAGCACAGCACACAGGAAAACACAAGCTGTAGCAGGGAGCAGGCTGGATTGTTTCAAGGGAACTGCTCAGTGTTAGAGTATGACTGGATTGTTTCAACTCAAAGAAACTGCTAAAGATGAGAAGTCACATCTAAATATAATAAAACAAATAAATAAAGAAAAAGAGAAAACACAATGCATCCATTAAAGATTCATAAAGTTAATAGGCCCTGAAGATGAGGTGTAAGAAAGGAAGATAAGGCACAATGGGAAAATTAAACACAGGGGATATCACTCTGAAGAAAACTAAGATTGTTGCCTTAAATAATTCTGAAACTGCAACACCAATGAAAAAAAATCCTGCCAAATTGAATGAAAAATTTATAAAGGTGTCACAATATTTGTGTGTGTGTGTGTGTGTGTGTGTTTCTGCAGACATTTTAATGACATGCCCCCTAAAATCATACACATGAGTAGTCAGAAAATGTAGATTATCAGAACTGTCAGCATTAACAACAATTCCCCGGCTTCATTCTTAATGCCCTAAATAACAAAATTATATTTAATCATGAACTTCAGCCAATGACTGACCACTCTTCCCGACCACCCAATTAGTTCAGATTTAAGGACAAGTGGGCCATCCCAACAAACAGTTTTGTCAAACTGGTGAAAGATTTCAGGCCCTTGGCAAATGCCCAGATCTCATTTATTTTTTTATGGATATAGTCATATACCCATGTTGTAAAGTGGAACGAAACTTCTCACAAAGGCAGGGCAACACCCACTTTTGTGTGTAACAGTGAAATCCAAGTTTCCAAAAACGCAGAATAGTCCACTTTTAAATCAACCAATTATGATTTAGATTTTTTTCATATAAACATTTCATTTTCTTTTCTTTGCAACTGATCAAGACAAATGTTACACCATGAAGAGATCACACGTAGGTTTGCACACTATCAACTCCATGAGTACAACAACAACAGAATCTTCTTTCACTGCTTCACCTTTCCTTGTGCCTGAAAGTGATAAAATTTGGTGTACAATTTGTACAAGTCAGTCAGAGCATCCTCATAAATTCCACTTATGGTTTACAGGCAAAAGCAAGATTATAAAAACAAAAATTATAAAAACATCACATTCAAATGATTCATGGGTTCTCTCTTAAAGAAAATTGACAGGCAAATTTTGTAATATGCAGTACTCTTTTTTTTTTTTGGCAAAAGAAAGAACTCAGGCCCACAAAAACCATTGTCTCAGAAATTCCTTCTGGCAACAGAAAATTTAAGCAGCTCATCCATTATTAACGCTCACCCTGCACGACGGCTTAAAGCCCGCTGTCCAGCCAGTGACCTTACTCACAGAGAATCTTATCTGGGTCGCACTGACCCTTGCTGATGTATGATGACCACACTACCGCTGTCCCACATGGTTTGGTTTGTATTTGATCGGTATGAAAACATTCGCTGCAATGCCTTATCACGCTTGATAATGAATTAACTAGCAGAACCTTAGTCTGTCAGTCTCTAACCAATGATCTGACTTATGATTCCAAACTGACAGCTGTAGTTTTCATGAGAACGAAGCATGATAGCTAGCCAGGCCCTCCCAAGCCCTAAACAAATGGTTTCATCCTGATTGACACAGTAATAAACCAACGTGGGCATTTGGGGCAAAGGTCATTTCAGAGCTTGTTTCTGATTGGTTCTTAGATACAGACAACTCCAGATGGTGGTCAGCTTGTGAGAAAATGAGATAATATTGCAAATTTGTTGAGCAACAGTTCGCATGTCGATGTTACATCTTTTGAAAGTGTGGGGAGAGCCTTTGAAAGCTTAGTCTTTGTGATTCCAACCAGTGGTTCACTGGTTAACATGTCCATGTCACAATGCGATTGATTTAGAAGAGATACAGTGAACAATAAGACGGTGGTTACGTCTCAAAAAGGTCAGTGACCCGACGCGTGAAAATACGGCTTGCGCGCGATGCAGTCAGCGTGACCATGCCATATTGGTACACCCGTGCAGAGTTAATGCATGGAAACTCGATGCCGTATAGGTACGCCCATCGCAGGGTGAGGGTTAAATGGAAATCATGTATTTCCACGACTCCCTGAAAGCTGAGGATTAAAAGATAAATCCTCCATGGAGGGGAGGGTACACTTTCCACTTTCCACTTTCCACTTTCCACTTTCCACTTCTTACCTTATTCTGTATACTGACAAACTTGGATGAGTCTTCATTGGGGAAAACATTGACACCTGCATTTCTCAGCATCTGAAAATCAAAGACATGCAAGTTCTGTTTCAAAATTCATGCAACCTATCAAACCTTTTATGTGTTTGAAAGGAATGTGGTTTATAATACCAAACTGGTGTTTCGGTGTACTCAGTTTGACAGTATATTCTTTTAACCCTAGTCCTGCATGAGGCCACTATATTGGCCTCCTGCCTGCAACCCAGAAAGCACACAAGGCCACTAAAGTGTCCCTCACTTTGCAAACCTCATCTTGAAGGTGACCACAGAAGTGTACAGCAACGCTGCGTCTCCTGTTGGTTTACTCGGTTGCTCCAAATGACCTTTTTTTTTCTGTTTTGTTTCTTTTTTTCCATTCAATTCACTCGTTTCACTGGTGTATATATCTTGCCCCCCCTACTGTATGTAACAAAATGGTATCGTCTGATTACACCAATTACAATGAAATGTAGTAACTATTCGTCATGCTCATGCAATAGTGCTGGCGGTCGAAGTTTGAATTGAGGAAAATCTAAGGGAAACTTTTGAATTTGATGCTGGTTGTCATCTAAAAGCGATATGATAAGGGAGGGGTTATCTGCTTATTTGAGACGCCGTTCTGTGTGTAATAATGAATTCCAGTGCAATACTAGGGGAAATGGTGCATAAGGGTGTCTGTTGGTATGTTTTTCATTAGAGAAAACTGGGAGAAAATGACCAACTTTGTTGCAGGTCTTTGTCTTTTGATGTGGTAGCTAGTGAGAAAGATATTCTATTGCATTGGTTAAGAGGCTTTAATGAACATGTATATACTGCACTAGGGGGAAGTAAAACCTCTTGCCAAAGTCATTAAGAAGGTTGTGATTAGAAAACAAAAAATAATGGAGGTCGAGCCTTAAACCAGTGGAGAAGGGAGAAGGCATTGTTATGATAAACCTAGTTAGTACCTTAAGCCTGGCTTAACAAATAATTTGTTCACCTTTACTACATGTGGCCTAAATTAGGCGCAAAAAAGCACAGTTTTAAATGGCATGTAAATGTAGTGCATTCTTTATTATGAGCCTTCTATTTAATAGAAGTTGCTGTATTTCATCAGAAGTACTTTATCCAAATAATATTGGGGTCACTTATGATTTATCCAGCATACTTTTATGACTGCATGTTAAAGTAAATACGATACACATGTTCAAAATGACCCAACTGCCGAGGTTAGTGGCAACGCTCAAACAATTGGCTGACTAGCCACCGACTATCCCCCCACTGGACGTTATGTGGATGAGTTCAGACAGTGCAGGACGAGGGTTAATATCCATGATTTCTTCCCATCCAAACTTTTTAACGAAGTACTGGATCCTGGAAGGAGGTGGATTCATTTTTATTCTTGATTACTTTATTATTCACAAACATGGAGGTTAGACTCATTTATTTGCAGCATGTATGAGCAAACCCCAAACAGCTTGTGCAAAAACATGGATTGAGTTTGTGTACATATGTAGTTATTACTAGGGTTAAAATCACAACCACGAGGAGTTTGAGTATTTTTTCAGTCCTAATATATCCCGAGATTTTGGATGTCTGCCATTAAGCTTACAGGCGGTTGTAAGATCTGTGTGCTCCATCCTTGATTTTGTAGGCCAAGGGATGTTTACCATGCTCACATGTCATGGGTCGAAGGAACGTACATGTATATCTTCACATGTGATATGTATGGCAAATTCCTGGTAAATGTGGGTTTGGGCAGATCCTTGTAACTTTGACATCAAATTGCAATCATTGCCACTACCAAAACTGGATCTAAACTACAAATAAAAAGATAATTTTTGCCAGCTGAACCAGCTATCACACATTGTGGCATGGAATTTTTATGGACTGTATATAATTAGATTTAAGTATGCCTTTGGATACCAGTACGCCATATAAATGATTAAATTTTGCAGGAATCTGAGCAACCATCTCAGGTTCAGTCCAATCTGAGCAACCATCTCAGGTACAGTCCAATCTGAGCAACCATCTCAGGTTCAGTTCAATCTGAGCAACCATCTCAGGTACAGTCCAATCTGAGCAACCATCTCAGGTACAGTCCAATCTGAGCAACCATCTCAGGTACAGTCCAATCTGAGCAACCATCTCAGGTTCAGTCCAATCTGAGCAACCATCTCAGGTACAGTCCAATCTGAGCAACCATCTCAGGTACAGTCCAATCTGAGCAACCATCTCAGGTACAGTCCAATCCACTTACCTCAACATGGCTTTTGACAACATTTTGGGTAACTCAACACAATTTTTAAGTTCCAACATGTTCCTTCTTTAATGCTACTAAATATTTCATCGTAATTCAAAATGTTATTCCATTATTTCCTCTTATATCGACACATTTCTCCCTGACCAGAGCGCAGCAAGTGAACTGTGCTGCCGAAAAATCTGGAAAATGTCCATGCAACCCCCTGCAAATAAGACCTCTTTATTGCTTTCTGCGGTGCTGGCTGGAGGAGGAGGGGGGTGGGGGGGGGGGGGGTGTGTGGACAAAGAGGATGACCCTTGCCTTCAATACTGCTAGTGTGAAGTGCCATGCACAAGCTCTCGGCAGTAAATGTACAGAGTACTACAGACTGTGGGTACTTTTTTTTTTTTCACAAAACATTCATGCATTATTCATACTAGGCCTTGACCTAGATCCCTTTGTTAACTGTGTATCACTAGAGCATCTCACCGATATTATCAGCAAATATTTGCCACAAAAATGCTCCACACAACAATGATATTGGAGGAACGATAATTAGAAGAAAAAGGGACATAATTGCGTTATTTATTGGACATTTTTCCCATAGAGCTGAAATTTAATTCCCCCCCCCCCCCCCCCACCTTTTTTTTTTTGTTCTCTTCCACCACTAATTTTGCTATTTCGACTCTTTACTCGACGCAATTCAGACAGTCCCACTGATGTCCAGATATTAGGAGTGCACTGTAAAACAGCCACACAATGAGTTTATGGTTTTTATAGGTCTTTGTTGTTGTTGTTGTTGTTGTTTAATTTAATCAACCCTGAAATATGAAAAGAAGCTGATTCAATTAAAGAGGATTTATTTAGGTTCTTGCACCAATCAAAAAGAATTCAGCTCAGGTATACTGACGTCAGGGACAGCCTTGGATGCTGCAAGCCCCAATGCCAATAATTGTTGCTATTCTCTGTAAAACCTGCAACATGGTCTGACCGTTGGGTGTTTGTTGCAATGTATAATTGTGCGTACATGACAAGGCTAGATTACCCTACAGTGGGACCCACAAGACCCACGACCTGGCTGATCCAATTGGCATAAAGCTTGCCCTGTCTGATGTACATGGTGGACCACAGTGACTTCAATAATCTTTGTACTCATCATTTCATACTGACCACAATGAGCTCTGCAGGCGTGACCCATCGGTCTCTGACAGATTCCAGTTCTGGTTTATCTTTAGGCTGGCTCAGACAACAGAGTGCGTCCTGCAGATGTTGATCATGAAACACATGCCAATTCATTACAATATGTTGAAACTGTGGCAGGTTCGATGTCTAAAGTTCATTTTATAATCATTTCATCAGTCTTTAGAAAATGTTTCTTTTCTCTCCTTTAAATAAAAAATGGGAATTAATTATTGCTTTCAGCTGGTTACAAAGAATCAAACTCTTAGTGTTTGTTTCCACCTTGGTACACTCGATATCATTGTCTCATCATTTTTCTATCTCATCATGAAACTCACAAATATTCCATTTCTTTGTCTTTTCATTTTGCTTTGAAGACATTGTGTCTTCATTTTTCTATCTCATCATGGAATTAAATCACAAAAATTGGTTATCTTTGACTCTTCAGTTTTCTATCTCATCATGGAATTAAATCACAAAAATTGGTTATCTTTGACTCTTCAGTTTTCTATCTCATCATGGAATTAAATCACAAAAATTGGTTATCTTTGACTCTTCAGTTTTCTATCTCATCACAGACACCATACACCATCATATTTGATTTCGTTGCTAGCTGTCTGGCCCATCTTCTTTGAGTATTCAGCAGTGACCTACCTTGATCTCAATTTCAATCTCTACAATAGCTGCTGTGATGGTCAGAACAGCACTGTTAGTTTTATGAGGTCTGATCTCCCAAGACTGGAAAGGCATGTTGATGTGGGAATCTTGCAGTAAGCAAATAGTTCCAAAATGGGTTGTTTTAAAGGAAAATGTTCTTGCCTCTGAAAAAAAAAAAAGTGCAATGAAAACACTTACATTAGTGGTCTCAGCTGTGCCGATGTTTAGCAACAGTTGGCAAATTATTTAATTCTTCAAGGCCCAACCCAGCCAGAATCCTTACGTCAATCCAGCCTAGATTTTGATGGAATTTTCATAGAGTTGGTAGGATTACCTTAACGGTGGATATCCTACATCAAACTGACAGTGGTGTGATGTCATGCCCAGTGACAGTGGTGTGATGTCATGCCCAGTGACAGTGGTGTGATGTCATGTCTAGTGACAGTGGTGTGATGTCATGCCCAGTGACAGTGGTGTGATGTCATGTCCAGTGACAGTGGTGTGATGTCATGCCCAGTGACAGTGGTGTGATGTCATACCCAGTGACAGTGGTGTGATGTCATGTCCAGTGACAGTGGTGTGATGTCATGTCCAGTGACAGTGGTGTGATGTCATGCCCAGTGACAGTGGTGTGATGTCATGTCCAGTGACAGTGGTGTGATGTCATGTCTAGTGACAGTGGTGTGATGTCATGTCCAGTGACAGTGGTGTGATGTCATGTCTAGTGACAGTGGTGTGATGTCATGCCCAGTGACAGTGGTGTGATGTCATGTCCAGTGACAGTGGTGTGATGTCATGTCCAGTGACAGTGGTGTGGTGTCATGTCTAGTGACAGTGGTGTGATGTCATGCCCAGTGACAGTCGTGTGATGTCATGCCCAGTGACAGTGGTGTGATGTCATGTCCAGTGACAGTGGTGTGGTGTCATGTCTAGTGACAGTGGTGTGATGTCATGCCCAGTGACAGTCGTGTGATGTCATGTCCAGTGACAGTGGTGTGATGTCATGCCCAGCACATCTACCATAGGAATGATGTCATTCCTGTGAGCAAATGTGGTCAGGCTGGCAGGGAAGCAACACATAATGCTACAGTAGCACTACAGTGCTTCCAAATGTCCAGTGCATCAATCTGGCAGACCTCATTTTAACTCACTACTTTTGAAATTCCATATTTATTTTGTTTGTATTTATTTATAAACAAAATACATAGTTTTATAATGTTACACCGTAAGTTGACATTAAGTGTTTCATAGGATGAAATAAACCATTAAGCATTGATCTTTGGTTGATAGTCCAAAATTAATGTGGACAAAATGTGTAAAAAATATGCAGGCCTTAAAGTTCAAACTGGTCACAAGGTTCCCACAAGTAAATATTTTAACACCTTTATTAGATAAAATTCTGGTATGACGTCATTAACAGCTAAACATTCCCCCCACCCCCACCCCAATACTATTTCATTCTAGCCCCAGTTGGAATAAAACTTGAAACAAGTCCATAATATAACATAAAGTGATTTCTTTCATTCCTGTGACAACTGTGAAAGTAAATATAAAACTCTTTGTGCACCATGAATATATGAAGAAAATAGTTGGCGAGATGAATGAAGACTAACTACAGCAACATTTATGAATAGAAAGTCAATTTTCTTTCTTCCTGAAACAAAATAGCCTAACATTCTTGTGCACATAGGTGACAGGCACAAATGTAACATTGGCACAAACGTACCCAGTAGAAGAACCAATTCATCAGCTATTGGCACACAAAGAGTTAAAGTGTTAAAAGTTGCTCTAACACTCTGCAAAGTTTAACTATGGAGCTTTACGAAAAATTGCTCAAAACGCTCAGATGTGGAGATGATCTGTCTTATGACAGTATCAAATAATTATCCTCCCTGGTTTCCAGTCATGCAAAGAGAACAACAAGACAAAAAGGATGGATAAAATAGTGACAATCATTAGATCTATGATATACTGCCACAAGATGAAAAGAGGTATTTACCTTCATTGTAATTGAAATCAGAAAATCCTTTGTTTGTCCAGAATTTGCTCTTGTAGTCCCAGCGTGCAATCTGTGGCTCCTCTAGAAACAGAACATTTTCTGGAAGACTGGAAAATACCGACAGGATCAGAACCTTTTATGTACAGTAATATCTGTTAAATATTCCTTACCATGAACTGATGTTCACATTCTCTTTGTAGATGAAAGCAAGTGAAAGTGAGTAGTAATGATTCGTGGTTTAAATTAATACATAAAATAACATTTTACTGCTCTTGAGGAAGTGCTATAGAGTTGTTATAGTGAGTAATTCATCCAGTGTTCACATATTAGAATATCTCTTTCTGTAACTGGTGGACCACATGTTTCAATCACACTGGTGTTACTCTCTCCATCTTTCTCTCCATTCTCTCCTCTCTCTTCCCCCCCCCCCCCCATGACCTATCATCCAATGATGTTGGGACCTCGTCTTGGCTTCACTGGGGTCAATTGAGATGAAACTCAAAACCAGGTGTGGGAAAAAAAACAAACAAATGTAAATGATGAGTTGTTACTTCATATGGACTGCAATTGGTGGTTTCTCATCTTTCTTGGCCTCCTTGTCCTTCCCACCTTCTGCAGGAGCTGGTGGGTCAGCAACATAATCGAGATGGCTGATTTCTGGAGGCTCAACCACTGTCGGCAGATGAAAAAGAGAATAATGTACTAAGCTTTGTCACTTGAGTTCCATCAGACCATTTAAGCCAAATGACCAGTCTCATTGTTCTTGATATGATCTACATACTACTCAAACTGGACAATGTGTTTATATGTGTGTGTGCCTGAAGAAAGGTCCCAGTTGTCTCAAAGTTTGGACACAGAGCAATAACATCAATATAACCCATGAATGTATCATGTTTTGGAAAATCAAGAGAGATGAATTGTGTTATTAACTCTTTGTCTGCTAATCACCGATATCAGTTCTTCTGCGGGTCACATTTGCACCTATCACCTATTATGTTTGTACCCTCAAATTCGCCGATATGGCTTATTGTAACAAAGAATGCATAACAAAGCCCAGTGCAATCGGGTCTATCATAAACAGCTCAATGGTGTTATCTTTCAGAGTTGGGCGCACACTCCAATGCAATGTTAAATTATCACAGTGCACAAAGTAATGCAAATCAAGATGCTGGGGAAAGCATATTTTTGTAACCCTGTGTGTACGCTGGGCTACGTTACTTGGGTGTACAATGAGCTATGTTATAAAACTCCATGTGAAGAAATGTTACACTCATAACTGCACAAAATATACAAAATAAATATTTCATAGCTTTGGAGTTTCACAAAATCATCAACTAGTCACAAACATCTATCAAATGGACAAAAAAGGAATTGTTAAGAAAAAAAAAATATATCAACAACTAACATTGTGTAATGGTCCAAGATCCAACAGTTTTAGGCTGTGGTGGCATCTGCAGGAGATTGAATTCAAAGATCCCACCCAGAACATCATTGGCTCGTAGATCAATAATATCATCTTCCTCATCAAAATCTTCCCATTCTGTGGGCTCTGGATAGTACAAATAGCAAATTGTACACAGTGAGGACATAACGGAGCAGAAAATGTTCCAAAAAGCAATAAATAAGACTCTAGTTCAAGTTTATTGTAGGCCTTACAACTGCATTTCAAATATGCAAGAAAGATACAAGTAAAAAATTTACAAAAAAACAACAACAACCAAAAAATGTACTTTATCATCCCCTCATTCCACTCCTTTACTGCCTACAGAAATTTAAATATGAACATAAACACATTACCAACTGTCATGTAGGCTACTGCCAAGCAATTGCATACATTTCCATTCTGATGCATTAATTCATTGTATGGAAGCAAAAATTACACGAAACGAAAAAAGGTAAGTACAGTGGAGTCTGCATAGTCCAAAGTCGTCGGGAAATGGATTACACTTTGATTTACCAAAGTTCAATTTACCTCTGAGCAGAGAAATAACAACTATTATACTGTTTGACCCGTACCATATATGTGTAATTACATCCCTCCATGCATGCCACACACACACACACAGAACCACACTGGCCTCTGTATAAGAGCTTTTAATTATTTTTTCTTAAGAAGTGACCACACCGTGACAGTAAAACAAGAAAGAAGCATTGAATGGCTTAGGCCTAGTAGTTCTGGTCAGCCAACTCTGTTGGCTGTCTTTATCTTGGCCACATGTATTGTGTGTGACATCATCAATCAAAGACACTCTCCCATGTATGATGTTCAAATACAAGACCGTAGGCCTACTGCATTATCCCACCCTGTTATCAGTGGTGTGGAATTACCATTACGCAGAGTAACAATGCTGTATCCCTTCCTCCTCCCCATCCAGTGTAGTGTGGTGAATGTGTCAACACTACAGCAAAGTATTTGCAGTAGTGAAGTGCTAAGAGCCTCGTGTAGGTAAGGTTTTTGTTCCTCAAGGGCCTTGCCATAATTATATTTAACTGTCATGTGATGCTGTATAGCTTAGCGAGCAGTACATAAGTGTGTAGCAGAATGGCTCTATGTGAGCAGGATGGATACAATGCAAGGCTCGTGGTTCTACTCCGTGTGTTATATGATACACTGTGCCTTGGCTGTACCTGTTGTGGTTATGTCAGCAATCGATAAATTTACTGGTTAAAATGCGAGCATCATCTCGCACATGCGTGTTGTTGGTTGATCCCATTGGTCATTTCATCATTTTTGGCACCTCTACTCTTCCCCCTCAATTGCTGCTAAGAGTAAAGAGTTGATGACCAGGCCTGTGTCAGTGTGTTTGTGGAAATTGGTTTTAACGGGGTTGGAAATCAAAAGTTACGTTGAGGATGCATATGCTCGATCAGTTCAATTTATTAGAATTTGGGCGGTTCAAACTCGAATTAACAGTATATATATGGCCTTTAGCGTCTTTACAGACGGTCTTAGCAGCTAGAATATTCACTTTCACTTTGACTGACAGCTTCTCTCGTGGCTTATTCTACCAATGTTTGACCCGAGAGTGCGATGGCAGTGATTGCAGGTCAGTCTTTTGGGTTCACTTTGGCGAGTGTTTTCATTCCGCCTCTGTCGTTTTGTCAGGTATGTTTCTTTTGCCTTGAAGTCTATTGCGAGCGTGCCACTGCGCAATTTTTGTCTCCATCTGCTTCGATCATTTGCAAGGTTCTCCCATTCATTGGGGTCGATGTTGAATGCTTTCATCGTGACCTTGCAAGTGTCTTTGAATCGCAGATGTGGCCTACCTCTGGGTCGGTTGCCAGTAGCAAGTTCCCCGTAGAGAATTTGTCTGGGGATGCGATCATTTTCCATACGGTGGAGATGTCCAAGCCACCGCAGTCTTTTTTTGCCTAGGAGAGCCTGAGTTGATGGAATGTTGGCTCGGCTCAGAACTTCGATATTTGAGATCCTGTCTTGCCACTTGATCTTGAGAATTTTGCGTAGGCAGCGCAGGTGGAAGGAGTTGAGGGATCTTTCATGTTTGGAGTAGGTGGTCCATGTCTCTGAGCCATACAGCAGGGTGCTTAGGACGCAAGTTTGGTACACGAGTACCTTTGTTTTGATGGTCAGCTTGCTATTGTTCCACACCCTTTTTGAGAGTTTGCCAAAAGCTGTGGCCGCCTTTCCTATTCTGGCATTTATTTCAGTTGTTATGTCTGTGCTACCACTGATGGTTGAGCCTAGGTAGCAGAATTTTCCCACTTGCTCCAGAGGAGAGCCATTCAGCATGATTGGGTTGGGGTTTCTCAAGCCTTGTGTCAAAACTACAGTTTTTGAGACACTGATCTTTAGCATGAATTTGTCACAGGCTTTGGCAAGGCTATTGATGAGAGCCTGGAGCGTGGTTTCATCGTGGGCCACGATTGCAGCATCATCTGCGAAGAGGAGCTCTTGTAACATAATATGCTCTGTACGAGATTTTGCTTTTAGTCTGGCAACATTAAAAATGGAGCCGTCCACTCTGGTGTTAATAAGTACTCCACCTGAACATTGACCAAAGGCATCCTTGAGTAGGGCTGCAAAATATATACCAAATAAGGTAGGAGCAAGAACACATCCCTGCTTCACACCGCTGTTTACAGCAAATGAATTGGATGTGCAGCCCTCAAAGTTGACACATGCCCTCATGTCAGTGTGGAAGGATGCAATAAGTTTTAGCAATGTTGGTGGACAGCCTATGGATTTAAGGACTGCATACAGGCCAGATCGGCTTACGGTGTCGAAAGCCTTTGTTAGGTCCACAAAGCATGTTATAAGCGGCCTGTTTTGTTCTTTACATTTTTCTTGGATTTGCCGAAGTGCAAATATCATGTCAATAGTTGATCGTTTGCTTCGAAAGCCACATTGTGTTTCTGGTAAGACTTTTTCCGCCAGTTGTTGAAGGCGGCAGAGGATGACGCGAGCAAAAGCCTTTCCAGTAATGCTGAGGAGGGATATGCCTCGATAGTTGTTGCAGTCGCCTTTGTCTCCTTTGTTCTTGTAAAGTGTGACAATTTTGGTGTCTCTCATATCATGTGGTATCACGCCTTCTTTCCAACACTGCAGTAACAGATTATACAGGTGTGGTAATAGTGGGCCTTTTAGGTCTTTTAATACCTCTGCAGGAATGTTGTCACTTCCTGTGGCTTTTCCAGCAGACAGGTGGTCGATTGCATTGGAAAGCTCGACTAAGGAAGGTTCAGCGTCAAGTTCGGCCATTATTGGCAGTTTTTGGAGGTGTTCCTCAAAATCTGGTGGAATATTTTTCTCAGTTGAATACAACAGAGAGTAATGCTCTACCCACCTATTCAGTTGTTCATTTTTATCTGTGATGGGTTCACCATTTACAGACTTAAGTGGGGCGCTCTTGGTGATGATTGGCCCAAGAGCTACTTTCATCTGACTAAAGGCGGTTTTCATATCTCCCTTTTCATTTGCCTCTTGTATGCTGTTACACAAGTCTGTCCAGTATTTGTTGGCGCAACGTCTTACCTCCAGCTGAAGTTTAGCTTTTGCATTTTTCAAACAAGTTTTTGTACTCTGATTGCAATTTTTGTTATACTCATTGAAAGCAGATTTCTTTTGCTCAATGAGAGGTAGGAGAATTTCGCTGTTCTGGGCTACCCAGTCGTTGTTTGAAACTTTATGCTGCCCAAAAGACTTGATGGCACAGTCATGAATTTTTGAACTGAGAGTGTTCCATGTTTCATCTACCGAGTCACATTGGGTGACATTATCCATGCTTTCAGCAAATAACTTTTCAAATGACTTTCTATTTGATTCATCTCTGATTGCTGTTACATTGATCTTAGGGATTGAAGGGGCTTTTGATCTGTATATTTTCTTGGCCGAAATTTTGATTTTGCTGACTACCAGTGCATGGTCGGTGTCACAGTCAGCACTGTGGAGGGAACGAGTTATTTTTATACAGCCCAAACTCTTCCTCCTTGAGAGAATAAGATCTAATTGATGCCAATGGCCAGACCTGGGATGGCGCCATGATGTTCTTTGGCATCTCTTAAGGTCAAAGTACGTGTTTGTAACACATAATGAGTTTACGGAGCATAGCTCTAGAAGGCGCTGCCCGTTTTCGTTGATGTTGCCAATGCCGAAGTGCCCAATGCACTTTGGCCATGCGGAGTGATCTGCTCCCACTCGAGCGTTAAAGTCACCCAGAATTAGCAGGCCTTCGGTGAGAGGGATGTTGTGGAGAGTCCTCTGCAATGCCTCGTAGAAAATGTCTTTGGTTTCGTCAGAGGAGGTAAGTGTTGGGGCATAGACACAGATAATGTTGGTAAAACCAGACCGGGTGTTCAGTCTGAGTGTCATGATGCGTTCTGACACTCCAATTGGAGTTGCGATCGAATTGATAAGGGAGTTTTTTACGGCGAAGCCCACGCCGTGGATTCTCGGCTGTTCGCTGCTAAGGCCCTGCCAGAAGAAGGTGTAGTTTTCTTCTTTGACTGACCCGGAGTCGGGAAGTCGAGTTTCTTGAAGGGCAGCGATGTCGATGTTTAGTAGCTGAAGTTCTCGATCAGTAATTTGGGATTTCCTGATGGAGTCAATATTAGTGAGATCTTGCTGTTGCAAGCCTGGGCGCATTGTTCTGACGTTCCAGGTACCAAGTTTTAGTATTTTTCTGTTTTTGCCAGGTGCACACTTTACGTCAGCTTTTTGACTTTTGGTCTAGCTCCAACCACCTTATGAAGCAGGCTGACGTGGCGGAACAACACCCAACTGCCTGGGGGCTGCCCAGGTTACGGCGGGCGGTAGTTGATCAATGCAGCTGAAAAGCCGCTCCCACCGACAGAGGGGACCCCTGGCGCTCATCCGTACGCCAAATGGATTGAGCTTATCACCGGTAACTGCCACCTCCCGTGTTGTGCCCATCCGTAACGGATGGCTGGAGTGTCCTCTCCAAATCGGAAATGGGTGGGCTTATAGAGGAGAGACAGACGCTTGCCAAGCCCGAGCAAACGCCTCCTCGTTTTGCTGCCTTGCCTGGGCTATTTTTAAGAGATGGTGCTTTGCCCAGAGGCACCACCCCTCTCTCTGCCATTCTAGTTAAACCCAAGGGAGAGACCAGGTCAATACATTTGGAACTAGTCCGGCTGCAGGAGATGCTGGAAGCCAGTTTGATGCAGTTCTCCCTGACAACCACCTTCGGGTCTCCACTCCTGATTTTCTGTCTGGGTTTACTCCCATAGCCTTTGCTATCATAGCAACACACAAGGCAGTGTGGTATTTGTATTCAGGGTTACCTTCCCCTAGTCTTCCTCTCTCCCGAGATGACCCACAAGACAGTGGGGGTGACAGTAGCAGGCTGTATTGTGTACTGTCATACAATAGCAGAAAACTCTGGCCTGACAAGGGAAACAGTAAATAGGAAAAAAAAAAACTCACTTCAAAATCACCTCAATTTAGCAGATATTCGATTTACCAAATTCAATTTACATGGAATCCACTGCATTTTCAAAAGAGAAAGGTAAGAACAAAGCTGCAGGTTGCAATTTTGGGAAAAGAGAAAAGTTGGAGATTCTTGGACGTTTTAGGAGAAAACAACTTCTACATTCTAGGAGAATCTATGAGTTTCTAGAAAGCTACAGGTAGTGCATTAAATTTCTCACCCCAATCTTCCCCTCAAATCTATATCACATACCTGGAGTAGGAGGATCAGGGAAATCTTCCTCAATTTCTTCCTCTGGTTCTTCTTCCTCCTTACTCTCCTCCTCCTCTCCCAAGCTGGAAGCTCTGAGAGCTGCCATAAGGTCCTAGGCAAACAAAAACCAACAACAACATGATACTTGACATTTCACACTAGATTGTGACTGGAACTAACAAAGCTTCAACCCCAACAGTCCTAAAACCACTCACAGATATGACCATTGCAGTAGGGACTGTCACTTCCTTATTGGCTTGTTCAGCCACAGGCGAATCAAAACAATCAGGATTCAAAATTTCATGGTCATCCCTGATGAACAGAGGTCACTCACTCAGAGCTGACAAATTCAGCTGATGGTCTGGAAAACTTGTATCAAGAAATGCACTAATTAGCAACGGCATAAACAAATTGATAAGTGGTGTATCTCTTACTCTTGGCATGTATTTTCCCTATATAACAAAATGCACCATTATCTCAAAACTTGAATTTTGGTGGTAGCCCCTGCCTCACAGATGAGGAAATGTGTGTCTTCAGCATTCATGTCATATTTTGGATATCTGTGAATGCATCATTATTGCCAATTTCAAAGTACTCAACTCAGTCATGTTAGAAGTGTAGGAATAAATTTGCATTACAAGACCATATGAATGATAGTTCCAGTAGTGACCTGCCCAAAAATGTTGAATAAATGTTGAATAAATGCTGAACTCTCATCTAGACAAATTATCATTTCGTCAGTGTAAAAGAATTCTCTTGACGTAGACTTAAGACAACTCCGGTTGATGGAAAGAAATCAATGTTTATTGCATGCAGAATAATATGACTGATTCAAAACCTGTAATGCAATAACAACATGGTAATTAAGGTAACACATAAGAAAGGCTACCGATGGTACAACATTCTGGCTGTTAACCCTCTTAATGCGACAGGCCACGATCGTGGCCCGTTGGTAGAATGTGACGGCTCTCTATATGTGCAGTTAAATTTATTTTGGCTGAGAAGCCAAATAAAAAATCTGGCACATCCGCTTGCGTTTCCAGGAAGTACAGCTGACAATGAAAGTAGTTGTTGTTGTTTGTTTGCATTTTGTGGCCATTTTTACTGATTTTGCTGACCAAAATGAGTGACCAGAATGAGTCAGAAAAATTTTAGCACACATTTTTCAGTTTTTTAATGAGCACTAAGAGGGTTAAGTATGTACTGACTGCTGTCAAGATACTCTGTCTGGTTACCCACAGATGCTGCCTTGCCAACACGCTCTGACTTTTATCATGCTCTCATTCTCCCCAAGAAACATCCAGATTCACATACTACATGTATGTGTACATCAGCATCTAGATAATCTGAGAACTTTTTTATCTTGGTTACTCCAGCCAAATAAAGCAACTTCCATATCATTCATGATGCACTTCGCTGGTTCACACAGGGCTACATCTTCTTCTTCTTCTTCTTCTTTTGTAGTTGGTCCGTCTATAAGACGATTCCCCAACCGCACTATAGTATGCGACTCAACGTCGCTCCTCCGAGGCTAAAAGCAGGGTAAAACCTTACATAGATATTAAGACCATTTTAAAAAAAATTAGTTGTATAAACTCTTTTGTATATGTAACTCTGGTATAAATATCTCTTGGTTTCCGGATTGTGCACAGAAATACAACCCGCACTTTAGTTACAATGGTAGCTGCAACGGATAATAATGTTCTTAAATTCATTGTCGAAAGTCGTTGCAGACGATAGTGTTTGGACTTCTGCCGGGAGGTTGTTCCACATCCTGATGACATTAGGGTAAAAAGAATAAAGATGGCTGTTAACCCGTGAGCTTGGGATGTTATATTTTATATTATTCCTTCTGTTGCCTCTGGTATTATTAATGGTAAGGTGGTTCAGTGGGATATGGATATTTCCTTCCCTGCCTTTATAAAATATTTTTACTTTGTTTTTTGCTCTCCTCTCTTCTAATGGTGTCCACTCGAGGTCTCTCATCATTTTATTTACACTACTACTTCTAGTATAGTCATTTGTCACAAAGCGGGCAGCTCTCCTCTGGACCCTTTCCAGTTGGTCTATGTTTATTCGACAGTGGGGGTCCCAGACACTGCAGCCATACTCTAGGGAGGGCCTAACAAAAGTGTTATAGCATTTTTCTTTTACTGTCCTATCGCAGTTAGAGATGTTCCTTTTTAGAAATGCTAATATACCGTTTGCTTTGTTACACGTGTTATTAATATGTTGGTTCCATGTAAGTTTTCTGTCCAATGTAACTCCCAAATATTTAGCCTCATGTGTTTCGCTCAGTTTTTCGTCGTGTATAAAGTAGTCTGAGGTGATGTTGTGTTTTTTATTTGAAATTCTCAGGACTTGGCATTTATTGGGGTGGAATTCCATACGCCAGTCCCTCTCCCATTTTTGTAGACTGTCTAGATCTTTCTGTAAAATTTCCGTATCTTCTTTTGAGTTTATTGTTCTATAGAGGAGGCTATCATCAGCAAACAGTCGTAATTTAGTGCCTGGAGAGATCTTACTTGGCATATCGTTAATATAAACTAGGAATAGTAAGGGGCCCATTACAGTACCCTGGGGTACTCCCGAGAGAACAGCTGCAGGATTGGATGACTTTCCGTCAACGACGACTATCTGTGTTCTGTTTTCTAAGAAAGACTTAATCCACTTCAAAGTACTGTTTCTAACTCCATAATGGTTTAGTTTAGTCAAGAGACTAGCATGGTGCACTTTATCGAAGGCTTTACTGAAATCTAATAAGATGGTATCAGTCTGCCTGTTGTTATTCAGGTTATTAACAAAATCATTGCAAGTTGTGACCAGCTGGGACTCACACGACCTAGTGAACAAGCCATTTTAGTGTACCAATAACCAAAGTAGGCCTATATAGTCTCACTTCCTCTACACATGAAGACTCTGTTACTGTAATTAGACATTGTTCACACTGTCAGTGGACTGTAACAGCAAGTTAAACAGACTGAGCAGAATTCCTAGCTTTGAAAAACTTTCAACAATGGAGAGCACACATGAACACAGCTACTGATTTCAATAGCAAAGAACTGAGAAAGAGCAATTAATAAACCAAAGCTTACAAAATAAACTAGTCTATATTAGTTAGTTTTTATTTATGTCTCTATTTTTTTTTCTAGCATCTTGTGTTTGAACACAGATATTGGATTCAGAATAAATGATATGCTGGGCAGTCCAGAAGTTCTATAAGCCATCAGTACCCTCATGAAATTTACTACAATGATGACATGATAATTTCTGTCTATTTCATTGACTTCAATTTATCAGAAATGCCTTGTCTTTTATTATATGTACAGAACTCAAAATGTCATTTGCCGACTTATTGTGAGTTTTCTCATGCACACTCACATTTGCTTGTTTTAAAGAAGTTACAAAAAAGGTATACATCACTCTGCCTATTAAACTGGACATCACAAAAGATGCAGAGGTTCTTGTACAGAAAGGGCCACAATTCAGTTTCTAAAGGAGCAAAACGTATCTCAGTTTTGTCCCATGCACTGTACGGTCCAGATTTTGTGTGATTTCTGTTGTTTTTTTTTTGTTTAGACATAAAAGAGAGACCGTCTAGAACTAAATATATGAGGGTCCAGGACCTGTCAAAAGCAATGCATTAGGAGTTAAGATGTACACCTTAATTAAAGTACTGTAATGTAACCACCTGAATGCGCGGCTGAGAATGTTGCAGATTTGTAGAGGAGAGTATTTTGAAGGACGCTGAAAATTTCAGGTACTTTACTTTCATGGTTCACTTGTGAACTCCACCACAACAATTTTGATGATGATAAAGATTTCAAACCTCCCAAAATTCAACTCACCAATTCAGTTTCCTCTTTTTCTTCCTCTGCTCCTTTTTCTGCACCCTCTTCACCACCTTCTTGTACCTCTTCTTCCTTCTTTTCTTCCACTGCTTCAGGAACAGGTTCTGGTTCTTCAAACAGGAATAGTCCAAGGATGAAAGATGGTCAGATGGAATTGAGAAGAACATAGAATTTTGAAAAGCTTAACCCTCATCCTGCGGGAGGCCACTATATTGGCCTCCTCACACATGTGAGGCCAATACTGTGGCCTACATATTGCAAAACGGGTCCTGCTAGAGGCCAAGATATTGTAATAATGTAATAATAATGTATAGCATTTATATAGCGCATACCCATTTAAAATGCTCTATACGCTTTACAGAAACAACATGTCAACCACGGAGCAGAATGGAGCGCCTGCGAAGCCCTCAACACACTGCACTGCCCCTTTCTCTCTCCCTGTCTCGCTCACTCTCTCTCTCTATCTCTCTCCATCTCAGAGCAAATTGTAACGCAGCCTGTTAGGCGCAGTTCACAACTCACAGCAGTTCACAACACACAACTCAAATAATATTTGAATATTTATTAATGACAATATATATTTAATAATGAATAATAAATTTTGTTGCTGCTGGTGGGGAGGAGAGGGTTGGGGGGGGGGGGGGGGGTGGGTGATATGGATAAATTTTAATCTATTAATTTCAATTTTCAATTTTGCCCGGGCAGCGGCCTTTTGGCCTGCTCTTTACGATTTCCAACTGCCAAGGTATCTTTAACGTGCGCAACGTGCACACGGGCCTCCGAATTTTTTCGTCCTTATCCGAGAAGACTAGGTACTCGATCCTACCCCCCTATAGGACCAGGGACTTGAAAATATGAGAAAAATCCAATTTCCAACATGCCTGCACTGCCCGGGTTTTGAACCCGGGACCCTTGGCATGAGAGGCGAGCACCTTGCCTCTAGACCACCTTGTCCCCTGAGCAACGCTGCTCCTCCTGGTTTCTTTATGCGGTTGCCGTGACTGTTGTTTTTTTCATGCTTTTATTTCCATACTATTTTCACTTAAGTACTTGTTTATCTACCCTGTCACTGCCACTTTGTCTAACAAAATGGTATCATCCCATTATGTTTATTATGATGCAACTATTCGTAACTATTCATCATACTCATGTAATAATACTGACGGTCTGAAGTTCAAACCGGGGGAAATCATGGGGAAACTTTTACTTTGATGCTGGTTGTCTTCTACATGTGAAATGAGAAGAAAGGGGCCATGTGCGTATTTGAGAAACCGTTCTAGGTCTGTAATTATGTAACGCCCAGTGCAGGGATAGCAAGCCAATCGTTTGCGTGTTGCCAATAACCTCGGGGGTCGGGTCAGTTGGGTCCTTTTGAACATGTTATTGTGTTAATTTTAGGATAATAGTGATGGATAAATCATAAGGGACCCCTATGATATTTGGATAAAGTACTTGTGATGAGATGCAATGAGTTGTATTGTTAAATAGAAAGCCCATAATCAAGAATTTTCTGCATTTACATGCCGTTCAGCACACATTTTATCCTTTTCCCAAGAGCTGTCCATTTGTCTTGTCCCTAAGTCAGGCATTCAGGTGAACAAATTTTTTAAGCCAGGCGCTTAATTTACTAACCACATGTATCGTGACATTGCCTTCTCCCCCCTGGGCTATGTAAAGGTTCCACATACTATATGATGTTAGTTTTCTTAGCATACCTTTAGCAAAAGATTTGATTTCCAGCTCATAGAGTACATACATGTACTGAAAAGCGGTTTAATTAGAGCAACACAATATCTCTCTAATTACCACATCAAATAATGACAACGACCAACAACAAAGTCTGTCATTTTCTCCCAGTTTTCCCTGATGAAAAACCTACCGACAGACGCCCTTGCAGTATGCCCAAGTATTACAGCAGAATTCATAATTACAGACCTAGAACGGTTTCTCAAATACACATATGGCCCCTTTCTTCTCATTTCACATGTAAAAAGTTTCCCCAAGATTTTCCCCAGTTTGAACTTCAGACCGTCAGTACTATTACATGAGTATAACAAATACCTACGAATAGTTGCATCATAATAAACGTAATCGGACGATACCATTTTGTTAGATATAGTAGGGGTGACAGGATAGATAAACACGCGAAAATAGTGTGGAAAAAAAAAAGTGAAAAAAATTATTGTCGTGGCAACCGAATGAACAAAACACGAGGAGCAGTACTGCGATACAATATACTGGCCTCCCGCAGGATCCAGTTTGCAGTACGCAGGCCACAATATTGGTCTCGCGTGTCTCGCGTGTCTCTCCTGTTGCGCGGGGAGGCCAATATAGTGGCCTCCCGCAGGACGAGGGTTAAGATTTAGACTGAAAGATTTGACCCATCCCACAATGGCCACTTCAGCCAAAGCCAAAACAATTAGAATGCAAACTTTCATGGTCATCCCTGACCAACAGAGAATCTCATTTAGTCATTACGATCATCAAAGAATTAAAGAATACTTTAATCATACACTGGAATACAAAATACTTTGAGCATAGATCTAAAAGCTTAAAAAGTCATGACAGCAAAGCTTCCTGCCTCACCTTCCTTCTTCATTCTGCGGGGAACTGCCGTCGCCTTACTGGTTGGTGAGAAGTGATCAAACACTGTGATCATCACACGCACTGCACAGTCACTCAGGGCAAGGACACGGGGAACATCAAATGTAAAATGTATTTCTGGGAACTCGAATGACTTGACCCTAAGGAATAGAGAAAAGACGGTCTCTCCAGGTTTTATTCCTCCTATTCATAAGCAACCAAATCCATATGAAAAAGTGGAACCGACAAAATGTGAAACAAAAAGAAAACAAACCAGAAATATGAGATATACCAAATAAGAAATTTGTGCATCCCTAGAGAAGCTGGATAGATTGTCAAGGTATCATGCTGTGATCTCTTGCATGCCATCTTAAAAAAAGGTGATAATCAGTTGTCCCATTTGGAATACGTACAATATAAGATTCGAACATGCTCACTATCAAAATCCTGCAACATTGCCAGAATTTTACAAAGTTGTATTTAGTATTCTTTAACAACAAACAAGTCTGATCGTCATACATTAGTATGCAAACAATATGCCACAAGGTAAAGGAATTGTTGTCTTTGACATGCTTTGGAAAGACGAAGGCACAGATTTTAGAGATGGTGTATTATTACACTGATAGCACTGTTCTCAAACTTTTGTTTTTCATGACCCATCAAACAGCGCTGACATTTCAGCCACAACCCACCCCCTCCATCAATATTACAGCATTAACAATAATTTGTTCTGAAGATGATTTAGGCCAAATGTTTAACAAATTTAGGACTCCTAAGCTGGTGGGACACTGAATCAGATCTGTTTTGACTCCGTGCATGAGGTCTGTCTAAAGTTCCAGCTGTTGACTTAAAGACGGTTTTGATGGACCTGAACTAAGTGCTCAGTCAAACTGGTCTCAGCCTATCCACTGTGGGAGGTCCATGGTGTCACATCTCACACTAAAAATGAGATAAAGTGAACTTGACCCAGTGCACCATCAGCCTAGAAAGTATCTTAGAAATGAGTAAATAAAAATAAATACATTTCACAAATAATAAAGTAGGGCATGTCATCACCCACTGCGGAGGCACACATTGAGAAATACTGATCTAAATTACCTTGGATTTTTCATGATGTTGCCCCACACACACAGAGCAATGCTGTCATTCTTCACCACGTGCTGAAGATTTCCTGTCTCACCGTTGGCCAGTTCTGAAGCATCACACAAGATCTGCAATGTAGCTAAGTCCAGTTTGGTCTGGATCAGCTTTTCAAGTTCTTCAATAGTCTGCAATACAATTCCACACAAAAACTTACATACTTTTGGGTTATAAGCATAGGGTTACAAAAAATGGCTTTTTATCATTCAAGCTTAGAAAAGTTCTATAGTTTTCACTGGATACAAAGACCTCCTACAGCAATTCACTCTATCATTTCATTGAGATGACCATATTCAATTACAGAATAAATTCCAGATATGTGAAAGATCATGCTACGGCATAAATGACTCAAAATCTTCTTGCACAAAACATTCATAAAATCTAGCACTATAATTCAAACCAAAAACTTTGACGAACTTTCAGTCATTCATTGTGTTTTTCTTTCCACATTAATTTTTGATACAATTTAAACAAATTTAAATATAAAATTCGTCAAAATAAATAATGGATCAATACTGTCAAAATTATATTCATTTCATTTCCAATGTGATTTTCAACTGTAGGGTCAATATTTCTCATTTCTCAAGTTCTGAAAAGAATGGAATTATACTGTCAAAACTTTTATCTCATTTTTCCAATGGGCTGACTTTTTCATATCACGGGGATCATGGTTCTTGCATGCTCACTGAACATTCGTATTCTTTTTATTTTGGAGTATTTTAGAAAATACATATAAAATCTTCTGATAGGGCTACAGTTTCACATTTGATACGATCGGAAACCTTAGGCAGAGCAGAAAACAAAAAAGTAGGTTCTTCAAACAACACATCTATTGTAAGTTACCATGACAACAAAAACAAGGTGCCTGACATGGTAAAACTAAAAACCCAAAATGACACATTTACAGAGTGAATCTTAACCTGTTGACCATACATATCCAATGAGGTTTCATTTATTGCACACACAATAGCATATATACATATATGAATAAAACAAAGCAGAACATGATTTGCAGATCTAGTGGATCACCATTTTCACTTGGTGGCGTTGGAAGTGAAGCTTATTCTCAGTAGACAGAAACACCGTTCATAAATCAAAATTAGCTAATTTGCCTTTAATACCGACAGTAAAATTGTTGTAAAATTGTATCTAGCAAATTCCGTGACAATTGTGGGGTTACAAACATAAAAAACAAGCATATGCGATTAATGTACACAATCAGCAAGATAGTGTGCGGTGTGGGGTGACTCAAACATGTATGGGATCAGTCACACCTCGCTGGTCAACTGGGTGTCCATCTATTGTGAAACAGCCTGTGCCACACTAGCGAAAGGGCCAGGTGAAAAGGTTAAAAGTTGAATTTCATATATAAAGAAAAATCATCTGACAAATGTTGAATACAATTAATTGCATATCTTTCAGGAAAATCCCTAGTGTCAGGGATTGATCACTTGATAATATGATTACCTCATTGTACTGGAATCTCTCATGCTGCGGCAGTTCTTCTGATGGAGAATCTCTCAGCAAAAATTGAAGCTCTTCAATCAACTGTGATCAGAAATTCATTTGAGAAAATTTCTTGAGAAAAGCAGACTAATGACATTTAAATAATTATGCCCACGTAACAACAAAAATTCCAATAACTACACAAAAATGTAACAACTGCAATTACAAATATAATCTTTAAATGCTTCTGAAATTCCCATTCTCTTTATATGTCTGTCAGTCTGTGCCCTCAGATTATCTGAAATGGTGCATGACAGAGCAACAATTTTTCATCAACATACAGTGCACTCTCCCGATTACGACATCTCCGAATAACGACATTCTCCCGATAACGACATTGACCCCCGGTCCCGATTTTTTTACTATATGTTATTAGTAATAAAACTCTCTAAATAGCGACATACTTTTTAGACCACTCTCCGGATAACGACATTGAGTTAGCAATAATCGGCTGTGACTTTGCTAGATACAAAAATAAAAATAGCTAAAATATTGTTTCCGGTCAGTTTCATTTCATTCTCTGAGCCAATAAAAACACTTCTTTTCCGACCAATGAAATGTCCTACCTGAGGCACCTAATAGCCAATGAGATCGCTTTGTTATCGGCCAATGAAAACACACCTGTGTCTATTGTCGTCGGAACAAAAAGGGTGACGCGCATTAAATGAGTCAGTCATCACATCGCTGACCGCTGAATCGATTGTATTCACCCGAGAACAATAACGCACCCCAAGATGTCGACAGCTGCTGTTAAAAAAAGAAAGATACTGACAATAGATGCCAAGCTGCAAATTCTGGCTGATGTGGACACAAAGACATTAACAAAACAACACACACAACACACACACACACTTCGTGTATTTTACATGTTTGGAAAGTCCGATCACTGATCACCCACTATGGTTGGTACGTTACATTCTAAGGGTCTAACCACACCCCTTTTTCCGCCATCTTGAAAATCTCCGAATAACGACATGTTCCCGATAACGACATGCACCTCTGGTCCCGAGCCATGTCGTTATCGGGAGAGTGCACTGTATCTAAAATGAGCTAACTTAAAGAATGAATAAAAAATTCAGATGCAAATAGATCTTTGCCATCTCCCCCCCCCCCCCCCCCCATAACAGCCACCAAGCATAATCCTTTTCTATTGGACTTGTAATCATATTATTTTTTTTGTTGCTGTTGGAATGAATGTTCAAATCCAGGAAAGAAAGATTTATCTTTGGAAAGGTGACCAAACCCAGGTCATCACTCTGTCTCCTAACTGATGAACAGTATTACATGTCATGCCCAGTGATATCAAAGGTCTAAACAGGAATGAGCAA
The DNA here is from genome assembly GCA_963931925.1 of Onchidella celtica. NCBI lineage: Eukaryota > Metazoa > Mollusca > Gastropoda > Systellommatophora > Onchidiidae > Onchidella > Onchidella celtica. The sequence continues at coordinate 1,222,587 of OZ007575.1, forward strand.
CCTTTTTTCCTCCTCTTGACAGACACCATCATGAATAAATTATAGCATTTAAAATTACCCCACATTTAAGTCTTAATATTAAACATCTGAAAAAGAAAAAAAAAGATACGCAATTGAGCCTTACTGCCAAATCTAGCTGGCTGTCTATCAGAACACTGTCTGCATCATCCCTGGATCTGTCTTCTAGTCGTAAATTGATGTAAGTGTTAATTTCTCCTTGATTCACGGGATCCGGGGAGCCATCGCATCTCATGTAACGAGCCCACTAAAATGAGAATTTTAAGATTCCATGATCTCTTAAATGCTTGTATTTTCATGAATGCACAAATCAAGACTTTGAACTTGAATATGGTAACAATTTTATATTCATGATCTGACAGACCAATCATGGAATGAAACAAATATCTTGAAATTGTCCCTTAAAACAATTATCTTTCATACAAGGAGAAATTTTCCCCACATATATTTTTGCAAGAGGAAATGAAAACTCCTTGATACTGGGTAGCTCCAGTGATGTTTTAATTCCATCTCTGACATCAGCACATTTTGAGAAAATAGCTTGTAAAATTTTGAAGTTAAATTTTACATAATTAAACAGTTTCTTAACACTGTAAAATCCACTCAGGGAGGTGAAATGCCCTCATGATGTATGCAGGAATGACATAAAACTCTTTGCCATCTAATCTCCTTGTCTCAATATTTGTGAAAATCAGAGATACAATAAAGCAGCACTGGGGGTGACAGAAGGACAAAATTAACAAGGTCTCAGGATCCAGAAACTCCAGAATTCATTACCTTTGCACTGACTCTCCGTTTTTGATTTAATTCCTGAAGTTGCTGCTCATTTCGGTCAAGAATTTCTTGCAGTTCTGTCATGTCTTGCCTGCGACGTTTTCGTTCCTGTTAAGACATTTAACTGTTTGACAACCAGGTAAATGTCAGCCTAAATATCATGCTTGTACATTTTTATCCACTTCTTCAATTTTGAACTTTTTTACAGGAGGCACAAAAAGATGATTAAAGATTGGGAGGCAAATATTTAAATTCCAGGAAACAGATTAAGTGATTGAAAATGCAACACTTTAAATATCTACCACTGTTTCAAATATAGCATGGCAGTTGTGATGTACTATCTACTTCAGAAATAGTGTTTCTACACAACCTGAAATAGACAGGTACAGTGGACCATTATGTTTAACAACACTGCAAATAACGAGACCCTTGCCAATAGCAAGAACATTTTAAATCAATGTCTTTTCTACTGTATGAGCTCTGTCATGAGCCGTAGGGTGTTAGAGTAGTGAGCGAGTTCTTTTTTTGTCAGTCCGTGAGCTGTTTATTTTTGTCGAGCATGGAATGTTTTAACTGATGGCCTTCATTTAACTGGGTTAAGAAAGTGTTAACGAGTTCACGAACTTCGGACCCGTGAAACGTGGAAAGAGTAGGGATAAGAGGGGAGTTGGCAGTTTAGTCGTGGGAGCACGAGTCTTAAATAATGGGCTAACCCTTTGACTATTAGCGCTGTGAAAGTTAAGTTTTCGCCACTTCGACTTGGGTTGGAGATGTACACCATCTAGTTACCTTAAATTGTAACCAGGAATTTAGAACCTATGAGTTTAGGCTTTTCATCTGTAATTAGAGGCTTGTAAAGGTAAAACCAACCCTGTCACCGGGGGTACAGTAAGAAATTATTAAAAGGCTAGTCTTGGGGATTAAAGGGGTTAAACCGTAAGACAAACTTGTTGTTTTGTGTCTAGGGAGATTTTGACCAATGGGGTGACAAACTCCAGCGGGTATTAAGGCAGACCCGCACCATTCCCCAGCAAATTCATATTTGGAGCATTTGGCCAGATGAAGAGTTTTGGTGAGGTCTCCCACCTGAGACGGAGAAAACATGGGCAGTATGCTCGCACTGTTGTGACAACTGACAGTCTTGAGAGAAAGTCATAGTCTCGGTGTACTAGACAAGAAAGTGCAGACTGTGTTTTTCAGTGGATCTCTCACTCAGCATTCGTGAGTGGGACCATGGTATGTCTGTCGTTGCCTGAGTCTACGTGAGCTCGCTAAAGTCTACCCGACGATGCAGTGTAACCCCCGGAGCTGTCGCCTGTGGGGACTTGTGTATTAATTGATAGATGTTGTTAATTAGCGCTCTTGAGCTGAGCAGTATTTAGTATCCCGTTGGTGTTTTGAAAATCAGCCGTATGCAATGTTCACAATTGGTGCTTAACATTAAGCTGTGTTTAGCTTCCACAATTTGTTTTCGGAAGTGGGGCTGAGTGTAATATTTAAATATGAATTGCTCTAGTGAATTGTTTAGTGGAGCGCTTCTGTGCAATGTGAACCAGTTCAATCATTAGATGGTTTATATGCCATTTACTAGTTGTATAAATTGTGACTGGATGATTTGAAATTTCCATACCAGTTGGGAAGACGCAAGTTTTTGCAGTCTCCATTAAAGAGCGACTCACAGTATATTTTATTTATCATACCTATTCAGGAATATTTGAAATTCACAGTTGCCATCTGAATTTACTCATATATCTGCTTACATGTCTTACTTTGCAGTCAAGTTATAATTCTATGTCTATCGCCCTTCAGGTCTCACCAAAAGTTATTTTCGTGTTATTTCGTTTATTTTGGTTTGATAATCCGAGTGTGAGTCGGCCTCTCGGGCAGTCGAGAGGTATCTTCCCCATAGCCTGACTCACCTCGTTCTTGACAAGCTCTATAATAAAATACTCGAATAACGGCGATCGACAATCAAAGTACCTGCTACAGGGAGAGAATTAATCTTGAGTGCATACGGCAAATGGTGGGGGTGGCCACAGAACAACCTGTTGAGAGACACTCCAGTCAGACAATATCAACAGGCATCGTTCTTTGTTTGTTACTTCATGCCTGCCTTGCAAGTGGTGGCCCCACCTGGCCATTTCTCACTTTGGCCTAGTATGCTTTCTCTCCCTACTGACCATGTGCTGTGATACTGACAGCACACTACACACAGCGAGCTCAAAGGGATGACTCATCACTCACTGAGGCAAACTGTGGGGCAAGCCATGAAGGCTACAACCGTGTAGCTTCGTCAGATACGTGCACTCTTTGGTCACTACCTGTGATGTGCGATAATTATTACATGTAGCACGGTCTTTGATCGTAATTGATCACTGTGTGGCGTATGCTCTTTGTCTACACCAGGCTTTGTGACCACATGCCTACACTCCCTGTGTCACAAATACATGGTCAGTCTGTTCCCATACTTTAAATGATACAGCACAGGAAACCACTGGAAAACAATTAACGTACTCGTCTGCCTCTAACTTTTGCATCTGACTCTCATTTTGATCGAAGCATTTAAATCAAATCCAGGCAAGTACCGACCAGTCAGTCTTACCAGTGTTCTATGTAAGGTGATGGAGTCAATAAGAAGGGATTGGCTACTGTTAGCACAAAAAGACAACAAAAAAACCAGCACCAATATCAAGGCCAACATCTGCCATCAGTTTTGTATGTTGATGTACAGGACATGCCAACATGGCAGGTTAAACATTGAAATATCACACTATTTTTCATGGTTCCTCCCTTGTTAACATGTCCTGTACATAGTGGGCTATTTTTAATCCCTTGCCTTGTCTGTTGTACTCTTTCCTGGAATGGCGAGACCAAGGGCATAAGGAGACATTTTTGGGAGAACATGACATCTCATTATAACCAAATTCCACTGTACAAATATTCAGTAACAATATCTAGCTTTTTCTTCGGAAGGTCTTTGACACCACCCTGTACTGCTGTCCAGTACATTTTCTTCAACTGTTCTATACAAAACGTATCATATATACTCTAAACATGCAGTCACTAGTAAATGACTAGGTAGTCCAAACTGCCCCGCTGAAGGGGCGAAATCCCATTTTGGCATAATATTAGGCCAGCATTACAAGGACACTACTGCTGTGAGTTTATGTAAAACGGCGTGTATCCTACATCAAAAAAAAGTTCAAGTCCTCCTCTATCAAAGTATATTATCTTTTGTATTGTTTAATGTGTGTAGCCATGTGTTTTTATTGCTTGAACAATACAGTCTTGCCGTTTTCGCCCTGAGCCGCACATACCGATTTGACCCCGTCATAACAAAGGATCGCGGATCTTCGCACTGATGTAGCGCATGTGTTTGAAAATAGCTCACAGAGAAAGCCAGATAAATGAGATTTAATTCAATGTATTTTTCATCCGTTTTAAATTGAAATTCCTTTAAAAATCGTTTGTTGAAAAGTTTGTTGATCGAGAAACTGGCGGAAACTTTCATAGATCAGGATCAAAGTTATAAGCAAATAAACCTCAGCCTTTGTAATTTCAGGGTGTGCCAAAATTAGACTTAGGGCATGTTTCTGCGCAAAACGCCGACTGTTTTTATAGACCCACCCAATACTTAATTTCGTCACCTTTTTCTGACACTCAGTGCTAAGTCAATGGTGACACAGTTGACCTCCTTTTCAATTAAAAAAAAATAACAAACATTATTTTTGTCTCCCTTGTGAGAGTTCACACAAAATTGACGTCGGATGACGTCTGATGACTAAAAAAGTAAAATGAGATGCTTGTACTATATTTGTACCCCTCGAAAAAAATTGAGCGTAATGTACATCCCGTTGACTTGGAAACTGATAATTTTTAATGCTGTGACTCAATAAACAGTCATTTTATGGGCGGCCAAAGTTGGACTATTGTGCAATTTGCAAAAGGTAGCAAATTCAAGGTGTTTTTTCACTTTTGAAAATGCCATAACTTTCAAACCCTCTAAGCCAGAATAATAAATTCGGTATCAAAACTCTTAGAAAAGCAAGTTCCATCAGATTAGACAATAACTGGTGAGTTGTGATAAAAAGTAAAAATCAGTTTGGACTACCTAATCTGATGAGTCCACAGGAAAAACGGGCTAAGTCAAAATGTAGAAATTATGGGCTACTGGCCCCAAGCCCAAGCTAGTATTCCATTGTACAACCTACTCCAGTATCTATGACAGAAATGGGCTCAGTCCGGCTAAAATTGTCATCTGAAAATAACATAGATCTAGTCTATGAAAGAAAGAGCTCTGTCAAAGTTGAAAACTGGGTTTTCTCTGAACATGAAATCTGTGGCTGAGGTCCTGAGCCCCCTGGACTCGTCACACATGTCTATAGAAATGTCTACTGCAGCTTATACAAAATGTTATATTACTTTATTTTGTACATTCCTTTCAGTTTTCATTTACTGGATATTAATTAGTTTTCTATTTCTTCAATTGACAGCTAATGTTCCACTTATGTACCACATCATCACTCATCTTGTCCATCCACCCACTCACCCATCCGTTTATTATATATAATCCATCCATTCATCAGTCCATCAATCCATGTACCCATCCAATCAGTGGTCTTTTATTCATCCCTGTATTAATCTATCCAACCATCCACCCCTCCATCTATCCATCTATCTTTCCATCCATCCATCCATCCATCATCTCTCCAACCACCCGCCCACCCAACCATCCATTCATCCATCCATCCATCCACATATCCATTCATCCAGTGGTCTGTCCATTCATCCCTGCATCCATCCATCCATCCAAATATCCATCCCTCCATCTACCCACCCATACATGTATGTCCATCTCTCCAACCACCTGCCCACCCGACTGTCCATTCATCCATCCATCCATCCATCTATCCATCCATCCACCCAATGGTTTTTCCACTCATCCTTGCATCCATCCATCCATCCAAACATCCATCCGTCCATTCATCCATCCATCCTTCCATCCATACATCCACACATGTATGTCCATCTCTCCAACCACCTGCCCATCCAACCGTCCATTCATCCATCCATCCAATGGTTTGTCCACTCGTCCCTGCATCCATCCATCCATTCATTAATCCATCCATCCATTCATTCATCCATCCATCCACCCACACCCATCCATCCATTTTGCTATACACCCATCCATCCATCCACCCATCTATTCATCCATCCATCTAATATCTGACCACTCGCCTATCCATTCACTCATTCATGTCGTGTTAATGTTTTCCTCATTCTGCAGTGACATTTAGCCACAGCTCTATCATCATAAGTAAGGAATCACGCCGGCTATTTTAAATAGGGCTGGGATTGCCACTGTTTCAAGTCTGTTTTGGCTTGGTCTTAGTATGAGATCTGAACTAAGGAGATAGACAGGCCCTCAGGCACTGGTGAGTGCATCAGGCCTGTGTGTCACTAGTTTGAGTGTGTCAAAACTGTCTCGAGTCAGCTGATGGACAGAGAGACCTCACACACTGAGTCAAAGCAGATGCAAAGTGGACTTGACTCATGCATCGCCAGTCCTAATGACGGCTAATGGTAAATTGTGCCAAACATCCTAATACCAACCACATTTTCTTGTTTGGCTTTCTCTATGGCTGCTGCTGCAGCTTCCTTCTTTTTGGTCTTGGCTTCCTCGAGAGCTTTGATTCTTGCTTGCTCTGAAAAAGAACACCAAAACATGTTGCACTTATGTTTACGGACAATGCTGGATTCAGTACAAATATTATGAATCATAGCGATGTGGAGTAAAAAAAAAAGAACATTGTGGTTTATTGTCATAACAACACTTTGTAAATGATGACCTGGAACTTGAATAAACACAATGGGTTGATATAAAGGTGACTGGCCAGGTTACATCAGTAGCCACTTAAGAAAATTTATTTAAAAATTTTTGAAAATGTCATTCAGGCTGTTGTGTTAAGTAAATTAAAAGCCAAAATTGCACCACAATGAAATGTTCCTGCCATTATTTTTTTCTTCTTTAATGAGATACTGACTGACTTTACAATGATGTAGAATATAATTTATAATGATTTGGTCTAGCATTTTCTGGAGCCCAGATAGAGATCTTGGCCTTTCAGCAAAACTTCTGAAACTTGCAAAAAGTGTAAACGAGTTTAAAATTTATGGCCAAATAAATGCAAACTTTTACTTTAATTTATAATGTGGACAGATAAAAATTTGATCTTCCCTTGAGCTTGTTTTCCTGTGTGAGTTGAATTACCAGTAACTTGGTGAATATTTCTCATTCTGCAATTTAGAAAAATTTATTTTGCTGCGAAGCACTGATTTATCTGATTATTACCATAACTGCAAATTAATTTTTTTTAAATCTTAATGCATGTGATTTTCTAAAGAGGTTATATCCTCAGCAACAGGAATGGCTCCCAGATAATAAATATGTAATAGCAAAACACAAAATCATTATTGTATGTGCATGAAATGACAACGTTGTGATATATCACGAAATTAAAAATGAAAGACAGAATAAATATCAAATAAATGCAAGATCTTTATAACAAATGAAACTGGTGCCAGTTATGTCTCAGCTGTTAAGGTGTTCAGGGGTACACTGGAAAAGATTATACAACAAAAAAATTAATAACTGAAGGAAAATGCTGAAAATAATTGTTCAAAATATAGAACAAAATAAAAAAAAATAAAACCAGAGGCAAAAATTGCAAATTCCCACCAAGCAACAACAGAACCGTCAATGCCAAACCTGCCCAAAGTAATTCAAACCCAGAGTCACCCACCAGAAATGTTAACCACTTTTAGAGAGTAAGAGCAAATCTGACCTATTCATACTTAAGTCTGTCATGGTGTGTAGTTCCTCCCTCTTGCATTAATCTTTCATGCATTAAAATTCCAAACTGTTTCAGCTGTTTCACATCTTTCATAATTACACTGTGGCAATTTGTTGATCTGACTCGTATCTCATAGTCCATGACAAAAGATGATTACACATTTTTATCTTTCTAAAGCTGCTGAAGAATCTCACAACCTTTTCACATCACCTAAGCACCCCATTTTCCAACTGACTGATATGCTGCAAGCTGCAACTGAGTGACCTCTCACACGCCCTTTCACGCCAACACCACTCGATACTTGAGTTTGCAAAGTATGACACTATACACTGCACAATGTATGTTTGCATATAGAACATTTTTTTTTTTTTTATCATATTCGGGACTTTACTTTCAATAACCTTTTCACTAATACTACTGCCATATGGAAAGAGTATTTGAAGATTTTTTTGTGAATGTTCAAACTTACCCCAAAATCATATTTCTACAGGGAATAACTACTAAAAGCATTCAGAGGGAGGATGAAATGTGTGAGCTGTGTGGGCCATGTGTATGTGACATGAAGAGTTTACTTCTGGGTATCTACTCAAATGGATAATTGTTGTTGTCTTTTTTTGTAGGGTCTGTCAGTTTTTGAGTTGCTCATGCTCCCTGTGACTTGTCAATATCTTACCAGCAAGTTGTTCTGGAGTCATTCGTGAACCAGCTCTCGGCTTTGGAGCCGCATTGTTTATGTTAAGCAATGCTGTATTCAAGATTTTTCAACAAATATTAAAGTTCATTAATGTTTCATCCAATATAATTCTCAGGCAGACAATTCATTTAACTGCACTTGAATATCCGTCTCTGAAATCAAATGATCTAATGGCGAATCGCCTTGTCATGCAGCAAACAGACTTAAGACATGAAATTTATTTGTGCAAAAATATTTAGATAGCTGTGCAGTTAAAAAGTACATTTAAATACTTCTCAGTGTTATCTTCTGCAGTGAAACTGGAAGTCCTCTAACTGAAGTTACCATGATGCTAAATATAAATATTTACAATTATTTATTTTGAGGAAGAACAATTCCCACAGGTAACTTTCATCTCTTACAGATGTAAAGATTTGACCACAATGTTGTTGTGATAAGTGAAGTCCATCCAAAAGTTTTTGGCGAATACCATGAAATATAAATATACTGAAAATAAACGTCTGTAAATATTATTATGGTTGCTAGTTAACATGGATGAAACACACACAAATCTACATAGAGCATGGCACTAAAACATGGAGAAACTGATGAATGATTTGCACCAACCTTCTTCTTGCGCCTTTCGCTCTTGCTCTTCCTTCTTCATACGTTCTTTATCAGCCTTTGACATTTTTCGCTTCTTAGACTGAAATATAATTTAGATTTTGTGATGTGAAAAAGCTTCAGGCCAATAGGAAAAACATTCTACAATAGGAAAACGATTTTTCTAGATTTTTCAAATAGGATGCCAAAGAATATTTTTGATATAAGCTAGCTCTTCCCCACTGAAATTCTTAAATTGTTAGCCATATCCACATAATGTTGAGTGACAGGCTGTATTATATCCATATCCTTGTTTGTATCCATGAGGACATGTGCACTGAATATTCAGAATGTAAGTCCATCAAGGTGATGCATGAAATTAAATAAACCTAATATGTGCATGTCTCTTTTTTTACAATGCCTCAAACTCCAAACTGCATGGTGGCAACAGCTATCTTCACTAGATAAATAATCGCTTCTATTCATCTTACCTTAATGATAAAGCCTAATATTTTTCAAGAAAACAATGCAAATGAAATTTGGTTACCACTGTTTTACAACAATGTTCCACAAAACATAAATTACAGAAAGGCAAAAGCATAGAAAACAAACTATTGAATGGATTATAAATATTGATTGTGCAGATCTGCATAAAAAGAAGATGGAAGAATATACACTGGCTTGGGTAAGTTTATGACATGCTGGGGAATAATTGCTCACTGCAAAACTTTCTGTGCAAGCTATAGATTTTATAAATTTGATTATTTTAGCTCTTCACCTACTTTTGTTGCTGCAGTTTTCATGTTTATTAAAAGAATTACCAATTTTCCTTTCAGTGAGTTAAAAATTTAAAAAAAAAAACTAAAAATATTAAAAACTAAAGCCTTATTACGTGAACGACTTCCACTAACGAACAGTTCATGAATGTCTTGAGTGGAATACAGCAAATTGTAACTTTTTTCACTAAGAGATCTCAAAATTTCTTGCCAGCTTACCACTGTTAAAAAAAAAAACAAGAAAAAAAACAGGGTATAATTTTTCTAAATTCTTTTATCTACAGCAACAGTAACTAAGCAGAAAGACCTAGTGCAATGCAAAAAAAAAAACAGCAAGGAAATGCTTATTTCAGTAGTGGCCTCATCATGCATGATGCTTCTTAAGATTTAATGGCGCGGGCAGCTTTAATGAGTGCAACATTTGGGTGCTTGTGCAGAGCTGGTGTAAAAAACATGAGATAGTTATAAAAGTAAAGCCATATGAAAAGAAACGGACGTCAGGAGGGGGGGGCAGACTATAGTCCCTTCAGCATTATACGATTTATCAATTTCTTTAATATCTCCGGACTGCTTTGATCAATCATGGTCAAATTTTGCACAGCCTCCTGTTTTCATTTGTCTTAACAGGAAATTATTTTTTGGCATTCATAGAGGTTGAAATGCATTTTTTTTTCTTCAGAAAATTATTTTAAAAACTTGTCTGACACCAAATGGTGAACATAGAGGTTGTTTACAGTACCAGCAAAAGTGCACCGCTAACATGCAGTTTTCGTAACTGAAAAGGTTCATATTTTGGATAAACGCATTAGATAGTTTAAGGAGAGATGTTATACTGAATAAGAGTGAACCAAACAATTGTTTATGATTACTTTTGCTGCACTGATATAACATTATGTCTCTATGCTGGTAGCTAGCGTGTTACACACAGGTCTGTGTGTGGATGGATATTGAACTTGGACTTGGTACAAACCAAACATGCTGAGACACTTCGTATTTGGTTTCGACCAGAAACTACTTCTGATTTTCATATTCGATGGAGCAAAACCTCGGAAATCACTTTCAGTTTTTTTTTTTTTTGTCAGAGCCATTAAATATTCCCACCAAGTCCAAGATAAACTGTTTGCACTAAGGTACTGGTATTTGCATCTTGCAATAAAGACGACATTTCTGTGCACATGGTAAAAAAACACTGTGTTTTGTGTTTTTCATATAGTTTATGAAGGAGACTTTTTTTGTTCTTCACTTTTTAAAAGTGAAAAAACAGTTCCAGAAATTGAAACAGAAATATTAAGGCTATGACAAAATTTGGCCCAGATTCATCAAGGCAAGCTGGAGATATTAAAGAAATTGGAAAACCATGTTTTTGAACACACTTTACATAGTTACATACTATTCTTTGAAATAAAAAATGAAGCAAAATTAATATGATCTTGGCAGCTGCTGGGGACATCACAACCTCATTATTCCTGTAAGCAATTCAAGATAAGAAAAAAAAAAGGAAAAAATCAAAATGAAGAGGAGATAATTATAAACAAATAATAATAAAGCATGTAATAAAAAGAGCATGATTTCTATGTAAAGCAGTGGTCTTGTGAAACGTACGGGACTAATCTTGAATTAAATCATGAACTTTATGTACGTCACCATCATCTGATGTTATTTGTATTTGTATTTGTATTTGTATAACTCTTTAATCCCATTTGGAAGTAGGCTTATACCAGTTGCTGAACATGTTTCATTAGCATAATATCTTGACATTTAGTGAAGTAATTCTTAATCTCATGACTGAAAACCCATCAATAAATTAAACTGTAGGAAACTGCAAATTCCTTAGCCCGTTTTATACATTTTTATGATAATATGCTGTGGGTAAATTTCATATAGACAAGATAATTTATGAATGTCTCAGTCATGAAAGCAACATTTCTACACTGATGACTGTTCATGATTTTCAGGATAATACAATGCAGGGAGATTACACAAAAAATCTCCTGAAACTGTTTTCAAAAACCAGACAACTGTATTATTTTCAGCAAAAGGATGACATAATTCTGAAAGAGCAAAAGCCTGTCTGGTTAGAAAGAAAAAGGGGGAAGACGGTGAAGTCAGTGCAATTTTAACTGCCAGATTGGTAGCTAATTTCATTTGCTTTTTGACAAGATCATATATTTCATCTGACTGAATATTACTTACTGGGTCCATCTGTGAGGTGACAGACAGGCTGGCTAAGTTTTATCAACACGCAGAATAGCAAATTAGTCTATTTAAAAAGCATTTTAAAATGCCAGTGGTAAGCATTAGCTTTTATGTGCTTTACATTCCAAAAAAACATTCTTTGGATTTGCATGTGCATGGGCTTTGGAAATTCTATATATATCTATAGGCCTACAAAATAAGCAACATATTATAATAGTGTCAGCAAAGCAGAATTATTTCTACAAAACGCAGAAGTAGTATGCAGTCAATTTTCATGAAAAAGCATAACCTTTAGTTTCTTGAATGGTGCTAAATAAGAAAGACAACTAATCAAATGAATGAGAGACAATTAATGACCAAAAGCGTGGGATAATTTCTCAGGTGGCACTACATCTTTCAAAAAATTTACAATGAAAAAGGAAAAACGGGAAAGTTTGCAGGATTCTAGTGGGGAAGAAGTGATTTGGCTCGCCCTTTGTGTCATACTTTTGGGCTGGAAGATCCGGAAGGTTTCTTTCCCTGGTTAAGGGGAAATATTGATATGGCAATTAAAACATAAATTTGATGCATTAATTCTAGTACTTATACACACATACAAACATATCCATACTGTCTTTAAATGGATGCACTAAGCTATTATTTTCCAATTTTTGGTGCTCTAAATTCATGCAACATCCCATATAGAATGTATTTTTATTTATGCACGACATACCGTCACTGGTTGAGGAAGATAAAATATAAAATTGAATGATGGTATCAATGACAATGCAAAAGGTCACAGTGCCAGAGTTTAAAAAGCTAAAACAAAATACTCAAATGAAATTATTCCCATTTAAGTATCAACTCTCATCCTTAACAATTCAAAAGTTTACTCTGTCTCTTCTCTTTTTTTCTAACAAAGAATTTTTTCTTTTAAAATACCTACGCCTTTGAACTCATCTAAATAATAATTAATATAAATTAAAAGTTAAATCTGTTATACCTCTCATATTAAACAGGTTAAATGCCACACACTCATTGATAAAGAAGTACAACAGCAGATAAGAAAGAAACATATATGGTTACCGCTGCAGTCTTGTTCAATCTTCCATACAAAAACAAAATACAAACAAACAAGAACCCACGGCAACTGACACTCAAGAGATGAACTCAATATGCAGAATTATTAATAAATATCTCACCGCATCGGCCATAGTTGGTAAAGTTTTGATTATTCCAACCAAAGTGTTATTAGGGCTGAAATGGAAGCATAATTCAGAACAAACTTGAAGAAACTATGATTAAATTAAAGGAGAAACTGTACCAATTAATACAGACAGGTGCAGAGAGTCACACATAGGCAGAACAACTGGATATTTTCAAAATGAAATGTGTTAAAATTAAGCATCAGAATGAATTACTTGATTCTCAAAATGGATAGTTAAAGTGAGAAGTAGTTAGTATGTATTGTACATTGATATTCATGGCATGAGTAAAATTTCTAAGAGATTGGTGTACGTTTACTTATTGCTTAACTCACTGAGATGGTGATTTTGTTAAATGGGTGATTTATGTCAGTTGGGAAAACTAAAATTCTTTAGTAAAGATTTTATATGTTAACTGGACTAATGGGTGGAGTTAATAATGTGTGAATCTTGCCATTTTACATTTAAGGATTCAAATGACTGTTTTTTAATCTTATATGGTACACAAGACCTCAAAGTTCCAATGGTACTAAGATGGGTTAGAAATTCTTAGTAACAAAGTGCTGAGATTCACTGTTTTTCTATGATAAAAATTCGTTCAATACATTATCTAGAATCCAAACAGCTGAGTGTGTGCATATAGGATGTTATTGTGGGATAATCCTAGTTTAGCACCGAAAACGACTCCTGCCTTTCTTAACAGTAAACGATACTGGCGATACATTATAAAGACGGGTTAATCACCTAGCCATGCGTAAGCTATATAAAATGTCCCTATAGTCGGATAGAAGACCAACTCGCCAGGGGGAATCTAGCCCCCTGAGAACCTCCCACCCCCCTTCCCGGCGCACGGCCATTCTTAAAGTTGTATCCTTGTAGGGTTCGTAATCCTCCTCATGCGAGTAAGCAATACAATTAATAGGTATTGGTATAGCATGTTGAGTGACTATTTGATACTGTCCGTCCTACTCCTAAAGAAGGATTATGCCGTTATTGTTATTGTTTCATATATGCACTTTATAATTTCAGATAAACAGTAGAAATAACAACTACAACAACAACAAAAAAAGGGACTGCAATATCTTGTAGGCAAGCCGGATTGTATCCTCGTGATTACAAATGTCGATTCACAATGTCTACTCCCCAGAACTACCCTGTTCAGGGTGAACAAGTCAATCACAAATTTGTCCACACTTTCTGGCAACAAAAACACATTTCTGCAAAACTGTCAAATTAGACCTAGTCCTATTCTATAAGTTGCGATTAAACCATACATATATTCGATTATTATTACTGCTTAGTATTATGGTGTGGGGTAAATAGGCCTACTTCACAACTTCGTAGTCCGACGCTTCTTGTTGTGTATAGCAACGAGGCGCAAACTGGTTCACAACTGCTGAGTGTCGTAAAAGTGTGCCTTTAAAAATATTTCAACTTTTTAGAAAAAAATCGCTGTTTTCTGGAATTTGAGAATTAAAGTCAGTGCTTCCAACGGACTTTTACTGCCACAATTTCTTTGTACCTCGACTACATGGGGGCGGGGAGACACGATAGGAATAAAATTTAAATAGTTCTTTTCTCACCCCAAAGGAATTTTTTTTTTGTCCTGGGAAATTGTGTATGGGAGCCCACAGAACATATAACGAATATGAAAAATTTCTGGCATTCTGTACTTATTGTGGTGGCAGCAGTGCACGAGCGAACATTGATATTATAGCTTTTTACCTAAATTTGGCGTAATATGGAATGTAGGCAGTTTAATTATGCCATTTTTGTGGAACTCTGAAATCACAGAAATGAATGGTGAACAAACAACAAGAAATGGCCTTGGTGGCTATACAATTCAGTTTCAGCCGGCACAGGAGGGTGGATGGCTGTTCTTCGTGTGTTCTTCACCTTTGCTAGTGGTGGTGGAAAAGACAGTGTATGTCTATTTCACTCGAGACAATAAATTTACGACCAAGGCTTAAATGATTAAAGGAACTTTAATAGGCACGATTCAGAAGAACCAAAATTGTACAAATATGCATTCAGTCCAGAGAATCCCTTTTGTCTCATCATTTTCGTCAGTCTATTTATGCCATAATTTATTTATTATGATTCCGTTGAATATTATTTTAAAGACTACATTTAAATGTAAGCCGGCCTATTTATCCTTTACCAGAGTTATAGGGCTTTGTGAATGCAGCTAAAATTTTCAAGCGTTTCAGCTTTGCATTATTCTTACAGCGACCCACAGCTTTTTTTTTTTCAAGGTTTTATTTTGAACAAATGATATTGTGTCATGCAGTGACAGTGCCGGATTAACCAGGTAGTAAAAACGGCATTGAATTTTTCATGCTACGAGCCCCACATGTTCAGGGGCGCCGTACAAAATTATAATGCTCGCAGCCTGTCAGTTCCAATTCGGTGATTCCGTACTCCTGCACTCGTTCATAAATAGTACTGTACTTTATCCCTGCTAGCATCCTTACACCAATCCGACCTAGACTTGTATAGGATTACCATAGAGGCTTACTGCCTACATCAAACTGACGTCTGCCTGATGACGTAACAATGGATCTATGTAGGACCGTCGTCATTTCTATGAGTAAACTTGACCTCAGTCCGCCGCGTCGTTGGGTTACTGGCTGGAATAAAGTTTTTTCGTTTCTCGTCGGCCTCAACCCTCTATTCGGCCCTATTCTTGATTCTTGTCCCTGTCATCATGGCAAGCACATGAGTAGAAAAAAAAAGCAAAAGAGGAAGAAGGAGAAATGGAGGCCAGACAAAGGCATGTGCCCATCTCACTTTCCTCCCCCCCCCCCGGGCTTTATGGCTAAAATATTAACGTTTTATTTAGAGCCCGGGTCGACGGTGTCGTGACCAGTCCTTAGCCAGAAGGAAATTGTTAGGGATGTATTTTCTACTAATAATGGGGGAGCTTATGGAAGCACTGCGTGCAAATCGTGCACTTTATGATACCAGTATGTCCTTTACCTGGTAAAATGAATCTTATTTCCTGATTATATTACGAGGTGGGCCGCCATCGTATGATTACTGGAACCGCCTAAAATTGGATCTTGAAGATGCGTAAAAACGCGGACTTTTACCACGTATAACCTTATATTTACTTTAAAGTGAGAAACACTTTGCTGAATTAACCGATCGTTTGCACCTGTTGACAACAACAAACAAATGTTTGTTACAGCTTTTGGCAGTGTTTTCCAGCCACAAACAAGAAACTTCTTATTTAAAAGACACAAAGAATTTGGAGAACGCATTGCGCCGGAACTTTTTGGAGGGGCGCTTGTCCAGATAAAGTTGATGAAACATAAAATCAGCACCTTCAAATTCCGCTGGACGCTTCAAATCTATTCCCAAATATGAAATGCCTAATCTAGGTTTGCCAAATACTTAAGATGAGAATCAGTGTCTCCCAGACAAACAGAATAAATACATAAAGATAACTGGGAATAACAGTGTCTAGCGGGCCATAAAGAGCTGTACGCGGCCTGCGGATTGCCTCTCGACGGCCGGCGGGCTATCCGCCGATGGCCTCCCGGCGACCTTGTACTGTCACGGGAGGCGTTCAGTTCAATTTCAGAACAAAACGTCTGGCCTGTCGACGGCCTCCTGAATTCAAGCCACGCCAGATAACAGTCGGCCTCCAGGACCAGGTACTATAGTTGCTCAAAATAAATGTATAACAAAGTCAAAATTATGTAAATATGACTTCAGAATCTTCAACAGCATCAAATGTTACTGCGATTTGATACCAAACAAAATAATAATAACAACAACAACAATAATGATAATATTATTACTACTACTTCTACTACTACATGTAGGCCTACTATTTTATTATCCGACGAGATAAAAAGGAAGGGGAGAAAGGAGGTGGGGGTGGGGGTGAGGGGGCGATGGATGTAGTGTGTGTACTAGTAGACCTACAGAGGAAAATTTTCCACCCAAAAACTACTCAGCGAGCCAGCAAGGGAAGGAGAGGGGTGAATTTCAATACGACGATAGGACACGATTGCATCGTATCTATTTATAGATAAACAAAACAACAGGATCATGGCTTCTTGGACACAGAGAGCAGACAGAATTCATGCAAAAATATAGAAGCAATGAATGTCTTTGGAAGATAAAGTCTAAAGAATACAGCAACAAACAGATGAAAGATCAAGCCTATGCCACTCCGTAGAATTTGCAAAGTTCATTGATCCTCAATCCGGTCGAGAAGACATAAAAGAGTAAATAACTTGCGTAGTGCATTCCGAAAGGAGCTCAAGAAAGTGGAAAGTTCAAAGATTTCTGGCGATGGAACAAACGAAATATATGTTCCACGACTATGGTATTTTGAAGAACTCATGTTCCTCAGAGACCAAGATATTCCTCGGTCAGCAGTGTCCAACATCGGTCAATCACAGCCAGCAGCTACTGACTCACAGAACGATCTTGTTTTCTTTTTCCTCAAGCTAATGCAACTTCATTTTGAGAAGAAGCCATTTTGATTATGTGCTTAGGCCTGTGAACTGTGTAGTGTGTGGGTTCAAAGAAGCCGAGCGTGAGGCTGTCTCTCGTCCATCCGCAGGCCATCGGGAGGCCGCCTCTCGTCCATCGAAAGGCCGCCTGGAGGACGCGTACAATTCCGGCCTCTGGCCTTCGAACTGTACTATAGTGTGTGGCCCGCTTATCAGTGACACCGTGCTCGATTACTAATGACCTATATCAAGTAAACAGGACTGTGACAGTGTGTTGTTTTGTTCGGCGAAACTATAAGTTCTTTTCTTGTAATCCAGGGAACGTTCAACTCAGGTTTGGTATTGTGTTGTTTTGTTTTGTGGATTCTTAACTTGTGCAATAGTGAAGTAAGAAAAAAAAAATGCCATGGTCAACGGCTTGATGAGAGAGCACAATTTGAATGCTCTTCAATGAAATTCGGTCACTGTGTCAGCCATTGTTTCCGAGCCGTATTCAACCGTGCCGTAAAAGAACCTGGTAACTGATTTCAAAAAAGATCATATAGAGACACAAGAATGAGACATCTAAGCATTGTTGTTTGTCTCTATGCTTATATCCGTTAAGTTTTAAGGTTTTTAGAAAATCTGAGGCAAGGCGCCGTAAATCTGTCGAACTTTTGCTCGTCATTATCTCAAAATTAGCGCTGTGAGAGTTACGAGCTTTTGTGTCGGCGCGGTGGTAATGTCTATGCTTTTTTTTAATTTGTGGGCGGTGTCCACTTCTGCCAGTCGATTAAAGCCACTCAAGGTTTCCGTCCTTTTTCGAAAATTCATTATCAAATTGTTACGAACCACAATCCAACTAAACCAGCGACAACAGAAACTCTTTTCATAGAATTAGAATCCAAGCTGGCAATTTATTTATTTACACCCTCCCCATTACACATTATTGTCTCATTAATGACAATGGCCAATTACAAGGCATATCAACACCGATTGCAGTATCACGTATATCAATAGCTCGTGGCAAGTATACTAACAAAGTCAGTCGCAGTCCCTTTTCCTCGCTCTGACAACTAGATCCCACAAAACGACCGTGACTGGGTGGTCACTCACAGTCACGTCGCACTGGTCCCCCGTTGGCAACCGGGTTTCACTCACGATTGCGCCTCCAACGCTGACCATCAAAACGGCCTCCATCGTCGCCAGCAAACATCAAAGCAGCGAACCAAGGCGACCTCCACCGTCGCCGGCAAACATCAAAGCAGCGAACCAAGTTGTCCGACGCCGGTAGCCGGGTCCGCTATTTTCGGCTACCCCTCCAACGACGGCAAAGTCCCGCAAAGTAACCATCAAAATGACATGGTTATAGAACTATAGAACTACATGGGTAGAACTGACAAGAAGGACTACGGGCAAAACAACCGTGTTCCTCTTCCTCTCGGCAAAACGGCTGCTTGAATGCGGACCTCATGAAGAAATATCCTCCCCCCATGGAGCTATTGCCTCCCCCTTAAATAGGCCGGGGCAAACACGTGGTTTTTCACTCAGTTACACAAATAGAGAGCCTTCAGCATACATCTCACGCTTGGCAACAAATTCACCCCCCCCCCCCCAGCACATCTCTGTTTACTCGTGGCGGGCCAAGGCCACGCAAATCTTATGCATAACAGAGTTTAGTCTCAAAACGTGCATGCTATGTATTGAGAGTTTTACAATGGTACTGTAGTAATGGAATGCCATTCCCAAATTAATTCGCTTTCAGTAGAAAGTACTTGGTATCGAATTAATTGGGAAAAGGCATATTTGCCCCAGTACCAAAGCAACCTCGCTGTGGAATTTACGGTGTTGTCTTGAAATTTGTTCCTTTTCATGTACGAAATTCCTGGTGCTACGTTAGGACAAATTTGAATGTTGACTAGAATTTATCAAAATTTCCTCTTTGGTATGCAGCTTATCACTATGCCGAAAAGGAAAAAAATACGGTTGCTTGATATAGATTAAGAAATCAAGAGCAGCAAGCAAGATGCTAAGTGTGATTGGAGTAAATGCATATTCTGTCAATCGAATACTCCAGAAAAGTTAGTGTGGCCTCAGAAAACGACCAGACACAATGAAAAGGGACAAATTTATAGAAAGCTGGCTACTGACTTAAAACGTTTCCATGAAATTGACGCGTTCCCATCTCCAGTCTGTTGGATGAACTACGAGTGGCTAATGTGGTTACTGCGTGGGTTCAGTAGTAACTCCCTTAAGGATACACAGGATTAACAAACACAGGGTTCTGCTGGCAATCTTATTTATTCAAAAGCCTAACAAAGGTATCGCTACCAAAAGGCATAGGGAAAACCCTATCAAGAAAAGGAAGCCCAGAAAAAGAAAAGAAACCCAGAAAAGAAGCCCAAAAAAAGAAGCCCAACCAGCCACAAGCCAAAGTCTCTCTGCTACTGGCGCAACTGGACTAGGCCATGTTTTGGGCGAGGCG
This sequence comes from Onchidella celtica, assembly GCA_963931925.1. Taxonomy (NCBI): domain Eukaryota; kingdom Metazoa; phylum Mollusca; class Gastropoda; order Systellommatophora; family Onchidiidae; genus Onchidella; species Onchidella celtica. The sequence continues at coordinate 1,242,598 of OZ007575.1, forward strand.
CGCCACGGCAGGCCGCCGCCGGTCTAGGTTCACTGTGCTGTCGGCTCTTGTCTCTGCGTCTTTGATGGAGTGTGTTGACCACTCGAACTCGCATCTTATTTATGAGCCAGCGCGGACGTCCGAGAGAGCTATTACGTAGCCCGTGTTGCACAAGTGAAAGGCTCGGACATTGAGTCCAGCCGAACAACATAACCGGTTAGGGTCCTAACACAATCGAATTTACAGTACGGTTAAAAGGGTGCACACAAAAGTCAATTAGGTATCCCAGTAAACTGCAGAAATTACTCTAACGTCCCCTCCAGCAATAATTGAATAAATTTGACCCAGGTTGGAATTATCGGGGATACCATGCGTCTAACTCGTGGTTTACCTTAAATCCGAGATCCTCTTATTAATTATTTCAATAGGACATGTGCATCAAAGTACAACGAAATTAGTACCATTATAAAGTAGAAACTTGCTGCTACAATTCTAACTGACTACTTTTACCAGAAACCCGGTAATAGTTTTAATATAAATTTTCAAAGTGTCAGGACTAACAACATTCGACAATTTTGTGCGGGATACTTTCGTCCATTAATACGACGTATCTCCATTGATAACAAACGTTATCATGAGTACCTATTTTGTACCGATAGGGTATTGTCCACTCTCAAAAATGAATTCGGGTTCCCGTCTTTCTGTCGGTGGATAACAACGAAGGAGCGAGTTGTAAGAAACTTAAAGCCATGATATAAGAGTTGGAAGCCCGGTGGTCAACATTTCCAACTGACCAATCAAAATGCGCGCTTTTCACCGTGATGTGAATAACGGGTCCCGCGCTAGTATTACAAGGGAAATAATCCAATTAATGGTACTCTGCCAAGTGCCCATAAACTGTTATGAGTGGCCGTCCCTCACTCACGCACTAGAGCTACCATGAAAGCACATTAAAAATAGAAAGTCGTTCATCTTCTCACATTCTCCCCTGCTAAGTCACGTAGTCCCTTACGTGACACATACATCAATTCAAAGGTTTACAAAAGACCACTGAAGGTATAATCAAACTCTAAGGGGCTATGATACCATCACTTAGAGTAGAACAATTGCAAATTACACACAGTGAACCGAAGTACAACAATGGTCCATCCTCTTTATAACTACTAACAGGTGGCGTGAACCGGCTAAGTTACTACTGGCATCCTGAAGATGTACACAACAGTCTCAGCTCTGGCTGTAGCAAGTTACATCATATGGACAAAACAACAGGTCCCAGACCTGCAACGGTGGTCCCAGACCACTATCAGGGTTAACGTAGGATCGAACAGTACAAAAAAAGACAATATGCTATAAGGGCACTAGTGCAATGAAAAAGGTAAGGTCAACATAGGCATTAAAAGTAATTGTAACTAAGCTGTGGAGAAAGCTAACATGGGCATACTCTATAACTTAAAATCTTGAGGCGAGCTCACTTGAATGTCGGTCTGTCTTCTGGCCTAATGGAAACTAGGGGGATCTTGATGGGTACGCTCCCCTGCTCTTTCTGCACTCACAGTCAATGTCCAATGTTAATCACCAATAAGAGTCAGAGGTCCAATCTCTGGGGTTGTCTGTGTGGGCGGGTAGACCGTCGCACAGGAGGTAGGGGCTGGGAAGTTCTCAGCCCATGTTGAGGGTGGGCTGCAGGTGGCTGGCAAGGGTGGTGGGCTGGGAGTACCAGACACTGGTCGACGCAGGCTGTGGGGGCGGATGTTGCGGATACGTGTAGATTGCGGGATGAAATACCCGCAACGGGTCCCTGTTGACTGCAGTGGGATGGGTGGTGTACACAGGACTGGGATACAGGTCCTGAATCTTGAGTTGATGTTGGAGGGCGTTGGTCTTCGTGGCTCCCTGGTTCCTATGGGGTGGGGCAGGGGTTGGCTGGCTGGCTGGGCTTCAAACTAAAAATTTCCATGGCTGGGTTCTCTACACTACAAACTAACCCTTCTGTGTATCCCACTTCTTGACACCAGAAAATGTTGGATGAACTACGAGTGGCTAATGTGGTTACTGCGTGGGTTCAGTAGTAACTCCCTTAAGGATACACAGGATTAACAAACACAGGGTTCTGCTGGCAATCTTATTTATTCAAAAGCCTAACAAAGGTATCGCTACCAAAAGGCATAGGGAAAACCCTATCAAGAAAAGGAAGCCCAGAAAAAGAAAAGAAACCCAGAAAAGAAGCCCAAAAAAAGAAGCCCAACCAGCCATAAGCCAAAGTCTCTCTGCTACTGGCGCAACTGGACTAGGCCATGTTTTGGGCGAGGCGCGCCACGGCAGGCCGCCGCCGGTCTAGGTTCACTGTGCTGTCGGCTCTTGTCTCTGCGTCTTTGATGGAGTGTGTTGACCACTCGAACTCGCATCTTATTTATGAGCCAGCGCGGACGTCCGAGAGAGCTATTACGTAGCCCGTGTTGCACAAGTGAAAGGCTCGGACATTGAGTCCAGCCGAACAACATAACCGGTTAGGGTCCTAACACAATCGAATTTACAGTACGGTTAAAAGGGTGCACACAAAAGTCAATTAGGTATCCCAGTAAACTGCAGAAATTACTCTAACGTCCCCTCCAGCAATAATTGAATAAATTTGACCCAGGTTGGAATTATCGGGGATACCATGCGTCTAACTCGTGGTTTACCTTAAATCCGAGATCCTCTTATTAATTATTTCAATAGGACATGTGCATCAAAGTACAACGAAATTAGTACCATTATAAAGTAGAAACTTGCTGCTACAATTCTAACTGACTACTTTTACCAGAAACCCGGTAATAGTTTTAATATAAATTTTCAAAGTGTCAGGACTAACAACATTCGACAATTTTGTGCGGGATACTTTCGTCCATTAATACGACGTATCTCCATTGATAACAAACGTTATCATGAGTACCTATTTTGTACCGATAGGGTATTGTCCACTCTCAAAAATGAATTCGGGTTCCCGTCTTTCTGTCGGTGGATAACAACGAAGGAGCGAGTTGTAAGAAACTTAAAGCCATGATATAAGAGTTGGAAGCCCGGTGGTCAACATTTCCAACTGACCAATCAAAATGCGCGCTTTTCACCGTGATGTGAATAACGGGTCCCGCGCTAGTATTACAAGGGAAATAATCCAATTAATGGTACTCTGCCAAGTGCCCATAAACTGTTATGAGTGGCCGTCCCTCACTCACGCACTAGAGCTACCATGAAAGCACATTAAAAATAGAAAGTCGTTCATCTTCTCACATTCTCCCCTGCTAAGTCACGTAGTCCCTTACGTGACACATACATCAATTCAAAGGTTTACAAAAGACCACTGAAGGTATAATCAAACTCTAAGGGGCTATGATACCATCACTTAGAGTAGAACAATTGCAAATTACACACAGTGAACCGAAGTACAACAATGGTCCATCCTCTTTATAACTACTAACAGGTGGCGTGAACCGGCTAAGTTACTACTGGCATCCTGAAGATGTACACAACAGTCTCAGCTCTGGCTGTAGCAAGTTACATCATATGGACAAAACAACAGGTCCCAGACCTGCAACGGTGGTCCCAGACCACTATCAGGGTTAACGTAGGATCGAACAGTACAAAAAAAGACAATATGCTATAAGGGCACTAGTGCAATGAAAAAGGTAAGGTCAACATAGGCATTAAAAGTAATTGTAACTAAGCTGTGGAGAAAGCTAACATGGGCATACTCTATAACTTAAAATCTTGAGGCGAGCTCACTTGAATGTCGGTCTGTCTTCTGGCCTAATGGAAACTAGGGGGATCTTGATGGGTACGCTCCCCTGCTCTTTCTGCACTCACAGTCAATGTCCAATGTTAATCACCAATAAGAGTCAGAGGTCCAATCTCTGGGGTTGTCTGTGTGGGCGGGTAGACCGTCGCACAGGAGGTAGGGGCTGGGAAGTTCTCAGCCCATGTTGAGGGTGGGCTGCAGGTGGCTGGCAAGGGTGGTGGGCTGGGAGTACCAGACACTGGTCGACGCAGGCTGTGGGGGCGGATGTTGCGGATACGTGTAGATTGCGGGATGAAATACCCGCAACGGGTCCCTGTTGACTGCAGTGGGATGGGTGGTGTACACAGGACTGGGATACAGGTCCTGAATCTTGAGTTGATGTTGGAGGGCGTTGGTCTTCGTGGCTCCCTGGTTCCTATGGGGTGGGGCAGGGGTTGGCTGGCTGGCTGGGCTTCAAACTAAAAATTTCCATGGCTGGGTTCTCTACACTACAAACTAACCCTTCTGTGTATCCCACTTCTTGACACCAGAAAATGTTGGATGAACTACGAGTGGCTAATGTGGTTACTGCGTGGGTTCAGTAGTAACTCCCTTAAGGATACACAGGATTAACAAACACAGGGTTCTGCTGGCAATCTTATTTATTCAAAAGCCTAACAAAGGTATCGCTACCAAAAGGCATAGGGAAAACCCTATCAAGAAAAGGAAGCCCAGAAAAAGAAAAGAAACCCAGAAAAGAAGCCCAAAAAAAGAAGCCCAACCAGCCATAAGCCAAAGTCTCTCTGCTACTGGCGCAACTGGACTAGGCCATGTTTTGGGCGAGGCGCGCCACGGCAGGCCGCCGCCGGTCTAGGTTCACTGTGCTGTCGGCTCTTGTCTCTGCGTCTTTGATGGAGTGTGTTGACCACTCGAACTCGCATCTTATTTATGAGCCAGCGCGGACGTCCGAGAGAGCTATTACGTAGCCCGTGTTGCACAAGTGAAAGGCTCGGACATTGAGTCCAGCCGAACAACATAACCGGTTAGGGTCCTAACACAATCGAATTTACAGTACGGTTAAAAGGGTGCACACAAAAGTCAATTAGGTATCCCAGTAAACTGCAGAAATTACTCTAACGTCCCCTCCAGCAATAATTGAATAAATTTGACCCAGGTTGGAATTATCGGGGATACCATGCGTCTAACTCGTGGTTTACCTTAAATCCGAGATCCTCTTATTAATTATTTCAATAGGACATGTGCATCAAAGTACAACGAAATTAGTACCATTATAAAGTAGAAACTTGCTGCTACAATTCTAACTGACTACTTTTACCAGAAACCCGGTAATAGTTTTAATATAAATTTTCAAAGTGTCAGGACTAACAACATTCGACAATTTTGTGCGGGATACTTTCGTCCATTAATACGACGTATCTCCATTGATAACAAACGTTATCATGAGTACCTATTTTGTACCGATAGGGTATTGTCCACTCTCAAAAATGAATTCGGGTTCCCGTCTTTCTGTCGGTGGATAACAACGAAGGAGCGAGTTGTAAGAAACTTAAAGCCATGATATAAGAGTTGGAAGCCCGGTGGTCAACATTTCCAACTGGCCAATCAAAATGCGCGCTTTTCACCGTGATGTGAATAACGGGTCCCGCGCTAGTATTACAAGGGAAATAATCCAATTAATGGTACTCTGCCAAGTGCCCATAAACTGTTATGAGTGGCCGTCCCTCACTCACGCACTAGAGCTACCATGAAAGTACATTAAAAATAGAAAGTCGTTCATCCTCTCACAAGTCATTGATATGTCGTGTAAGGTCTTGGCTCTGGAAGAGCTGCTGACGGAGAACAAAATGTTTTATATATCACAAAATCTTGTTGGAAGAGATTTTCGTCATCTCAGCTCAGTCAAATGAAAGAAAGAAAAAGGAGGATTTTCCGTGTCTAGAAGAATACCAAAAGGCCATCAGATCCAAATTTCAGTCTGTGGGATTTGTTAGGGCGTGTTTCTTCGGTGAAGAACAGATGGGCAACTTGTGGAGGCAAGAACATTGCAACTATGCGAAAAGGTTCGGCAAAGTTAGCAGAAGGGGATATGATCGTCACGGAGGCCAGGTATCACAAGGGTTGTTTTGCTGCATTTTACAATAAAGGACTCACACGGTCCAACGCTTCTTCTTCATCCAAAACTGGCGACGATAGGGAATATGTAAAGGCTTTAGAAATTATAGTGAAACACATAGAACTCAAATTGCAGACTGAATCAGAAGCACCAGTCTTTAAACTGTCGGATTTTAGAAAATTCATGTCGACACTGATGTCATAGTAGGCCTACTTGCTGTTTCCTTCTACATTGAGTTAGGGATAGAGCACAGTTGGATTGACTTTTACCTGAACATTCAGAAAATGGCACATGCTCTTGGAGATCCCAAATGCCAGGCACAGCCGTTCTTCCATGAGCTGACGGGTTGTGACACAGTCGGAGCTTTCTTTGGTCATGGGAAAAAATCAGCGTGGTCAGCATGGAACACTTTTGGAGAAGCGACACCAGCCTTTCAAGCTCCAGGAAACATGCCGACTGCTAGTGTTTTGGACAAGAACTTTGAAGTCATTCAGAAATTTGTGGCAGTTTGGTATGACAAAACTACTGTTGCAGACAACGTGGACGAATGCAGCTACAATCTTTTTACCAAAAGAAACAATCCTATGGAAAAACTATCCCCTACATCTGATGCATTGTTTCTCCATATGAAGCGCGTAGCCTTTCAGGCAGGCTGTGTTTGGAAACAGTCACTGGTGAAAGAGCAGAATCTGTTATCTTCATCAGAAATGGGTTGGACAGAGACGGATTCAGGATTTCTTCCTCTTCGGACAAACAACTTTACCAGTGATTGGAGAAGCGCCAAATTTTTTGCTCAAATGTTCTTGCAAAACAAATTGCGGCAAAAGAGGTTCATGTGTTAGGGCCGTCAATGTTCTAGAGACTGAGATGCCAGAAGATTGTAATAATTTAGTAATGTGCACCCAAAAGAAATCCCAGACCTATGCCAGAATTTTTACCTTCATCTTAAATCATGAAGTGTTCATCTATATCTTCAGTCACGGAAACCAGTTGCGGGACAACTTCGTTATTTTCAGTTTTTATGTCATGTGTACCTACATATTCAGCCACTGAGGCTAGCTGAAGGGAGACCTTTGTAATTTCCAGTTTCTATATATCATAATGTTTACCTACATCTTCAATCATGGAGACCATCTGAGGGACACACCAACACAGGCTAGTGAGTGATCCTACAGTTTGTGCTGTTATGATTTCAACAAGACTATAAAGAATGTACCCTATATTGTCCAAATGGTCTTTATTTTGTAGGTCAGGTCAGAAAAATCTGCTACTGGTAACATGTAATCCAGTACAACCTGTTTCATGAACTGGTACGCTAGCATGGTATCAGTGGGCGTGCACCTGTCGGTGCAAACGGCCAGGGCGGAGGAGGTTTCATCTAACCCAACGGCCACATGCTAGGGCACAATGTGACCCTCAGTACTTGAGTCCTTCATATTGGCCCCCGGTAGCGGTGTGGTCATAGGCTTGTTTGCCTAAATCACAGACGAAGAATTGAGCAAACTTCCCGGACGCAGCTTCGAAGCTGGCGGCAGCAGGCCAGTGGTTGACTGATAGGGCAGATGGCAATATACCGTCACTCTGGCCTGGATATCGTGACACAGAGCATCCACCAGTATTGGTGTTCTTTGGTTTGGGTCTTTCACCCTAGTCAGTTGGGACTGCGAGGCTGTGGAGTAGCCTACAGGCAGCCGGTCAGGCAATATGACTGTCCCTCTGGCATCCTCCTGCACCTGGATACATTTCCAGTCGTCTTGACCTTGTCTTGCCACTTGGATAAGTTGTGTCCAAGCGAGAGAGTGAGTCTGATGTTTGCGCAGCTCTTTCTCACTAAAAACAAATTCTTTGCGCCAGTCTTAACACTCACCTCGTCTTCTTTCATCTTTGTCTCGTCTTCTTTCCTCTCAAAATTCCAACGGCAATGGGCGAGTGCGGTGGCAGCAGGTTTGGATAGACTGGAAGCTGTTAGCACAGACCTACACGTTGGTGGCTGTGGGCTATGGTCGCTTCATCGTCGATTGAAGTGGAGGCGTGGGGAGGCAGCACCCACAGTAGCTGAGCAGCCTTATTTAAGGATAGCACTGCTCACCTCAACTGAGGAAGGGGCTAGAAAAGGTGCCCTAAAGAAAGCCCACTTCACATCACCCTGACTGGTATACCGCGACCAGTGGGGATCCCTTTTTGCGGTCGAAACAAAAAGAAATTCAGCTTACTCAGGCTAGGAGCCTGGAATATACGCACACTACAGGACAACTCAAACAACCCGGAAAGACGCACTGCACTTATTGCCATTGAGCTCAGCAGGTACAACCTGGACATAGTGGCACTCAGTGAGACCAGACTCCCTGAAAGTGGCCAACTCAAAGAGCTCAGTGGTGGATACACCTTCTTCTGGAAAGGCAAGGGTGCAGTCGAACCGAGACAGCATGGTGTTGGGTGTGCAATTAAAAATGACCTTGTCAGAAACTTGCAGTCCATGCCAATTGAAATAAATGACAGGCTAATGACACTCAGGATCCCAGTTGGGAAAAGCCAGTCAGCCACCCTCATTAGCGCATATGCGCCCACCATGACAAACCCAGATGAAGCCAAAGACAAGTTCTATTCTGATCTAGAATCTGTCATATGCTCTGTCCCGGCAGCTGATAAGCTGATTCTCTTGGGGGACTTCAATGCTAGGGTTGGCTCCGAAATCTCAGCGTGGCCAAATGTTTTGGGCCCTCATGGAGTTGGTTCATGCAATAACAATGGGTTGCGCTTACTTACTTTGTGCGCTGAATTTGGCCTGTTCATTACCAACACAAATTTTAGTCTCCCCGTGAGAAACAGAACGTCATGGATGCATCCCCGCTCAAAGCATTGGCATCTCATAGACTATGTCATTGTGAGGAAGACTGACAGAAAGGATGTCCTTGTAACAAAGGCGATGTGTGGTGCCGAGTGTGGAACTGACCACAGACTCATTGTTTGCAAGCTCAGACTAACATTGAGGCGCAATAGACGCCCTCAAGGGAAAGCGCCACCTAAACGCCTAAATGTTTCAAAACTCTGCTCAGCTGAGAAAAGGAGCGAGCTCTCATCAGAACTCTCCTCAAAATTGGATTGCGTGACTTTTGACCCTGAGAACATTGAACAGAGCTGGACTGACCGAAATACGACTGTACACTCTTGCGCCAGCAGCACAGTTGGTTTTCCTGTCCGCAAGCACTAGGACTGGTTCAATGATAATGATAATGAAATCAAAGTGCTCATCAAAGAAAAAAATAGTCTCATCCAAGCTCACTGCAGTGACCCCTCTTCCACAGCAAAAGCTGATGCACTGCGTGCATGTAAGGGTGTACTCCAGAAGACGCTGAGGAAAATGAAAAATGACTGGCTTGAAGAGCGAGTAAGAGAAACTCAGAAATATGCCGACACAAACAACACTAGAAAGTTCTTTGAGAGCCTCCGAGCTGTGTTTGGACCATCCCGCTCTGGCACTACGCCACTTCTTGCGTCAGATGGTTCAACACGCATTGTTGAATTGAATGCCATAATTCAGCTTGGGCAGAACATTTCGGAGGTGTGCTAAATCGGCCATCAAATATAAATACTGAGTCCATTGACCGCCTCCCTCAGACTCCTATTAATGCAGCTCTTGCCAAGCCATTCACAGCAAATTAGACCCGAACTGCCACAAATCAGATGTCCTGTAACAAATCACCAGGCGTGGATTCAATTCCTGCTGAGGTGTATGCCTTCGGTGGAGAAAAGCTTATTGAAAGGTTGACCGAGTTGTTCAACCATATGTTGAAAGCAGGGAAGCTGCCACAGGACTTCAAAGATGCTTCAATCATCCATCTGTACAAAAATAAAGGGGACAGCCAAGTCTGTGACAACCATCGGGGAATCTCTCTACTTTCAATTGCTGGCAAAATATTGGCAAGAATGCTTCTGAATCGCCTTCTTGATCACCTTACCTCTCGTCAAATGACTTGCTTCCCGAGAGCCAATGTGGCTTTCGTAAAGAGAGGGGAACGGCGGATATGATTTTTGCTGCCAGACAGATTCAGGAAAAATGCATGGAACAAAATAAAGCGCTGTATATCACATTTGTTGACCTCACAAAAGCATTTGACACAGTGTGTCGTGAAGGCCTCTGGAAAATCTTGGCGAAGTTTGGGTGTCCACCCGAATTCATCACAATAGTGCGCCAGTTTCATGATGGCATGCAAGCTGCAGTCAAAAGCAACGGCAGTGTTTCAGAGCCCTTTGCTGTCACAAATGGGGTAAAACAGGGTTGTGTCTTGGCCCCAACTCTGTTCAGCATCATGTTCTCTGCAATGCTACAAGAAGCCTTTAGCTCTCCTCATCAAGGGGTAAGCATCAAGTACCGAACTGATGGCAGTCTATTCAACCTCAGGAGACTTCAGGCAAAAACCAAAACCAAAAGTACTCAAGTCTGTGACCTACTATTTGCTGATGATTGTGCACTTCTGGCACACGATGAGGATAGCATGCAAAACTGTGTTGATAAGTTCTCTAGTGCCTGTGACAACTTTGGCCTCACAATAAGCACAAAGAAGACGGAAGTGCTCCATCAGCCTGCTCCAGACGACAAGTATCCTGTGACCCCAAATATCAAAGTCCATGACAGTCTTCTGAAGGTGTCGGAGAACTTCACCTATCTTGGCAGTACACTGTCTTCCGCGGCTCGTGTTGATACTGAAATTCTCTCAAGAATCAGCAAAGCCAGCTCTGCATTTGGCAGGCTTCGAAAGAGAGTATGGGATGTTGCCGGCATTCGCACAGACACTAAGCTGAAAGTGTACAATGCTGTGGTCCTTCCCACCCTACTCTATGGGGCTGAAACCTGGACAGTGTACCAATCGCATGCCAGAAAGCTAAATCACTTTCATCTGGCCTGCCTTAGAAAGATCCTAAGGATCAAATGGCAGGATAAAATTCCAGACGCTGAGGTCCTCAATCGTGCCAAGGAAAAGGCGATTCAGAAGCATTCTTGCCAATATTTTGCCAGCAATTGAAAGTAGAGAGATTCCCCGATGGTTGTCACAGACTTGGCTGTCCCCTTTGTTTTTGTACAGATGGATGATTGAAGCATCTTTGAAGTCCTGTGGCAGCTTCCCTGCTTTCAACATATGATTGAACAACTCGGTCAACCTTTCAATAAGCTTTTCTCCACCGAAGGCATACACCTCAGCAGGAATTGAATCCACGCCTGGTGATTTGTTAAAGGACATCTGATTTGTGGCAGTTCGGGTCTAATTTGCTGTGAATGGCTTGGCAAGAGCTGCATTAATAGGAGTCTGAGGGAGGCGGTCAATGGACTCAGTATTTATATTTGATGGCCGATTTAGCACACCTCCGAAATGTTCTGCCCAAGCTGAATTATGGCATTTAATTCAACAATGCGTGTTGAACCATCTGACGCAAGAAGTGGCGTAGTGCCAGAGCGGGATGGTCCAAACACAGCTCGGAGGCTCTCAAAGAATTTTCTAGTGTTGTTTGTGCCTCCCCTAGTGATCTTACTTATTTATGTAGTACTGCATGTTAATGGGAAGGTTATGTCATTGGCTGTTTACAAAACAGTATTATTAAGTTTAGCGGCATTCATTTTACCGAGTTGAATAATAAAATGTGCGTTAATAACGAAAATTCAATACGCCATTGTGCTTCGCGTGATCATCACAGATATAAAGTGTTGCATGTCAACGAAAAGGTCTCTCCATGCCCTCTTTGAAAAGCAGGATAATTAACCTGAGCGGCATAGAATTAAGAGAATGCTGGCAAGCTGTAAACCTATATTTTATTGAAACAAAGAAGGTTCGTTAAGCTCACCTACCTACCAACCACACCAGATCTCTGACAAAGGGGGCCCACCTCATTTTCAGTATAGTATGACCCCAGGAACATGACATTACAGTGGCATGTTGGTATCAAAAAGTGCACGATCGAAGTAATAAGTTCCCCCACTATAAAGGTTCTGCGGAGGGTAATTAATTGTCCCTTTTTCTTTGCGTTTTATTGTAGCGTCTGGGTATTTTTTACGCGAGGCTTTGCTACATACAACTTTTTCTTTTTGCCAATTTTTTAATTTGCTTCTAGCTTTGTCACGACCCCACAGTTTTTCTGTGGTTTATCTTAATGGTATGGCTGTAGTGTCTGCATCCGGGTCTATACAACTGCCGGTTTGAAGGGGCCTGGCAGCTAAGAGCTACCCATAAAATTAAACCCTATACCTTACATAGATGGAGTGTAGTATACGAATATACATGTAGTATTATCTTCAAAAAACTGTTTGATTGACACGAATGTTTAGTAAAAACCGTTGCAAGCGCTCTCGTGTCTGTGAACAATGCGGTTCTTCCCCAGCGCCGGACAGTGCCCGCCCTTTTATGGTAATGCCCCCCCCCCCCCGCCTGGACAGTCTTTATTCAGCAATATGAGAGTTTTGATAAAAGTTGATTTTATTGGTTAATTTTCTTTTTAGGCTATTGTGCCTTTTATCTGTTAGTGTTAGAGACAGGACGCTTGCCAAAGCGAAGGGAATCCCGTCTCTATCAAACGTGTTTAAATCTGTTCTTTCATTTTGGTTGATGTTAAGCTTACAATGAAAAAAAAGTACATGGTTTGTTGTCATGGCTACGCCGTAGGTACTGTAAATAAAGTTTCCTTTTGTTCTTTTATTTTCGATTCTTAATATTAAGATTTATTTCAGTTAGTCGTTCAGAATTTAAATAAGATGTGACCCAGTAAATGGTCGAGGTATTATCGTTTTTTTGTGGTGTTGCTTTTTTCCTGTTTTGTTTATCTCAGAAGTTTTCAAATTCGTTTTTCCAGATTTTATCGATGTAAGTTTTAATAGCACTATATCAATCGTTCTTACCTAGCGATATGTTTAGAATTTCATTTTCATTGCTGGCTTGTTCATTTCCGGAGCCCCCCCCCCCCACCCCCACCCACGTGCCCCGGTATCCATACCGGCATTACGGCTGAGTCACATCTGGTGGTCCTGTATAGAAGTGTAATTATGCTGTGTATCATGTGTTTGATGTTAGACTTGCTTTCAGTCTGAACGGTCTTTATGGCCGATAATGAATCTATAAGAATGGTCACGTCTTGTCGGTCATCCAGCCGGCGGGTTTCCAGTTCCTTTCAATGTTTGTTGTTCTTCGTGTAGCCCTGCGGCGAGAATATATAATACTGGTGTTGTCTGTAATTCTGATTGACCTATCCAAATCCAAGTCTGTACTGTGGATCAGATTGCTGGCTGGGATGCTGCCTCTAATTTATATGAACGGCTGAGTGTTTAAAGTTAGCAACTTCAGCCAATTATCACCTGTAATTGTAGCAGTAATGATTGGTATCTCATCTCTGTCTACATTTATAACGCATGAGGAAGGAATTCGAAACTGAAGTGACTACCGCTGCAAAACTGCCAAACATAAATTTTGCAGCCTCTTGTAAGTTTATCAATAAATATATCTTGCAGCCTCTTGAAGATTTGTTCTATATCATTAGCCCTTACTGTGTACAGCTGAGTGTTGCACGGCTGTCGTTGTGAAGATAAGATAGCAATTAATTATTTATATACGCTGCAGCTGGGACAAGTGCATGCAGGCCTAAGCTCTCACTACGTACGACTGGGTTCTGCTCGGCAGTCGTAGTCAAGGCAATTGACCATAAATATCATTATGCTGCAACTACTCGACAAAACTCCCTTATCAATTCGATCGCAACTCCAATTGGAGTGTCAGAACGCATCATGACACTCAGACTGAACACCCGGTCTGGTTTTACCAACATTATCTGTGTCTATGCCCCAACACTTACCTCCTCTGACGAAACCAAAGACATTTTCTACGAGGCATTGCAGAGGACTCTCCACAACATCCCTCTCACCGAAGGCCTGCTAATTCTGGGTGACTTTAACGCTCGAGTGGGAGCAGATCACTCCGCATGGCCAAAGTGCATTGGGCACTTCGGCATTGGCAACATCAACGAAAACGGGCAGCGCCTTCTGGAGCTATGCTCCGTAAACTCATTATGTGTTACAAACACGTACTTTGACCTTAAGAGATGCCAAAGAACATCATGGCGCCATCCCAGGTCTGGCCATTGGCATCAATTAGATCTTATTCTCTCAAGGAGGAAGAGTTTGGGCTGTATAAAAATAACTCGTTCCCTCCACAGTGCTGACTGTGACACCGACCATGCACTGGTAGTCAGCAAAATCAAAATTTCGGCCAAGAAAATATACAGATCAAAAGCCCCTTCAATCCCTAAGATCAATGTAACAGCAATCAGAGATGAATCAAATAGAAAGTCATTTGAAAAGTTATTTGCTGAAAGCATGGATAATGTCACCCAATGTGACTCGGTAGATGAAACATGGAACACTCTCAGTTCAAAAATTCATGACTGTGCCATCAAGTCTTTTGGGCAGCATAAAGTTTCAAACAACGACTGGGTAGCCCAGAACAGCGAAATTCTCCTACCTCTCATTGAGCAAAAGAAATCTGCTTTCAATGAGTATAACAAAAATTGCAATCAGAGTACAAAAACTTGTTTGAAAAATGCAAAAGCTAAACTTCAGCTGGAGGTAAGACGTTGCGCCAACAAATACTGGACAGACTTGTGTAACAGCATACAAGAGGCAAATGAAAAGGGAGATATGAAAACCGCCTTTAGTCAGATGAAAGTAGCTCTTGGGCCAATCATCACCAAAAGCGCCCCACTTAAGTCTGTAAATGGTGAACCCATCACAGATAAAAATGAACAACTGAATAGGTGGGTAGAGCATTACTCTCTGTTGTATTCAACTGAGAAAAATATTCCACCAGATTTTGAGGAACACCTCCAAAAACTGCCAATAATGGCCGAACTTGACGCTGAACCTTCCTTAGTCGAGCTTTCCAATGCAATCGACCACCTGTCTGCTGGAAAAGCCACAGGAAGTGACAACATTCCTGCAGAGGTATTAAAAGACCTAAAAGGCCCACTATTACCACACCTGTATAATCTGTTACTGCAGTGTTGGAAAGAAGGCGTGATACCACATGATATGAGAGACGCCAAAATTGTCACACTTTACAAGAACAAAGGAGACAAAGGCGACTGCAACAACTATCGAGGCATATCCCTCCTCAGCATTACTGGAAAGGCTTTTGCTCGCGTCATCCTCTGCCGCCTTCAACAACTGGCGGAAAAAGTCTTACTAGAAACACAATGTGGCTTTCGAAGCAAACGATCAACTATTGACATGATATTTGCACTTCGGCAAATCCAAGAAAAATGTAAAGAACAAAACAGGCCGCTTATAACATGCTTTGTGGACCTAACAAAGGCTTTCGACACCGTAAGCCGATCTGGCCTGTATGCAGTCCTTAAATCCATAGGCTGTCCACCAACATTGCTAAAACTTATTGCATCCTTCCACACTGACATGAGGGCATGTGTCAACTTTGAGGGCTGCACATCCAGTTCATTTGCTGTAAACAGCAGTGTGAAGCAGGGATGTGTTCTTGCTCCTACCTTATTTGGTATATATTTTGCAGCCCTACTCAAGAATGCCTTTGGTCAATGTTCAGGTGGAGTACTTATTAACACCAGAGTGGACGGCTCCATTTTTAATGTTGCCAGACTAAAAGCAAAATCTCGTACAGAGCATATTATGTTACAAGAGCTCCTCTTCGCAGATGATGCTGCAATCGTGGCCCACGATGAAACCACGCTCCAGGCTCTCATCAATAGCCTTGCCAAAGCCTGTGACAAATTCATGCTAAAGATCAGTGTCTCAAAAACTGTAGTTTTGACACAAGGCTTGAGAAACCCCAACCCAATCATGCTGAATGGCTCTCCTCTGGAGCAAGTGGGAAAATTCTGCTACCTAGGCTCAACCATCAGTGGTAGCACAGACATAACAACTGAAATAAATGCCAGAATAGGAAAGGCGGCCACAGCTTTTGGCAAACTCTCAAAAAGGGTGTGGAACAATAGCAAGCTGACCATCAAAACAAAGGTACTCGTGTACCAAACTTGCGTCCTAAGCACCCTGCTGTATGGCTCAGAGACATGGACCACCTACTCCAAACATGAAAGATCCCTCAACTCCTTCCACCTGCGCTGCCTACGCAAAATTCTCAAGATCAAGTGGCAAGACAGGATCTCAAATATCGAAGTTCTGAGCCGAGCCAACATTCCATCAACTCAGGCTCTCCTAGGCAAAAAAAGACTGCGGTGGCTTGGACATCTCCACCGTATGGAAAATGATCGCATCCCCAGACAAATTCTCTACGGGGAACTTGCTACTGGCAACCGACCCAGAGGTAGGCCACATCTGCGATTCAAAGACACTTGCAAGGTCACGATGAAAGCATTCAACATCGACCCCAATGAATGGGAGAACCTTGCAAATGATCGAAGCAGATGGACACAAAAATTGCGCAGATGCATGCTCGCAATAGACTTCAAGGCAAAAGAAACATACCTGACAAAACGACAGAGGCGGAATGAAAACACTCGCCAAAGTGAACCCAAAAGACTGACCTGCAATCACTGCCATCGCACTCTCGGGTCAAACATTGGTAGAATAAGCCACGAGAGAAGCTGTCAGTCAAAGTGAAAGTGAATATTCTAGCTGCTAAGACCGTCTGTAAAGACGCTAAAGGCCATATATACTCGACAAAACATAACCATTTGACGACAAATTGGCCCCTCACTCTATAATGCTGGACCTCAATTGGCATTTTTGTCTTTTTTACATTCATGTTCTGTTTGTGACGTCTTCTTATGTCTGTCTGTCCAAACCCGTAGGGTTCTACAAATACAACCATTTTTTATTTCTTGGGTGCCAACTTTCTTCTTACACCTAGCCCTACTGCGACTCGAGCTTCTAGCCTATCGACTCCGCGAAACCAGTGTAAGTTAGCATGGAGTGGAAAGTAGGTCGCTGCGGTAAGCAATACCCGTTGTGCATTTCCACGGGGCGTAAGAGCTTACAAACGGCTCTAAATAGTTTCAGTCAGCCCAAAAATATGAACAAACCACAGTAAGCTACATAATATAATTATTATGCATTCTATCTTTGGTGAAAACGGTCTCTTTCAATTGATTCTTGTTAGGCCTACACCGCAGCGACCTAATTTCGCGATTTGGCGGGAGGGAGCTCTCTCTATAAATTATACTCTCTGCTTCTAGCTAGGTTCAATCAATCGCTGATTAACAATGTAACTTTGTCTCGATGGATGCAAGCTACACTTAGGCCTACGTTGCGAGTGTTGAAATCTAGCTTTATTTTTTGCCTCTCGGCGCCCACGTTGCTGTTTTAGAGATTTTAGATTTTAAACTGCTGGCTGACTACACTAACACCACACTGGTGAGGGAGCAGCTGCATTGCATTCGAAGAAATTATAGGCTACATTGTATAGAATAAATCTAGGCCTACCTTGTGAGTGGGGTTTCCCATTTTTAATGAGGGAAATTCTCAGAAATCGCACGTACCTGAGAGATATGCCGGTCACGAATGTTCTTTGCTCAGAACATTTAGATCTAGATCTAGATCTATGTATATTATGGGAACGCACTTCTGCTTCATCACAGACGGGCGGATCTTCTAGGATCTAGATCTAGATCTAGGGTCTAGTTAAATTCACTGCTCACCTAGATCTAGACATGATAGAGTATAGATCTAGTAGACAGATCTAGACCAGCATTAGAAGTCTAGAGCTAGATCCAGCGTAAGTTTACTGTTGCAAATTATTTATGTTTCGTATTAAGAACTTCGAAATTTAACAATAAAATTAAGGCCGCCCTTATCCGTCAACATTATCGACGGATACTGCCCAGGTTTATCCATCAACATTATCGACGGATACTGCCCAGGTTTATCCATCAACATTATCGACGGATACTGCCCAGGTTTATCCATCAACATTATCGACGGATACTGCCCAGGTTTATCCGTCAACATTATCGACGGATACTACCCAGGTTTATACGGCAACACTATCGGCACGATTGACGAATGACAAACAAGAACAAACAAACAAGCAAACTGGATTTCTTCTTAATGTTATTGGATTTTAAAAAATTACCAAAGACACTGCATGATTATTGTCAACATTATCGGCGGATACTTGGGTTTATCCGGCAACACTATCGGCACTATTAACGAATGACAAACAACAACAAACAAACATGCAAACTGGATTTATTCCTAATGTTATTGGATTAAAAAGAATTACCAAAAACATTGATTAGGCCTACTGATAAAAAGACTTCTATAAGAAAAGATAAAAAAAAAACCCTACCCCGCTGAGAATCGAACCACTGTACCCCCGATTGGCAGGTAGGTACAAAAAAAAATAACTGAATTTCTTCCGTCATTGTTCTTGGATTAAAAAAAAAAATTGATGCCTAATAAAAAGGCTTGTGACAAAAAAAAAAAAAAAAGCTGCCGTGCTGAGAATTGAACCGCTGCCATTTGACTGACGGGCAGAGATGCTAACAACTACGCTATTGAGAAGCCTGACTACTTGTGAGAAAAGTCTTACTAAACAAGTATGACCAAACCAAGAAACCTATATCAACGGATTAGACCTGAACCTTCGTGTATCCATTAAATCAATAAAATTCCAAGTCTCTCCAATTTCAATATAGTTTGCAACACTCGCCCAATATGAACGTTGATCGCGTCGGGATGTGCGCTCGTACAGAACAAGGGAGGAAGACAGAGAAAGGGTTCAAATCAGGGGAGATGTCTCGCAAATACAGAAATTATGTTGACGGATAAAAAAAGTCCTAGGGAAAATTTTATCCGTCAGTATCGACGGATAAACACTTCGTAAAATTAAATGCAGTGAAAGTGCAGTTCACCCCCCATTTTTCTAGCTGCACATCCATGTTCCGCTGTTCCCATCTGGAGTGAAACTAACTCCCTCCATAATGGTTCATTTTCTGAATTGTGGGGATTATTCGGATCCCCACAAGGACATGACTTAGGAGTGAGGGGTCGAAGGGGGGTGGAGCCCCACTGGCAAGTTAGTCTTCTATAGCAGGGGTCCAAACTACGGCCCGCGGGCTGGATCCGGCCCGCGACGTCATTTCATCCGGCCTGCCATGGTACTTGATTTTGTTTGATAAAACCCGGGATATCTAGAGCCACGGGATGGACAATTGCTTATGCGGCCTGCGATTGTAAGTCTATCAGTTATCCGGCCCTCTGTGAAAAAAGTTTGGTGACCCCTGTTCTATAGGGATGTTTTATATAGTAAACACCCGGCTCGGCAATTCCTCGCCAAGAATTCCGACCAAAGGTACGTGACTTTTCCTTTTAATTTTATGGACCGTGTGAAAGTATGGGCTGAATTTTCTAATGAAATCAGGAGGGTGTGCACTTGACAGGGCTGCCACTCTTACGCGGAACTCCGCGGTGGAAGAGATCAATGGTAATTTTATCGATGTCCCGGTGATTTTCCGATGTCCTGTTGTTTTTTTTCTGCACTCCACGGTAATTTTCAGGGTCCCGCATATCTGATGCCCTGGTCCGATGTTCCTTTTTTTTGTTCCGGTCCGTGATCAGACTGGAGAAGGGTCGGGGAAAATTGCCAACCGATGCGATACCTCCTCCCCATTAAATCACGCCAAAACACACACAGTGTAATTTAAGTGGGCACCTTGGGCATTGCAAAAGTGAGAAAAGGGGATCGGGTGGGAGGAGGCGGAATAGACAGTGAAATGGGGCCACAAATACAAATTATTTAAATTTTTGTTGTGTATTTCTGTGTGTAGGTGTAATGTATGGTCCATTAATATCAAATTTATGCACAGAATACGGTCAGTCATTTAAAATTTGTGCTCCGCATAGGCGCCGCGCATGGATTTCAGATGTTGTTTTCTCAGTTGAGTGGCAGCCCTGCTTGATGGAACAGCCAAAACACATCACGTGCGCAGGAAAAGTTTGGAGTGCTAAACTGCCCTTTTACCTTTAAATACTTCTATCTAATTTTATCAGCATTAATCGCCAAGTCAGGCATCTAGATCTAGATTCTATGTGAATTGCAACCCCCCCCTCCCCCCCCCCCCCAAAAAATGAACACTGTTCTGGCCAACGTCTTATCCAGAGCGCATTACAGAAACGTAGTTTGAAAGAAAAAAAAAAATCTGTTTTTTGCACATTGGCCTTATTGAGTTATTCCCATCACATTCATTCATGTTTATTATTCTTTACACAGGATTCTTACAGTGTTACAGTCATGGCAATGGACCAGAATCTTCAAGTTATGTTCCTTTTTTTGTTTATGGGTTACCTAGTCATTGTGTATGTTCGTCAGTCTGTATCATTCGCTGCACCTGTTATTGCCGAGTCGGAGAAACTTCAAAACAGTGATTTGGGTAAGTTAAATGGTTCAGGTTTTATTTAGGGTTTGTTTTAAACTTAACTGATTCTTACGAAGTAGCAGTTCAGCATTACATGAGACCACATCATTTTGTTCTTTTGCTGTTATTAATTAATCTCTTTCTGCTCTTTGAAGTTCCATTTGTATCTGTGGAAAGTTCTGTGTGTTAGTTTGCAAGTCAGTCAAAAACACTCATTCATCTGGAATTGGAACAGACACCTGTAGTAATCCAGATGATCAGATTGCTTAAAAATGTTTCACTCCTTGACATGAAACTGATACTAAGGAATTAAAAGATGTACTGTAGCCTAAAATGGCTTTTGTCTAATCTGAGGTTGAAGCTAAGCGAATAGAATTATCTTACTATAATTCAGCTAGAGGGTGAACCTGTAAGCATCTAAAACTTTGCGACTACGTCATCAAAAATTATGAAACTTGGTGTGCTGCATCAATTTTTTATGAAGAGTTACGTGGACACATTCATTTTGAACAAAAATCAGTCTTTCATCATCATCATCATTGCCTTTCTCACCCTGGATCAGGGTATAGGCCACCAACAAACACCTTCCATCCCTCTCTATCATGGGCCAGCCTCTTTACATTATTCCAAGTCTTTCCGCTTCGTTGCACATCATTTTCTCTGGCTCTTCTCCACGTTCCGCGCGGCCTTCCTCTTGATCTCTTGCCCTGGGGATTCCAGTCCAATACCTTCTTCGTGATGCTGTTTCCTGGCCTCCTGAGAGTGTGGCCGATCCATCTCCATCGCCTCCTACCAATTTCCTCTCTGACTGGGTTCTGTCTTGTTCTTTTCCATACAATTTCATTGCTGACCTTGTCTGTCCATCTGATCTTAAGTAGCTTCCTCAAACATCTGTTGATGAAAACTTGGATTCTCTTTATGCAGGCCTGGGACGCATTCCAGCTCTCACATCCATACAACAGGACTGACTTCACGTTCGAGTTGAATATCCTCAGCTTTGTTTTTAGAGATATATCCTTGGTTCTCCAAATCTTGCTTAAGGATGTGAAAGCTGAAAAATCAGTCTTTACTATTATTTATATTAAAAAATTTTGAGCCGCAAAAACAGAGACGCATTTGCGACGAGTATCGATAGAATCAAAAAGTGTGAGCGAAACTTTCACTCGGTGCCTGCTTCGCCCTGTCCTCGTTCTTCGCCTTTCTTAAAATTTTTTTCACACATTGTTGGTCGAAAATCAACTTTAAACATCACATGCTTGTATTTTGTAAGGATCTGTAGTGTGAAAATAAGTTTATTTGTATTTGCATTGAATCTAAGTTCCGTTATTAACATGACCAAGATTTAGATCTAGAGTTGGGCTCAAGCAGCCTGTGTCAGTGTGTGTTGTGGAGCGCTCGAAAAATGATTGTTTAACTACGTATAAAATGTGTTCAGGTTGTTTCAAGAAGTTACTGTTGCAGTGCCTATTGAAAATTGTAATAGCTTAAATGTCAAGTCGCCGAAGCTTGGGGAAACTATGAGCACATCTGGCATTAGAGCATCTGTTAGGGAGAGAGGGGGAGGGAAGGAGAGATGGACGAGAGGGATGGGTGTTGAGGACAAAGAGGGGAGGGAGAGAAGGGAGATAGATTGGGTGGGGGGGGGGCAGAGTAACAAGGGGGTTGGAGAGAGAAAGAGATGGGATGGATAGGAGAAATTGGTTGGGGTGGAGGGGGGAGGGAAGGAGGGCGGAGTCAGGTTTATCCACTGGCAAGGCCTCGTCTAGACCTGCCCTTGGCAAGGCCTCGTCTAGGCCTGCCCTTGGCAAGGCCTCGTCTAGACCTGCCCTTGGCAAAGTCGCGTCTAGACCTGCCCTTGGCAAAGCCTCGTCTAGACCTGCCCTTGACAGAGCCTCGTCTAGACCTGCCCTTGACAGAGCCTCGTCTAGACCTGCCCATGGCAAGGCCTCGTCTAGACCTGCCCTTGACAGAGCCTCGTCTAGACCTGCCCCTGGCAAGGCCTCGTCTAGACCTGCCCCTGGCAAGGCCTCGTCTAGACCTGCCCCTGGCAAAGCCTCGTCTAGACCTGCCCGTGGCAAGGCCTCGTCTAAACCTGCCCTTGGCAAAGCCGCGTCTAGACCTGCCCTTGGCAAAGCCTCGTCTAGACCTGCCCTTGGCAAGGCCTCGTCTAGACCTGCCCTTGGCAAAGCCGCGTCTAGACCTGCCCTTGGCAAAGCCTCGTCTAGACCTGCCCTTGACAAAGCCTCGTCTAGACCTGCCCTTGGCAAAGCCTCATCTAGACCTGCCCTTGGCAAAGCCTCATCTAGACCTGCCCTTGACAAAGCCTCGTCTAGACCTGCCCAGTTTATGTCAAAATATGCCCATAGTACCATTCGTAGAGCAGGCGCTTGAGCTTGTCAGTGAAACCAATCTTGACTCTAACAAAATGTATATTGTAAGGCTTAGAGAAAATGAGCTCCAAAGAACTTGTAAGTCTTTGTTGATTTTCATCATATTATTCATTTTTGATTATCACATTCACAGTAATAAAAATTAATCCACCCTAATGTTAAATCAGATATTTTACAAGATGAGTTAATTAAAAATGAAGTGTTAAAGTATATATGGCCTTTAGCGTCTTTACAGACGGTCTTAGCAGCTAGAATATTCACTTTCACTTTGACTGACAGCTTCTCTCGTGGCTTATTCTACCAATGTTTGACCCGAGAGTGCGATGGCAGTGATTGCAGGTCAGTCTTTTGGGTTCACTTTGGCGAGTGTTTTCATTCCGCCTCTGTCGTTTTGTCAGGTATGTTTCTTTTGCCTTGAAGTCTATTGCGAGCGTGCCACTGCGCAAATTTTGTCTCCATCTGCTTCGATCATTTGCAAGGTTCTCCCATTCATTGGGGTCGATGTTGAATGCTTTCATCGTGACCTTGCAAGTGTCTTTGAATCGCAGATGTGGCCTACCTCTGGGTCGGTTGCCAGTAGCAAGTTCCCCGTAGAGAATTTGTCTGGGGATGCGATCATTTTCCATACGGTGGAGATGTCCAAGCCACCGCAGTCTTTTTTTGCCTAGGAGAGCCTGAGTTGATGGAATGTTGGCTCGGCTCAGAACTTCGATATTTGAGATCCTGTCTTGCCACTTGATCTTGAGAATTTTGCGTAGGCAGCGCAGGTGGAAGGAGTTGAGGGATCTTTCATGTTTGGAGTAGGTGGTCCATGTCTCTGAGCCATACAGCAGGGTGCTTAGGACGCAAGTTTGGTACACGAGTACCTTTGTTTTGATGGTCAGCTTGCTATTGTTCCACACCCTTTTTGAAGTTTGCCAAAAGCTGTGGCCGCCTTTCCTATTCTGGCATTTATTTCAGTTGTTATGTCTGTGCTACCACTGATGGTTGAGCCTAGGTAGCAGAATTTTCCCACTTGCTCCAGAGGAGAGCCATTCAGCATGATTGGGTTGGGGTTTCTCAAGCCTTGTGTCAAAACTACAGTTTTTGAGACACTGATCTTTAGCATGAATTTGTCACAGGCTTTGGCAAGGCTATTGATGAGAGCCTGGAGCGTGGTTTCATCGTGGGCCACGATTGCAGCATCATCTGCGAAGAGGAGCTCTTGTAACATAATATGCTCTGTACGAGATTTTGCTTTTAGGGTGGCAACATTAAAAATGGAGCCGTCCACTCTGGTGTTAATAAGTACTCCACCTGAACATTGACCAAAGGCATTCTTGAGTAGGGCTGCAAAATATATACCAAATAAGGTAGGAGCAAGAACACATCCCTGCTTCACACCGCTGTTTACAGCAAATGAATTGGATGTGCAGCCCTCAAAGTTGACACATGCCCTCATGTCAGTGTGGAAGGATGCAATAAGTTTTAGCAATGTTGGTGGACAGCCTATGGATTTAAGGACTGCATACAGGCCAGATCGGCTTACGGTGTCGAAAGCCTTTGTTAGGTCCACAAAGCATGTTATAAGCGGCCTGTTTTGTTCTTTACATTTTTCTTGGATTTGCCGAAGTGCAAATATCATGTCAATAGTTGATCGTTTGCTTCGAAAGCCACATTGTGTTTCTGGTAAGACTTTTTCCGCCAGTGGTAAGACTTTTTCCGCCAGTGTTAAAGTAGTATGATATAATTTATATCATCTTTGATATTATTTTTTGAAATGCATGTTTTTTGACACCTGTGACTTAAATGATAGATTTTAGCATTTTCAAACTCAAACATTTGCTAATTCAAGATTGAAAGTAATTAAAAATGTGTTTCAAAAAAAAAAAAAGGCAGGCCAAACAGTTATGTTTATATCTGTCGGATCTTTTAGGTTTGATTGTGAGCAGCCAACAGCTGGGATACACATTCATTAAGTTTGTGGGCGGTACACTGGTGGATATCTTAGACCCAGGACTGACATTTGTTGGATGTCTTCTTCTCACTGGTTTGACCTGTGCAAGTTTCACAGGTAGGTGGACATTGTTAGAGGGGTAGATTTTATTTATTGTTACATTCCAGTTATTATAACAAGGAATGCTCACGGTCTGATAATCCTATTGATTCATCATTTAGGTAATACTAAGATAGTAATAGTACTGTTACATGCTCCACTGATTGAACTCACAAACTGATGGAAAGTAGATTAAATGTACTTTTCAACCACAAACATTTTTAAAGTATTTTTGGTTTGCATTGCCATAATTTTGTATGCACATTCTATGATTTTTGGAAAATAAACTCAATCACCAAGTTTTCTCAGCTGACATTTTGATTTTTTGAGCTATTATTTTGAAGCCGGATATTTTCAGATAAATCAAGATGGTGTTTTTTGTGGGTATTCTCAGTGACAGATCTGTGGGTATTTTCAGTGACAGATGACCAGAAAAATAGTTGCGCTCTACATCCAACTGATAAAATGTCAAAATCGAGCACATTTATTGTCTTCATTTATTTGAAAATTTGAGCTGCATCCATTTATAATTACATGATAAAGGTGTGACGTTTCGGAAGTAAAGGCCTAATTGCTCCTCTGAAGAATAGGTCTTGAAGAAAGACAAGTAACCCTGGCAAGGTCTGAATCTCTTTCTCTCCCGCTTTTATGAGCACTGACTAGGCATATATTTTGTAAGTGGGTTTTCTGTATTATCATGAATTATTTGACCTAGAGCTCTGTCTCCTTCAAGCTTCTGCTTACAAATATACCTATTTGTCATGACAATAACTGTGATCCCGATGAAGAGTAACAAAGAAACCAATCGAATTCTGTATCTTATCCACAGCTGCGTCATCAGTCACTGTCTTTATGGTGACTTGGTTCCTTTGTGGAATGGCACAAGGTCCATCTTGGTCAGCTTGCGCTGTTTTGTTGAAACAGGTGAAAAATAACACATTATAATTATAATATTGTAAGGAACTTGATATGAA
The DNA here is from genome assembly GCA_963931925.1 of Onchidella celtica. Lineage (NCBI taxonomy): Eukaryota > Metazoa > Mollusca > Gastropoda > Systellommatophora > Onchidiidae > Onchidella > Onchidella celtica. The sequence continues at coordinate 1,268,243 of OZ007575.1, forward strand.
ATATAAATACCCAATATTTAGAGTGTTGGGAAGGGAAGGGTGTAAAAAATGTTTTTCTTTTTTGATGACAAAGAAATTCCTGCCAGCTTTGAAGATGAAGACCAATCCAGGGAGGTGGTGCAAGATAGTGATGACAGTATTCATGTTGTATTAATGTAGACAGAGCACATTATCTGATATCTAAAGTGTGTTAGTGTGTTTTGTACTTGTGTTCTCCTTTCTGTGAAAATCACAACTGGCTTACAGTTTCACTTTGCCTCCATAGGACCCTGATGTATGCCCACTGGAGTGTCCTTGTTGAAGTGGTCATTTTTTTTTTTGGCAGGACTGCATTTGTGCAGGTTAGTCAAAGCAAGTGATCCATACAGTTGTTGAAGGTTTTTTCTTTGCTCTTCAGAATTTTCCAGCTGACCAATTGGCCACTTGGTGGAGCATTTTGTCAACATCCTCAAACGTGGCAGGCACAGCAGGACCTTTTGTCTCACAGATAATTGTCAGTGAATATGGCTGGAGAACATCTTTATTAACAGCTGGTAAATATTGGCATTCATTTATAAGTGTTACCTTACATTTGGGTCAGTAGTGCGTCTGAGACAAGTACTGTCAAAGACTGATTGTCTACTAGGTGTTTCTGTGCCTCATTACAATTCCTCTGCATGTTAATTTAATGAATGAACATTTTGCACCTCATTGAAGATATGAGATTCAATAAGATGGAACATCTGGCGCATTTTGCACGCAGGGATTTCACACTGCCACTTAGCAACGAATGTACGGGAGCCATAAACAACTGTGTAATATTATAAAGTCAGTGTGAGGAAAGTACTGAGTTGTGTTCATCGTTCAGCTATCACTTGAGGCTTTGATTGACCTAGTTTATCTTGTAATTCTAAACTCAATAGCTGCAGGGAAAGTGGCCTTTTTTTTTTTCTTTTTCTGGTGCGGTGGCACTCACAGTCACATTTACAGTCATAGTCACACTCAGACTCACAGTCACACTCACAGCCACAGTCACAGTCACACTCACAGCCACACTCACAGTCACAGTCACAGTCACACAGTTATAATGTAATGAATATGTGGTAAAGCAAAGAAGAGTAGAAAGTTGTATGTTGCAAAGCCTTGCCTTATTAACCCTCGTCCTGCGGGAGGCCACTATATTGCCCTCCCCGCGCAACACACGAGGCCAATATTGTGTCCTACATACTGCAAACTGGGTCCTGTGGGAGGCCAATATATTGTAAAGCAGCGCTGCTCCTCATGTTTTGTTTATTCAGTTGCCACGATTATCGTTTTTTTCACGTTTTTTTTTCCACACTATTTTCACATGTTTATCTATCCTGTCACCCCTACTGAATCAACAAAATGGTATCCTCCGATTACGTTTATTACGATGCAACTGTTCATAACTATTCGTCATACTCATGTAATAGTACTGACGGTCTGAAGTTCAAACTGGGGAAAATCTTGAGGAAACTTTTACTTTGATGCTGGTTGTCGTCTACATGTGAAATGAGAACAAAGGGGCCATGTGCGTATTTGAGAAACTGTTCTATGTCTGTAATTATGAATTCCGATGTAATACCAGGGCATTCTGCATAAGGGCGTCTGTCTGTAGGTTTTTCATCAAGGAAAACTGGGAGAAAATGACCGACTTTGTTGTTGGCCATTGTCTTTATTTGGTGTGGTAATTAGAGAGATATTGTGTTGCTTTGATTAAACCGCTTTTCAGTACATGTATGTACTCTGCGAGCTGGAAATCAAAGCTCCCGGGGTGGATAGGTGGACCCCGGACCAATGAAAAGCTGTCTTTCATCGCCAAGTTAGGCTAGGGTAAGAAAACAAACAATCGAATGGCAGCATGGATGTCGATAGATCTAGATCTGCCTAGATCCACGTTTTGTTGGACCTGGGGTGCGCGAGGGTCTAGTCAGATTGACTGATCAGGCGAAAAGTGGCTGGGGTAGCCATTGGCGATCGATGTTCACACAAGTAGCATAGCTGCCAAGGGTCCCGTTTTTTACGGAACAAGTCCGTATTTTGGGCCTTGAGTCCGTTTATCCGTTTTTGGTCCAAAAAATCCGTACTTTGACATTTGGCCTAAAAAATAAAAAAGTTTGGCCTTTTTTTTTTAAAAAAAATCTTGAAAAAAGCTCTTATGCGTCGGAAGTTAGGATAGGCTTAGCCACGGCAAAGTACTCGACGCTTAGCATGTTAAAAATTATAAAAAGGAAGAATAAAAAAAATTAACTAATAATGTGAGGTATTTTGTGAGTGTCGATATTGATTTTTATTGTAATCGCAACGGGCCACATGCTTTGAACTTCACTAGGCCTAGATCTGGCTTGTAAACAAAGACTTGGCACAGTGAGAATTTTCGTCGTGTCAAAAGCACAGTAGCCTATACAATCTAGAATTCTAGTCAAGATCCAGACCTAAAGCTAGTTAGTTTAATCAGTTGAGGGTTCGGGTAGAAGTATTAAATAAGTTAAGAGATTCTAGAATCTCTGGCTCTAGATATTTAGAATTAGTCAAGTATAGATCTAGATCTAATCTAGGAAGAGACGAATAATGGTGATTTTAAAACACTTTATAATGCTTTAATTTGTAATTTATTTTCTGTCCAGGAGAGCTCATTTTTCACCTCAAAATTGGCTTAAAATTGTTTTCGGAAAGGGGGCGTTGCCCCCCCCCCTTACCCTCCTGTACCCCCCTGCAGCGCCCCTGTACCCCGCGGGGGCTTGGGCAGCCTTTGGACCCCAGCCTTGTTCCTTATTTTGATTTTCAAAACTTGGCAGCTATGAAGTAGGCCTACATTGGCTGAGATCATACCTCCATGGTGCAGCGGTTGAGTGAGTGGACATGAATGCTAAATTTCTGGTACCACCAGATAAGTACTCATGACTGGAATTTGTTGCTGAATTACAACAGAATTTTTCTTTTTGCAAACATCACTCTTACGGAAAACACCACTTTTAAGAACTACTATTCTAAAACATTTCACTACAATGAACCCAGCCCAGGGTCCACCTATCCTTAAACCTACTTATTTCGCTAGGTATACCTCGGGGTCCACCTATCTTATACAGATAGGTAGACCCCGGGATCCACCTATCCTCTACCCTAAAACTAACATCATAGTACGTGGAAGCTTTACATAGTAGAGGAGGGGGAAGGCAATGTCACACAATACATGAGGTTAGTAAAGTAAGCATCTGGCTTAAAAAATAATTTGTTCACCTGAATGGCCTGACTTAAGAACAGAAAAAAGCGCAGTGTGTTAAATGGCATGAAAATGCAGAAAATTCTTGATTTTGGGCCTTCCATTTACAATAGAACTTACTGCATATCATCACAAGTACTTTATCCAAATATCATAGGGGTCACTTATGATTTATCCACTATTATTTTTGTTATTGCGTCCTAAAGTAAACACGATACACTTGTTCACAAGGACCCAATTGACCCGACCGCCAAGGTTATCGGCAACGTGCAAACGATCTGCTGACCGGCTGCTGGCTGTCCCCGCACGGGGCGTTACGTGGACGAGTTCACTGAACGTGGGACGAGGGTTGAAAAAACAAAGAAACTAGGTTCGAAGTCTGGCTGCAACCCTACAGATTTTCTATAGTTCTCTAAAATATTCTGACAGTTTGAAATTAGAGCTGTCTTTGAGAAACACTTTTCAGGAATAAGGTAGCAAGAATTGAATATTATTTTGGTTTTTAATTAGATCTAAATCATTAAGTTATAGTTACATCCAGAGAAAAAAAAGAAATTAAATTTGATTTAATTGTGGTTTTATTGTAACAAATATTGATTTCATGGCTATATTTGTGTTTGCATTTTAATATTTCAGCTACCTGTTCAGTAGGACTTGGCATTTTGTCCTTTGTGTATTTCACTACGCTGAACTCAAAATACTCAAGAAATCCTGGCAAGAACAATAAATCAGGTAAATGCCATGGGAGAACAGCATTATAGTTGGGGTTTTGCAAACATGTAGATCTAAAACAAGTCATTCATTTATATCTACCAGTGGTCTAAGTCTTCATTGTATTTGGAAGAAGAATCATTGATGTGAATTGTTCTCCTCAAGGCTGATGAATTGAGATTTTCATCCACCCTCAGGCCCTCAGCTTGTGTATCATCATGTATAAATTATATAAATTCAAAATATTCAAGTTTGCAGCTAGGCTCAGCCCCATCAAGTGGTTTCTCACTTCTGTTTCATCCCAGTCAAGGCTTTCCAATTCCCATTTATCAGCCTGGGCCTGCAAGCAAAAGTTTTCCATGTTTGTTTATTTAGACTACCGCTAGCCTGAAAGGGACTGTAGAGTTACAGTAGTGTGGGATGTGGTGTCCCTGTGTATTTGTAAGGATAGCAGATCTCATTGGGTAACATTTAAGGATATTGATAAGACAATTTTTTCTGGGATTTCTTCCTTCATTTTCAGATTCAAATTGTGATGCTGAAATGTCTGGTATTCACTGCAATAATATTTTCAGAGTTAAAAGTGCCTAGTTTGTATTATGAATGCTTGGCTGTGTCCTTCAGAGGCAGGTGATAACATCAGGATGAATACTCTTAAACACTATTAATTATCATCATCATCATCAGTTGCCCTGTCTGGAACAGACATTGGCGATCATGGCTGTCCACTTGGATCAGTCATCACCAACCTCTAAGAAAGAGTTGTTGTGATGTTTATTAATTGTGAGTCACTGTAAATCAAAATTGTTGATGTTGTTAATCAAAGGGTATGTAAAATGGTGTCAGGAGAAGATAATCTCCTGTGCTGCATAAAATCCTATGGAACCATCCTTGAAGTATTTATATTGAATGTTGGGCGTGTGGCCATTGGGATAGTCATATGTCCATGATAAAGCCTTGATGTTTGAATATGTTAAGTGAGCTCTTGCATGGACTACTGATGACTGTTTGATGAGGAACACAAGTTTTGTACAGCCCAAGAACTGGATCTGGCTCAGAAAAAGAAAATAAAGTTTTTTACTCTAAAGCCATTGTTGAAAAATGTAATCATCCTTCCTGGAAAATTCCCTCCCCTGCGCATGCATTTCATACTGGACGCAGGGACAAACCCCCTCCCCCCTATGGAGGGCCTGTGTTCTATACATACATTACTGTAATGATATAATCTCTGATGCATAATCCTATATTTTATCTACTTTTCTATTGTGAACCCTTGTCTTTCAGGGAAGAGCATGAATCTGGGAGCATTATTCAGCCCTTTGTCAGTACTCATATATCTAAACTACTTGCTGGTGTCAGTGTTGAGAGGGGCTTGCAGTGACTGGGGACAGATGTACCTGATCAGAAATAAGGGACAGTCACTCCTGGCAGGTAACTTCCTTGTGCCTATGTACTAAATGATTAAACATCCTGGTCATGCATTAAAGCATATGTTATATATATTACAATGTATTTCTTTGTTATTCTTTTCTTTACATAAATAAGCCTGTTGTATGGCAAGACACAGAACAACAATTTTAATTCAGTACTGCCTGACCTACTTTCAGAAGTTCAACCCCCTTTTTTAACCGAAGCTAAGGGGCACCACTCTGATTTAGAAAATTATTTACTTTTTAGAAAATAAAATGAAATACACTAGCTAGTCAATGGTTAAACCGAAATTGGCGGCACCATGGGTTTGTTTTCCGTTTAGCTACAGGAGGCTTGAAAAACGCGTTTCATGAGAGGCAGCCCAAATCACTATCATAGAGCACAAATCATGTAAGTGCACAGGCTAAATAGACTCAACACCTCGCTTGCTCTGTGTTTTTGACTGAGATACAGAACCGCCGTCCCGCCGATCTCGTCACCGTTACTGTACACGATGCCATGAAATGCACTGTCCGCGATAACTAGTGTTGTCTTTCTGATGTCGTACATTTTACATGAAAGATCATTCACGATGCACCAAACATAACGTCTCTGTTGCCGTTTGGTTCGGATCCGTGAGGTTATAGGCCTCCCTCCATCTCCACCTATCCCTGTAGTGCTGCTGCTCCTATGTAGACCTATACTACCGGGCAGAACGAAGCAGGCTCTGCTTTTATTTTTTGAGGGTGGGGTGATACAGTGACTTGATTCGATCAGTGGCAAATCACAGTGGACTGGCCACTGAATCCAGCAATTTTTTTTTTTGGTTTAACCATATAGGCAGCCAGCCAAGATCGCCAAATACAAAAGGACAGCATCAGTTTGTTAGAAGCAATTTGGCAGTGGAAACTGATTGACATTAATGTACTGATTCAGATTTACCCGGATGCCCTTGTCAATTTTCAGTTTCAAGGTCACGGTTGAAGGACAAAGGTCAAAAGGTCAAATTTCAAAGATGTCTTTAAATTCCTTCATTTTGGTCAATTCTATCTGAATTTGTAGTCAATCTGAGTTAAATCTTCATAATAAGCGTGAAAAATGATTTTTAAGATTGGTTTTTAATTGAGCTTATGTAAGGAAATATTTTCTTTTATGGCCCATTGTGAAACATCTGTGCTTGAAGTCCCAGGCAATGACACAGAATAGATTAATGTCGCCAAGATGCGCACACAATGCCAAGTGGAACGTCTAGTTACACAAACGGCATGTATTACAATAATCATCCACACAGATGTGTCACAAATCCCAGACTGGGAGATGTAATAAGTATAACAGGACAACAATCACGAACGAACATGTATAACACTTAACAGAACAACCCATCAGACTCACACATTTATTAAACATAAATATAAAGATAACAATGCAATGACATACGTTAGATCACTTAATTAAACTGCCGTCCACGGCCTTCTCCCGTAAGCACACTTCCTCGGGTCCACAGCCCGGTAATTACTCTAAAGACACCTCGGCCTCAGCCTCTCCACTCCCGGTCTTAATGACACACTAATATTCTTTCACTCCACAGTCTCTCAATAGCGCCTCCCTATGGCAATACACCTTAGCCTCCTATACACTTCACGTGGCCATAACACGTTGATACTTCAATTCACACAGTAATTAATACATCCATGTCACAGTAGTACATCTTAATAGCACATTACAAGCATATATACATCCCTGTCTGTGGCCAGACTGCCACGACTCATGTGCTGCGACTGTCCTACACGACAGCGTCACTCCTGGCCTATGTGTGGCCTTCGGCCCTATGCTGGCCTATCCCCTGTGCTCACCGACGCGGCTCTTCGGCCCGTCCCCGGCACCTACAAGAATAACATTACATTGGTATAATACCATACCATTTCTAATCACTTCACCCCTCATTACAACTCATGAAGCGTACACACAATAGTTCACATTTCACTCACCAAACATCTTACGGTAACACACCTCCACCGTAGTACACAATACTCACTCTCGCTACAAATCCATGAACTCAACTTTCATCTATCGCTCATGGTGCACATTGCTATATACAGTATCAAGGACTTCCACATTCCTCACCTACTTATTTACATCATGGTCATAGACGAATATAATACATCAATCATAACTATTATCAATCATCGTTTCACCTACCAGTCATCACTGGAAAAAACTCTCTCACTAGTCTTCCGACTGCTCCCCTTATGTTCGCCCTCTGGGCTTTCTCTTGCGTCCGCTTTCTTAGACGTCTTAGTGTGCAGTGATAGTAATACAGCGCTCTCGCCTCATTCAGACCCCCCCCCACTCACACATGCACGCTTTCCCTTACCCCGTGGGTTAACTTTATTCTAACTCTCTTCTCGTAACTACTGATCCTCGCTCACTCGCTCGTGACATCATCCCCCACCCCAAAAAAATTAATGCAATTAATTTCAAATCGCATCAAGATGACTGTCAACGAGTGAGCGTGAGCAATACTTACATAAAAAAGAATGACCTACCAATGCCTCTAGCACATAAAATACCGGAATCAGGGAAAAATATGGGGATCAATATGCCCTGCAGTATGCATATATGTATCACATCATCAATAGCTAACTAAACACAATATCTAATACAGAATCAGAACCAATCAACATATCAACCATTCTTCGTATAATATTTATAATGTCAATATTTTAAAGTCGACGACTCGTTCACACAGATCCTGTCAATGTTCCTGTCCTCCGATGTATAAGCTCCTGAACTCTTCCCTTAGGCTCGACTAAGGTAGTCGGCGATATGATTGCTGGTTCCTGGAATTGGTTGAATAACGAAGGTATACGACTGCAAAGCCAATGCCCATCTAGACAAGCGTGGGCTGGACGAACGATTCTTCGACAAAAACGTTAGTGGCTTGTGGTCTGTCTGGATACAGAATTCTCGTCCCATGAGATAACGTCCTAATTTCTGGACGGACCAGACAATGGCAAGACACTCCCGCTCTATCACAGAATACTTTCTTTCTCTCTGCAATAACTTCCTACTGACATAACATACAGGATGTAACCATTCGTTCTTCTCCTGTAGAAGACAAGCGCCGACACCAGAGTCCGACGCATCTGTTCTGAGGATAAAATTAGATCGAAAATCGGGTAATATCAGAATGGGTGACGATGATAATGCTGTCACCAAATTATCAAATGCTGTCTGACATTCAGACGTCCACTGGACCTTATCGGGTTGTCCCTTCTTAGTAAGGTCAGTAAGAGAAGATGACAAGGAGGAAAAATTTGGAATGAACTTTCTGTAATAATTCAAAATTCCCACTACGCTTCTGACTTGTTTCTTTGTTTTAGGGATTTGCAACCCTACTAATTTGTCAATTTTTGTTACTTCAGGTCTCTGAACCCCTCTACCCACGATATGTCCTAAGAATACTATCTCTGGACATGCCAAATCCATCTTTGCGGGTTTAGCAGTTAACCCAAAATGACGTAATCGTTAAAAAATTACTGTTAGTGTCTGAATATGATCAGACCATGTCGACGTATGACACGCTATATCGTCAAAGAATGACACGACATTAGGTATGTCCTTTAATACCAGTATGAGAATACAGATACTCTGGTCTCTCATGAAACCTCTGCAGCCTATCAACATGGAAAACCTTAACTGATCCATCAATGTGGATAGCGTAATCTACCTTCGAAACAACTCGCTCAATAACATAAGGACCTTTCCATGTCATCAATAACTTATTATGGTCCGTAGGTAATAACAATAGGACCTTGTCTCCTGGCTTAAAAATTCTCAGTTTGGATCCTCTATCTTTATAGTCTTTTGCTCTTTTCGAAGCGATACTAGACGCCTCTTCTGCTATATTCTGACGAGGAGCCTGGGGTGTACGACCCTCATGCGTCGTCTTTTGGCACGCACTGCACGTCTTACAATACACTCGTACATCTCTGTGGATAGATGGCCAGTAAAAATTTTTAAGAACCCTTTCTTTGGTTCTAGCTATACCCATATGACCCGCTAATGGGACATCATGTGCCAAATGCAATACTGTTGCGATTAGCAACGCTGGTACAACGACCTGCTTTAAAATGGAGGCCACCGTTACATACTTACGGAACAGAATGCCCGCCTGAATTACAAAGGAGGACGACCCGTTCTTATATTTCCTCGTTTTCTCCGTTCGCGCCTCCTCAAAACATGGACTCAATGATGGGTCCTCCCTTTGTAATGTCGCCAAGCGCCATGGTGTGATATCCAGGTTGACCGCTGGCGTTGCCAAAGGTCTAATCTTAGTCCTATCACGTACCTGTCGACGTGTCTCGACTGCGGCACAAAAGTCAATACCTTTTGATTGTGACCATGCCTGCACATTCTCCTCGGAAGGGGAAACTACCCGCGATACATTACCAATGATGAGCTGGGCGCCTGGAAAGCAACCAACGACTGCTTCGACTTCCCCGCTAAGGAAAGGCGTATCTATCACTATCTTTGCCATGGGTAATTTCTCTATGGCCCCTGAAAATTGGATGCACGGGACAGTCTCACCTGTAAGCTGTGAATCCAGAATGCAGTCCCTATGCACCCCCGCAACGGTAGATCCTGTATCTCGTAAAACCGAGACCGGTTCGTCCCCAACAAACCCCGGATAAACCCTAAGACCCCCTCCTGTATGACATGAATTTATAACGGGGATCTTTCTCCCACAAGGTAAAACACCGGAAGATAATAACTTCTCACAACTGGGACACTTAGAATACTGTCCGCCTCCGATGTCCGATGTAACACACGCGGCCGCATGATGAAATTTATTATGGGAACATGGACTGGAGCCACCGTGATTACCATCCACGTTCGCCGCTATCCTACCTGCAGGACAATTTACCCTGATGTGACCTGCTCTTCCGCAGTTCCAACAATTCGCGGTCCTACAATCCCGCGAAAAATGACCTGGGCGTCCGCAAGTCCAACATTCCGCTCCCTGTGCTCCGCTAAACCTGGGTCCCCGTGACCCATCGCGACCGGAACTAAAGTCCCTATGCCGTCGGTCATCGGCAAAGGTCACAAATCGCCCTCGGCCATTACCGCGACCTAGCCCTCCTGCTCGGTCAACTTTACCGGATCCATATGCAGGTGATTGGTGATACCCCCTACGTTGCCCGTTATAGGCACCACGCTGACGCGACCTGTCTTTATGTCCTGTCGGCGACCCCTCAACAACAGCGACGTAACCAGCATCCTGCACGTACGCCCTCGCTACTGGTTTGGACGGATGTGCCGTCCGGTATGCTTCCGCCAACTTAGACGCCTCCTGCACCGTCGCGGGTTCGTTTTCTTTCAGAAAAGCCACCAGATCTTTATGGCACGACGCGTACAGCTGGTCACGGATCATTAGGTCTTTTAATTTAGCAAAATCCGCGCCAACATGCGCCAAGTCTACCCAGTTCGCGAAATATTCCGACAATCTCGCGACGAAGGCAGCAAAGTCCTCCCTGGTATCCGCACGTGCTCGCCTAAACTGCTCCCGGAAATATTCCTCGGTACGCGCAAATCGGCGAAGCAGCAAAGCCTTCAGCTTATCGTAATCTTGCACGTCTTCGCGCTGTAACTCTTTAAAGTAGGTTAACGCTCGCCCCTGCAATAAGGACGCCAGGTACGTGGACCATAATTGCTTATTGTCCCCCCATTGCAGTTGTGCATTAAGTTCGAACCTGTAAAGGAAGGCGTCTATATCGTCCTTCCGGTCGTCGAACGTCGGCAGCTTAATCCTAACACCACTTTTATTTTGCCCCTGCCGCTCAACTGTTTCTGTTGGCGCATTCTTCTTGATTTCCAACTCCGCAATCTTTACTTGCGCCTCTATCTCCTTTAACTTTATCTCCTGCTCCCTTTCCTTAGCCTGTCTCTCCTGTTGCTGAGCTTCTAACTCCTTTAACTTAAACTCCCTCTCCTGCTGCCGCTCTTGAGCCTCTTTTTCCTGCTCTCTAACTTTGGCACGCTCCTCGCGCAATTCCGCCTGCTGCTCTTTAATCCAGCCGCGCAGCTCCTCTCCCTCAAGGCCAAGTTCCGTACCCAATTTCATGAGCTCACGGAGATCCGCCATTTCACAGATTTATGATTATGGTATGTATTATGAAAAAGACCAACCTGTCGGTATGATCACTAACGACACGACCAGAGACCTGAGATCACACCAGATATAACAACACCCAATTGTCTCAAATACAATTCAGAAATTTACCTACTGAACATTTTATAGCATACTCTCTCTAACTAATTCTATGTTCATACAATGTATAGCACTATTAATAATAAAAGAGAATAGAAACGACAAGAATGAAGAACTTCAGAAGAAGGACCACAAGGACATGAAAGACAACGAACCAGACGAGGACAAAGCTTCAAAAAAAAACTATAATGGAAAAAAATGCAACCTAACTACGCCGATTACACTACACGGTACGAACAAGAACAGAGTCTGAAAAAAAAGAATGTAACTACAGATAGGTAAGAGAGGGACAAGAGAAACGTCTTCCTAAAACAACGAGGAAGATGGAACGCCACAATCTAAACAAAAATACAGGTCCCTACAGAACTGTTCACTGTGATGAACGAAGTTCCAAGTTTACCACACCTTTTTTAAAGGATAAACTAAGTTCAACACAGCAAACCCGCGCCACCGCCCGTATAATCTATAACGACAAAAACAGCAAAACAGAGAAAAAGACAGATTAAAGGAACAGCCCACAATCCAGGGCACAAAAATTTTGAATTTTACTTAACTTTCCCCTAGACTTAAGTTCCTCCCCTTTCTCGGAGCTCTGGCTGCTTGACCTCTACAGGCTGGCACACACACTCTCTGCAGAAATTTAAGTACACATTAATTCCTATTCATCAAAATACATGCATCAATACATATTCATAAATATACACAAATTATACCATCATGAAATTTCCATTCATTCCACGAACAAAGACAGCACAAATTCCTACCACAAGATAAGTACTACGTGGACAAAACTAAAGTAACAAATGCCCACTGACAACTACCTACTAACTAAATATTACGAAAATGGACGAGCCCCCAGTGTCACAACGGACGAGCCCCCAGTGTCACAAATCCCAGACTGGGAGATGTAATAAGTATAACAGGACAACAATCACGAACGAACATGTATAACACTTAACAGAACAACCCATCAGACTCACACATTTATTAAACATAAATATAAAGATAACAATGCAATGACATACGTTAGATCACTTAATTAAACTGCTGTCCACGGCCTTCTCCCGTAAGCACACTTCCTCGGGTCCACAGCCCGGTAATTACTCTAAAGACACCTCGGCCTCAGCCTCTCCACTCCCGGTCTTAATGACACACTAATATTCTTTCACTCCACAGTCTCTCAATAGCGCCTCCCTATGGCAATACACCTTAGCCTCCTATACACTTCACGTGGCCATAACACGTTGATACTTCAATTCACACAGTAATTAATACATCCATGTCACAGTAGTACATCTTAATAGCACATTACAAGCATATATACATCCCTGTCTGTGGCCAGACTGCCACGACTCATGTGCTGCGACTGTCCTACACGACAGCGTCACTCCTGGCCTATGTGTGGCCTTCGGCCCTATGCTGGCCTATCCCCTGTGCTCACCGACGCGGCTCTTCGGCCCGTCCCCGGCACCTACAAGAATAACATTACATTGGTATAATACCATACCATTTCTAATCACTTCACCCCTCATTACAACTCATGAAGCGTACACACAATAGTTCACATTTCACTCACCAAACATCTTACGGTAACACACCTCCACCGTAGTACACAATACTCACTCTCGCTACAAATCCATGAACTCAACTTTCATCTATCGCTCATGGCGCACATTGCTATATACAGTATCAAGGACTTCCACATTCCTCACCTACTTATTTACATCATGGTCATAGACGAATATAATACATCAATCATAACTATTATCAATCATCGTTTCACCTACCAGTCATCACTGGAAAAAACTCTCTCACTAGTCTTCCGACTGCTCCCCTTATGTTCGCCCTCTGGGCTTTCTCTTGCGTCCGCTTTCTTAGACGTCTTAGTGTGCAGTGATAGTAATACAGCGCTCTCGCCTCATTCAGACCCCCCCCCACTCACACATGCACGCTTTCCCTTACCCCGTGGGTTAACTTTATTCTAACTCTCTTCTCGTAACTACTGATCCTCGCTCACTCGCTCGTGACAAGATGTACATATAGATGTACTGTATATAATGTAATATTAATATTATACTTCTTTTCATGAAACAAGAACGGCCTTATTCAGGAATAATTTTTTTTTTCAACGTACCTTTCTGAAATTTTGCATGTGACATGACACAGTGTGGTCTAGACAGAATAGTGAATTTTAGTACTGTTTTTCCAACACGCCCAAGTAGGCCATGTACTGGCTACAGATTGGGTATCTAGGTCTGTCTTTCTGATTGAAAATTTGGGAAATTTGGTGCTCAGCAGTGCTCACTGCGTTTGGATGGAGATGATATTTCGTGTTTAAACTCGTGCAATTTTGGGAATATATTACTTTACTAGCTGAGATACCTGGCGTTGTTTGAGATAAATCTGTTTATTAGTTTCAGTTACTGATGGAGTTCATAATTATGATGTGATTTGCTTCACCCTTTAGAGTTTTTGTTGTTGTTGTCTCTGTCTGTTTGCTTGTTTTTTGGTCATGTACTATTATATTCCCGTGGCACATTAATGCTTTTAGTGCACTCCGTCAGCGTCCGAGGCAAAGATTGCCATGCAATGGCAATGATTTTCAGATCGACCGGAAGCAATGACGTCATGGGCTCATGCATTCCTGGAAAAGACAGGATCGGGGGGCGAAATCAGCAAACTCGGAAAAATACTTGTCCATCATTATTTTCAAATCTGCAAATCTGAAACAGAGCCTTCAGTAGGTCGAAAGGAAGCTATTTTCATTCAAAAGCTGACGCAAATTCGAGCCGTAAGAGAGGCTGTAGACCTTGTTAAAAATTGGGCGAATTTTCTTTTTTTACACTAAAAAAAAAAAAATGTGCCCCCACAAATCCTTCTTTTCCTTTGTAAACAGTTGATGTCAAGCTTGGCTCGGTCCGTTGGCATCAGATTCGCAATACAAAATTAATGCAGGGCAACCTTTGCATCGTCACTGAATAGTTCATGACCGAAAAACACATTTAAACAATTCGATGTCTATCATAATACTGCAGACATAATTATTTGCCCATATCTGAAAAGGAACATGTTGTACCACAACCAATGAAGACATTGTCTTGGAAACACATCTACATGTAGCGACATGCATCTGTCCACATCTGGTAATGAGTAGTGTTTTTGTTCTTGAGCGGAACCAAGTGCCATCCACACTTCTTTCACGGTTTATGGAATGAAATGGATAAAAATCACAGTGACATCTGTATCAGTTGTTTCCACAATGATTCTGCGAAAACTACTCTCAGCTATATGGACTGCGAGGAAAGCCATCTGCTTCTTCATGGTTACTTTGCAACATATCGACCACACGCTGGTCGTATCTTTAGATCCTCCACCAATAATAATGAACTCCACATCCTCGCTTTATGATTTTGCTGTGACTTGGCTATAAACTGTGCAAGTTCTTCCTCTTTCTCATCTAAAGTGAGATACTGTCTGCATGACTCTGGCAGATGGATGTTAGGAGCTTTCTGATGCCTCCCCTTTTACGTGCCCTCCTGCTAAAAACTTTGATTGAAGTTTTACCAAAGAATCTGCCAAATACCACATTTAGACGGGTTATTGTGTCAATGAAATATTGAAGTGCAGAATGATGTGCTGAAAACTTTAGCACAAAGGTCAGATGTTGTGATTCCTAGCAAAGCAATGGTTTGAATAAGAGCACTCCGGTCATCAGTGTGGCACGCCTAGAATGGGAGAGTATTAAGGGACACTGTTTTAATAAAAGATGTGTGCGTTCTGCTCTTTGTTGTCAAATTAATGTTCCAGTTGGGTCACATGAAGGCTCATGACATAGGACATTAATTTGTCATATCAATCTGACGACCAGAATGGAGACCATTGAGCAGCCTCAAGATGGGATTCCCATCTGCTTTCATGACTTTTTAAAAACTGTCTCTCATTATGATGGTGAACTTGAACAAAGAGAAAGAGGCAAACGTTTTCGAATTGTTTCATCTTATTAGTGTAAAATTATTAAGTTACTGGTGAAGATCGTAAAGATAAACTTCATATTCGATGAGAGTCCACTTGCCCATCAAAACTCCAGTAATGACTTTCGATTGCGTGAACTGGTGGAAGCTAGCGTCCACTGCCCGTACTTGACAACAACTAGAACTTCAAATAAACTTCTGGCGTCCTTCATCCGTTCGGTTTGACATACCTATGAAAATCACAGAATTTTGCTGCTTCCGACGGACAGATAACGCAGTGATGAACCGTTTCTCTCGCAATGATGATATACCATACTATGTGGAGGTTTGAGGCATTATGTCACTACGCTTTCTCTCGTGCCGTTGCCGAAAGTTCAAATTTGTCTTGGAATGACAGCAATTAGATCCATTCTGAATAAAAAAATAATAAAAAAAACCACCTGATTATTAGACAATTTTACTACCCTGAAAGCAAAAATATCGCATGGATTGAATATGTCCAATGTTGCACGAGTCCATGACGCGCAGTTTGGTAGGAGTTTCTTCGAGAAAGTAATACAATGGATCAACGGGTCTCCCATACTTTTTTCTATTTTACCACTCCCTGGCGAGCAGAGAAGCCCGATTACCATTTAAGTTCACTCACAATATCTACATCTAAGAGATTTATATTTTGGATGAAAATGGGGATTTTATTGTTGAAAGATGCAAGGTGATAAACTGTAATTATAATTATGATTTATGAAGGAAAACGAAATATTTTGCTTAAGGGTGTATGTTATGGAGTATTCAGCTGTGCTATAAGGGAAATTGTAGGCCACCCAGCTGATGGCAATAAATTCAACTGAAGTATGATACACCAGTAAATTTAATAGGTTGATGCGACAGGCAATTTCGTTTTTTTAAATATTTTTTTAATAGAAATGTCACAAACTGTCTGTGATGGCTCTGGCGTAAGACGGAAATAACCAGGCCACACCACATCACCTCTGTACTCAGTAAACTGTCCGTAATGGTTCCTAGTGATATTCTGAAATATCTAAATTTTCAATGGGTGATATTTCCTGTCAAACAGACTTGACGACAGCAACGGAAGCAAGGATGCAGCGTGTAATTGCCACCAATTACGATAGCGCGCCCACCTGATAACATTTCCCCCCAAGAATTCCCCAAATCAAGGGATGGTTACCGAATCGAGTTGCCGCAGAGGTGTCAGGTGAAGTAATAAATCGCTCAGGTTTTCACCTCTTGGGCACGAAAAGACCTTTGCGGTGCAACAGTTCAAGCTATTGTGCCCCCCCTGCAGTTTTGATGGCGCTTCATAGAACATTAGGCAGCATTGGGTTAATATTATTTGCTGAAAGACTTACTTTGAAAAATTTATGGCATTATAAAATAATCTCGTTTTTACAGTTTTCAACAAATATACTTTGAAATGCTGTTTTGCAGTTTAATAGTGAAAGCCTCTGAATCGTATGTCAAAATGACCTCTTAAAAATAAGTAAATAAATTATACTCCCAGTAAACTTTCCAGAACTTTATTTATTGCCATGTAAAAGATTGGTTTCTCCTGGAGCCATGAGTAGCCAATGTTTATCCTGAATGTGTCCTTCAGAGTTATTTGTCTTGAGGCAGCTGGTGACAAGAAGCTGCAGATAGATAGGATAAGAGAGTTTAGATGCAGAGGTTTTCATAGGTGGTTACTGTGAACTCTCTTAGACTACACTACCCTCTACCCTCTACCCTCTCCACTCTTCACCGTATCTGGATAGTAAATGTTTGTACCACTAGATGAAGTTGTCAGCATTACCCGGGATAAACCCCTGTGAATCCACCACTCTATCTCTCTCTCTCTCTCCTTTTGATCTACAAAGCTTCCCATATTCTACAGTCTTACTACAGATTCCATGCACTCCAGAGCACTTCATACTCATTTTATATAGGGAAATTGTGAGCACAGAAGCGAACGCACATTAATATCGTTTCTGGTACGATGGGCTTCCTACAGGGAGCCAAAACAAAGATCATTGTATTTTACATTTTTACAACTTTTTATTTAAAAATACCTGAAACTTGAATCAACGCAATCACTTGATACAAAAGCAATTGGACTGAATTAGTTGACACTTAAGAAAATTATTTATAATATTTGAAACTGTCATTTAGGCTGTAGCAATAAAAGGGCAAAAACTGCACCACTATGAATTACTCCCGCCAACATTTTTTTTATTATAAGATTATTGTTATTTCCTATTTCTTTTGACACATTTCATATTCTGCTCTTAATAGGAAAAGAAGCAGAGAAGACCAACATAAATTTTCAAATAAAAGATCTTCAACTTTAACCCCTTGACTGCTGCCAGTTTTTCCCTACCACTGTATGCTGGCAAACCTTTTTAAGGTGCATGAACATACAGATTAAATGGTTTTAGTAGGATGTACATCAAAAGCACTCTTGCACTATCCATTGAAAGATGCCTATGTCCACAGCACAGTCAATGGTTTAATGTCATAACTTGAACATTGTAAGATAAGGACAAAACTTCAAGATTTTTATTTTTAAATTTGCACCAAATTTATCCTATAAAAAACATGTATGACCTGAGCTCACTGTTCTTCTTTCTTCTATTCAGGAAGCAGTTTCATCAGCAGTCTGGAAGTAGGAGGTATTGTAGGGTCTATCTTAACTGGATATATATCTGATGCTCTTGTCTCTAAGTCTAAGGTAAACATTTGTCATAGTTCAAGATACTTTTACAAATTTGATCATGAAGAGATTAGCATGTGGAAGTAGACACTCACAGTGTCTGCTGTTGAGTTTACTCATGGAGAGTTCAGGTGTGCAAAATGCAGTTAGTACCATAGTGATTAAAGAAACGTCAGTTCTATGTAAATGACATAGTTCATACCATGTGTATGCACATACAGAACTGACTTCAACATAAAGTGTAAAATGATTGAATTTCAAATACAGTGGAGAACGGTTAAACCGAAAATGGCAAGACCGAAACTAACGCTAAACCGAAGGAAAATAAGAATCCCCGATTTTTTCCCTCTTTATCTTTGTTAACAAACTAGCGCTATATGGTTAAACCAAAAAGAAAATTGCTGGATTCAGTGGCCAGACCATTGTAATTTGCCATAGATCGAGCCAAGTCACTGTATCACCCCCACTACACCCCCCCCCCCCTCAAGAAATAAAAGCAGAGCATGCTTCGCTCTGTCGGGTAGAATAGGCCTACATGGGAGCGGAAGCACTACAGGAATAGGGGGAGAGAAGGGAGGCCTATAACCTCACATGTCCAAAATCAGACGGCAGGAGACTTTACGTTTGGCCCATCGCGAGTGACCTTTCATGTAAAATGTGTGACATCAGAAAGACAACTCTAGTTATTGCGGACGGCACATTTCATGGCATCGTGTACGGTAACGGTAAGGAGGTCGGCGGGACGGCGGTTCTGTACTGTCCGTCCACACGCATGCCTACCTTTTCTGAGAGATAGTCCACATTCACCCGCATGTCCATGCTTCGAGTGTGCCTAGGCTTGAGCAATCACCCATTCTCATTCTAAGTAAAAAAACACAGAGCATGCGAGGACGCGTTGAGTCTGTTTAGCCTGTGCACAAGACTTACATTATTTGTCCTCTATGGTAGTTGATTTGGGCTGCCTCTCTTGAAGCTGGCATTTTTCAAGCCTCCTATCGCTAAACCGAAAACAAACCTGTGGTCCCGCCGATTTTGGTTTAACCGTTGTCTATTGTATACTTTTATTATAAGAATGAGATTTCAGATCAGTTCAAGATTGTGGCTGTATGGAATTTCAAAGT
Organism: Onchidella celtica; assembly: GCA_963931925.1. Classification (NCBI taxonomy): domain Eukaryota; kingdom Metazoa; phylum Mollusca; class Gastropoda; order Systellommatophora; family Onchidiidae; genus Onchidella; species Onchidella celtica. Next base: position 1,287,657 of record OZ007575.1, read on the forward strand.
AAATTTAATGGGGTTGGTGAGAAAAATCAGAACACTGAAGTGCTGCACTTTCTTCTATGGATTTTAACCACTAGATTGGCAGCCCACAGGCCAAAAACCTTCCTTGGAATCACCATCAAGGAAGATAACTCTAAATGACTTTGCGATTGGTCGCAATGAAAAGGTCATAACTTTTTTATTTCTTGATCAATTTTGATAAATAAATCTTTAAAAATCCAGAATTGAATTACCTTTCCATTAGATACCATGCATTATGCATTTTGCTTGTATTTTGATGGTCAACAAAATTTCTGAACTTGAAATCAGCCTCCTCTGGCTCACTCTCATCGTCACTAGATCTATCACTGTCTATATCAGGAGTAGATCTAGGTCTAGTGGGATCATCTAAATCAAGTTCTACATCACATTCACCATCTTCCCATTCATCTAGATCTACAAAGGTAGAAATGTCTTCATTATCTTGATGAAAATCACCTGATGCCACCAAACTTTTCAGAACATTGAAGGCCATTTTCACTAATGTCATAGCACAGCTGTTTCTCCACATATTTTGTTCCGGTAAAAAGCAAAAGGAAGTAGAGCTTTTATATTACACTAGAAAGGTCTTCTCCATTATAATCCAGGCTTATTATGGTCCACAAGGTTGATTAAAAACAACGTATGCCTAGCCGGCGATTACGGGCGATTTGCCAAGGAACCGTCGCGGGCGACTCCCAACACATTGCATATCTAGTGGTTAATTGTTTTCTCTTTATGAATAAAATTTTGTGACTTCTGAAAATATTTAATTTTTTGTGAAGTTCTTTCCTGACATCAGTGCTGCAGTCTCTGTTATCTCAATATTTTAATCCAAATTTTTGTTAGATAGATTAGATATATTGAATATTTATTTGTGGATACGTTTCTACAGTCATTTTGATTTTCATTATGCCCAGGATCATAGCCGCGCATTGCCAAGACTGAAGATCATTGTTGTTCTTGCTGTAATGCAGATATTTGGGCTTTACTGTTTCATATTTCATACCAGTGCAAATACTTCACAGGTCAGTAATACTAGCAGGCTTTTGTCGTTCAGACAATTTTAGGTGGATATTATTTTATGTTACACCTGTGCCATCATCATGCAAAGGCAGCAGTTTCTATCACTTTAAAGTTTTTTTGATTTGTGTTTTTGTTGCAGGTGATAATTGAGTGGTTAATTTTATTTTAGAAAGTAATTTTTTTTTTTTTGGTTCATAAAGAAAATAGATAATATGACTTGAAAAAAATTGCAAATTTGATAGAGCATAGCAAGATCTTAAAGGAGCACTTTCTAGTTGAATAATTGCTGATGGTAATTAGCAGTGTTAATTGTTATTGTAAGAATTTGAGTATCCATCTGGTAAAAATTATGCTATTGTTTAAGGTTGAAAACTTTTTCACATGGCATGCCTCAGGTATTTCACCTTCATTCTGCCTGCTCTTACTTCAGGCTGATTATTCCCTGTGGATGTATCAGTTTGGGATAGGCTAGAAAATTCACCAAAAAAAATTATGGTACACTTACAATAAGACAGTTGGTATCAAGGTACATTTAATTTATTAAGAGCAGTGGATGACAGGAATTATATGTTTTGTACACAAACATACACTGGACAATGTGTACACAAACATACATTGGGCAATGTGTACACAAACATACATTGGGCAATGTGTACCCAAACATACATTGGGCAATGTGTACCCAAACATACATTGGGCAATGTGTACACAAACATACATTGGGCAATGTGTACACAAACATACATTGGGCAATGTGTACACAAACATACACTGGGCAATGTGTACACAAACATACACTGGGCAATGTGTAATGTGAAATGTCACAGTGGCAGACTTTGAGCCTCACAATGTGGAGGTTTCAGTGTAGAGTCACTCAGCTGCTGTAGCACGCAGGGTAGCAGTTGCTTGCAAACTGTATCTCTGAGGGAGGTTATGTGAAGAGGTCAAATGATACAGCGTTATAGATTTGTGCATGATAAGAAAAGATTTTTTCTTCTCTTCAGGTGTTGACCAATTTGTTCAGCTTTATTGCTGGATTTGGAATCTACAGCAGCATCTCATTGCTTGGTGTCTCCTCCATGGAGACTGCGCCAGAAAATTTATCAGGGACAGCACATTCTTTTGCTACTCTGGGTGGAAACAGTAAGTATAAGTGACAGTTGACTTTAAATTTTATATCTCCTTGTGTGTGATGGGGGGGATGGTCGGCGGACACTTCTGGTATGATCTCCACCTGCCCCATCTGTTAAATTCTGTCTATCGTTTGGATTTTTCCTTGCCCAATGTGACATAGCTCCATTATCCTGCTGATGTACTTTCTCCAACCTCAAACTTATACTCAAACCTTTGTGAAGGCTTAAACTACGCATGTAATGAAAATATCAGAGATGGGAATAGTCCTTTTCAGGACTGACCTCAGCCTTACACAGTCGAGCATGTGAAACTCGAACACACCTAAGTCGAAATCACGGATCCCACAAACAAGGATCTAGGTCCCGAATTTATTTCTCAACATTCTATGTAGTTATTTCACATGAACCTCGAACTGTGCCACGGATTTGTCGAACCAGTTTTCCTGCTACAAGTGTGATCCAAGTAACCTAGAGGTAGAAAAGAAAAAAAACGCCTGAAACTTCACAGGATAGTGCGTATAGTCGCACCCCTCCCCCTTCCCCTGATAAAAACGGCAACTAAAATACCTGAGGCGACCCATTCGGGCAGGAAATAACCTTTTTGGGGGGGGTTTGTCTCGCACTCATACCCAAAATGAAAAAAAAAGAAAGGTACTGCTGCCGTACCAACAGGAGTAAAGCCGAACAGAGAAAAATGGTCAGTTGTGTTGACCCTTTAGTTTATTTTATCGCTGTTGGGCTTGACTCGGAAACAGTTCTTACCGAAACATTCAGAACAGAAAAAAAAGCGTTCGGGCACAAGGTCGCATGCCGCTGTTGCCACACGTGTCAGTTTAATACTGGATTCCGTGGGGGGGGGGGGTGAGATTAAGGGAGGTAAATCGTGGTACACGTTGTCAGCTGGATTATTTTCCATGAATATACAGTAGACAACAGTTAAACCGAAATCGGCGGGACCACAGGTTCGTTTTCGGTTTAGACAGAGTTTCGGTTTAGCGATAGGAGGCTTGAAAAATGCCAGTTTCAAGAGAGGCAGCCTAAATCACTATCATAGAGGACAAATAATGTAATTGCACAGGCTAAACGGACTCAACATGTCCTCGCTTGCTCTGTGTTTTTGACTGAGAATGAGGGTGGACGATTGCTCAGGCCTGGGCACACTCAAAACATGGATATGCGGGTGAATGTGGACTAACTCTCAGAACAGGGAGACATACGTGTGGACGGACAGTACAAAACCGCCGTCCGGCCGATCTCGTTACCGTTACCATACACGATGCCATGAAATGCGCTGTCCGCGATAACTAGTGTTGTCTCTCTGATGTCACACATTTTACATGAAAGGTCAGTCGCTATGCGCCAAACGTAACGTCTGCTGCCATCTGATTTCGGACCCGTGAGTTTATGGGCCTCCCTCCCTCTCCCTCTATCCCTGTAGTGCTGCCACTTCCATGTAGGCCTATACTACCAGGTAGAACGAAGCATGCTCTGCTCTCATTTTTTGAAGGGGCGGGTGTAGTGGGGTGATACAGTGACTTGACTCGATGTATGGCAAATCATAGTGGACTGGCCACTGAATCTAGCAATTTTCTTTTCGGTTTAACCATAGGGTTATTTCGGTTTAGCGCTAGTTTGTTAACAAAGAAAGAGAGGAAAAAAATCTTGGATTCTTATTTTCTTTCGGTTTAGCCATTTTCGGTTTAACCATTCTCCACTGTACAATAATAATACTTCATGATTAATGCTCCACATATTCCTCAAAATTTGGCAAACTTGAACTAGATGAAGCCACCCCAAAGAATTCGAGTTTTCCATGCTGGACTTTCCTCACATGACATATTCTTTCTTTTCATTGAAAACAGTCAAAAAAAAAAAGATGATAAATAATTTTAAACAATCAAAACTTAATACAGTGCAATCCTAATATCTCGACATCAATGGGATCGTCTGACTTGCGTCAAGAAAAGAGAAAGTCGAAATAGCAGAATAGTGGTGGAATGGAAGAGAAAAAATAAAGCGGGAGAGATCAAACATCACCATTATAGGGAAAGTGTCCAATAAATAATGCAATTATGTCCCTTTTTCTTTTAAGTATTGGCATACTGTCGCCCGTTCCTCCAATATCATTGTTATGTGGAGCAGTTGCGTGGCAAAGATTTGCCGATATCGGAGAAATGCTGCAGCTATACATCAAATGCGCAGTGTTTTACTATTTCTTTTTTAACCTCTACCTGACTGTTTCTTCAGAAGAAGTGATGATAGCGATACACACACAGTGCGGCAGTTAACCAAGAAATCTAGGTCAAGGCGCACGAATGTTTTCTGAAAAGAAAAAAATACTCAGTCTGTAGTGCTCTGTACTACTGTACCTTTCCTGCCGTATGCTTATGCATGGAGCTCCACACTCGCGTTACTGAAGCCAAGGGTCATCCTCTGTGTCGGTACACCTCCTCTCCTGTACCTCCCTGCCAGCACCACAAAAAGAAATAAAGAGGTCTTATATGCGGGGAGTTGCAGGGGCATTTTCGGTAGCACAGTAGTAGATCGAGTGCACTTCTTGTGCTCTGGTTGGGGAGAAATGTGTCGATATAAGAGGAAAGAAGGGAATAGCACATCAAGTTACAAAGAAATACTTAGTAACATTAAAGAAGGAACAAGTTGGGAATTAAAAATTGTGTTGAGTTACCCAGAATGTCGACAAAAGCCATGTCGATATAAGTGGATTGGACTGTACATCTGTTTCTTTTTGAAAAGCTATGTTGTCCTTTGATGGAAACGTATTGTCCTTTGATGGAAACATTATCTTCATCGATTTCCAGTTTAATAGTTGTTTCAGTTGGCTGAGTATTATCAATGTTCAAATTGCATAAAAAGAAAGGTTGTGTATTGTAAAACCCTGCGAGAAACAAACAGTAAAGAAACATTACAAAAAAACACAAAAGCATCAGAGATGAAGAGGGGAAAAATGCAAGCTTTAGGTCATACAAGACCTTCTTCGGGAAAAAAAATTGAAACTGTATGCAAAGAAATTTTTTTTTTAATTACCAAAAAGCTGACAGTTTGTTGTTTTTTCTGGTGTGTGTTTGTGTGTTTTTTTTTGGTTTTTTTGTTACTATCAATGCTTTACACTATATGTGATTTTTTCTGTTCTTTATTTCTTTATATTTCAGTTGGACGAGTGATAGCCGGATACCCATTGAGTTTGATTGCCACAAGGATGTCTTGGCATGAAAGTTTCTTGGTTGTGTTTCTGCTGAGTGTTGTGTTTTTAGTTGTGTCTGTAATGTGTGTTAAGCTATTGCAGTCCAGAGAATTTTACGATAAGACTGAATCTAAACGTAAAGTATAAAGATTATATGGCTCTTTTTCTTGTCAGTTTTTCCTCTATTTTTGCTATGCGAGGATATTATATGACTCGTTATCTAAACTTGGTACCAATTATGAACCTGAGCTTTCAAGTTGAAAATATGTTTATTTTTCTAGTGATACATTCTGCATTTAGAAAGAACTCATTTTGTTGGTTAACCCACTCAGTGCACCTGTGTTGGTCAGGGCAGATATGCCAAGCATGAAGGGCACAACTTTTTAATTTATTTCCAACAATTGGCAGATGCACAATCAGCTTTAAAAGTTTACAGTTGGGAGACAATACTTTCCCCTCTCGAACTATAGTAAATCGAAATTTTGAATGTCTTCCAACACTGCCTATGGAGTGAAAATGAAAGTTAACAGTGGGGTTGTGTGAGCTCAGAATGACCCGTTCAGCGATACAGGAACAGGCATAGATGAATACGTTGGTGTTAGTCATGGAGAGGCTTTTTGGACTGGGCATGTCGGTTAGTGACATGTGAAGATCATGATGATAACCAAGTTCTGAGCACAAGTGCTTGATCTCACTGACAGAAAAGTTTGTTTTTGACAAAGAAACATTCATATAATTGTCTCTAGGATACGGCCAAACAAAATGTGTTTTACTAAATTCTAACACAAATGCACAGCTGTGCCAGATTTCAAGTCATTATCTGTAAAAATAGAGTCATGGTGAATTTTTAAAATTCCAAACACGCAGGCTGCAAGCAGTGCAAGTCGAACATCAGCATAGCCTATTACGAAAGCCGTGCATTCGTGTGCACGGAAACAAAACGTCAAAAATCCATTCAGTACTAAGAAAAAAAGAGTGTTTATTTGTGCAAAACATTCTTTCTACGCGTATTTCATTACTTGAAGGGTTTTTGACATTTCCTTACCGTTGCCATTTGCATACACAAGCTGGGTACCCAAACTTAGGGATGTTGAATTGGAAGGGAAACAACAGGATCTATTTTAATGGCTCATGACACAATAAAATATACATTAATAAACATGCACAAGAGCCATGGTTACATACATGTACATGTTTTGTCCATGGGAGTTTCATTTGTGATAGGTTTTACAAACTTATTGGAGAAATTCTTCCACGCTCAGAGATAAATAGGAAATAATATTTATCTTGTAGAACAAATACTTCTGCAGTCACTCACATTATACATGTACAAGGAAAATTGTAGGTGTGCACAAAATACTTTGTAACTTTGGTACATTATACAGTGACAAATAAAATGTTTTGTGGTCTCTGTTTGAAATTTGCCTTAATTGTACGGTATTGGAGTACATGCTTTAGGTGTCATTTCGTTGGTAGGTCTGTTGTTTTATCACTGCATTGCTCGGTGCCTGCGACTTCAGGTTTGGCTGATTTGGTCCAGGTGATTTCCAGTTTTCAGATGGCTCCGCTGCTGGCACCTATGCTTTCAAAGGTTTTGGTACCAATTTTACTTACTGAATGAATCTTGACTTCTTCTGATCTCATCCAATCCTGTTTCCCAGGAGTCAGATAGAAAACTTTTGTGACCAGGCATGGAGAATGTGACAGTCAGATAAATGAAAGGAATAAAACTCATACCAATTAAGACCAGGAGATTTTAAACAGCTAATTTACCAATGATGATTACTATAAAATCATGGAAGACAAAAATAATGTTCATTGGTTGACCGGATTTTTGTTCTTTTTTCATTACTCAGTCTTGTTGACTCATGCAGAGAAGCGAGCTTCAAATCACTGACGCATCTTTGTCTCAACCTTTTAATCACTCATCTTACTCTAAGACCGGCCTTTCTTTTTTTTTCTTTAAACACAGAGATAAAGCGCCAAAAATATTTTTAAAAAAGGAGAAATGAAACTGCTACCCAAATCAGCTGGAAAGGCAATTAGTGAGAGAATTTAAATCTGTTCTGATCATTTTGTGGCCATGAGATGAACTACTATTTGGTAGCTGCTACATTTGAACAATTAACCAGAGATACATAAGATGTAAATATGCTTAAACAAAATTTGGGATTGCAAGAATTTTCGGTCTCTAAGGCAAAGAGTTAAGGAAGACAGTCGTGATTAAACAAAGACAGAGAACAGTCGCAGTTGTTATCATTATGTCCTATAAGTGTCTGTTCTATCATTCCTCAGACTGTATCATTACTCAGACTGTATTTGCTAATCAGTCATATATGGGTATTTACCTACCCTGTTGTGATCAGATATTTTTATTGTGGGTTTGTGCTTTTGTGTTTTCCATTATGTTCTACTTTGTTGAATTTATGATATGAAGTTATAAAATATGATGAAAATAAGAACAGAAAAATGAAAACCTTTATGGTCTTTCTTTCTGTCATGTAAAGTTTCTTGTTATTTAGCCATTGATGAAGTATTGTAAAAACATAGAAAAACTGTGAGGTCACACTCACAGCAAGCTACATGTATGTGCAAAGTAAAAAATTGGCAAAAAGAAAAAGTTGTATGTAGCAAAGCCTTGCGTAAGAAATAATACTCAACGATACAATGAAATGCAAACTAAAAGAGAAGACAGAAAATGGCCTACATTTCGGCAACGCCTTCTTCAAGGAAAAAATGAAAAAACAAGAAAAAAGAAATGGTAAATTGAACAGATAAAATAATGTAAGAATAAGAAAATTGATATGAAATAATTTATACAGAATCTAACTAGAATAGACCTACTTAAATTGCAGCACAGAAGCACGACTACCAACGTGTGGAGGCTTCATAGTCATACAACTTTTTCTTTTTGCCAGTTTTTGACGATTCAGCCAGTATGTTGAGAGACATGCATCCATCTTCCAAGTAATGTTCATAACAAAATTTAATTATAATTCCTTTCCCGACATTTTTACTAACAGTAACATTATGCCTATGATTTAAGAACAGTTGACATGTAAAACTTTTTGCTGTTTATGTGCAGTTTTTGCTTTTCTGAATAAACCTGTGAACTTCTGGGGAAACTTTTTTGTTATCACTTTTTGGGTGAGGAAGAATGCTTGAATGTAGGCTACTTACTTGTGTATATATATTAATGTCAGTGTGTTTCCTCACTCCATTCATTCTGCTCTCACTCTCACTCATCACTTTACTCACTCACTCATTTGTACATCTGTCCTGGCAAGGTGCTTATTTCATTAACTGATACATTGTCTTGTGTTTTTATAAGTTATCATTTTATTTAGTTTACGTAAGACTAAGAGTATAGGACATATGTAGTTAAGTTTATTACATATAATTATTTATTTATTTATTGCACCTACCAACCTTCCAAGTGGCTGATGTTGCTTACTATCTGTCAGCTTCAAATGGGATAGAAGAAAAATAAAAATAATGCATGCAAATACATGTAATTTAAATTGGAAATGGGCACAGGATTTTTTTTTCCTTGGGGAGGGGGAAGGGGGGCATATTTGAAATATATGTACATGAAGCAGCAGTTATCATGAGTGAACAGTTACTGAATTACTGTCTCTTAGAATGGTGAAATTTATGAAGCTCCAAATCCGATTCCATTACATTCCCGGTTTACACAACAACAACAACAAAAAACAAGTTAAAAAGTTCATACATGTAGTAGGCCTACTTGTATATATAATCGAATTTACCAGCACACGATTTTGCTACACGACTGATCAGTTTAAAACTATTACACCATTGAAACAGTAAAATTATACCAAGAGTATTATCCTTTTGTGAGAGGATGAACGATTTTCTATTTTTAATATGTGCTTTCATGGTAACGCTAGTGCGTGAGTGAGGGACGGCCACTCATAGTAGTTTATGGACACTTGGCCGAGTACCATTAATTGGGATTATTTCCCTTGTAATAGTAGCGCGGGACCCGTTATTCACATCACGGTGGAAAGCGCGCATTTTGATTGGTCAGTTGGAAATGTTGACCACCGGGCTTCCAGCTCTTATATCATGGCTTTAAGTTTCTTACAACTCGCTCATTCGTTGTTATCCACTGACAGAAAGACGGGGACCCGAATTCATTTTTGAGAGTAGACAATACCCTATCGGTACAATATAGGTATTTATGATAACGTTTGTTATCAACGGAGATACGTCATATTAATGGACTGAAGTATCCCGCACAAATTTGTCCAATGTTGTTAGTCCTGACACTTTGAAAATTTATATTAAAACTATTACCGGGTTTCTGGTATAAGTAGTCAGTTAGACTTGTAGCAGCAAGTTTCTACTTTATAATGGTACCAATTTTGTTGTACTTTGATACACATGTCCTATTGAAATAATTAATAAGAGGATCTCGGATTTAAAGTAAACCACGAGTTAGACGCATGTTATCCCCGATAAATCCAACCTGGGTCAAATTTATTCAATTATTGCTGGAGGGGACGTTAGAGTAATTTCTGCAGTTTATTGGGATACCTAATTGACTTTTGTGTGCACCCGTTTAACCGTACTGTAAATTCGATTGTGTTAGGACCCTAACCGGTTATGTTGTTCGGCTGGACTCAATGTCCGAGCCTTTCACTTGTCCAACACTGGACTACGTAATAGCCCTCTCGGACGTCCGCGCTGGCTCATAAAGATGATGCCAGTTCGAGTGGTCAGTAGACTCCATCAAAGACGCCGCAACAATAGGAAGCACAAGTGGACCTTGCAGTACAATAGACCGGCGGCGGCCTGCCGTGGCGCGCCTCGCCCAAAACATGGCCTAGTCCAGTTGCGCCAGTAGCAGAGAGACTTTGACTTATGGCTGGTTGGGCTTTTTTTTTTTTGTTTTGTTTGGTAGGGTTCTCCTATGCCTTTTTGTTTGGTAGTGATACCTTTGTTAGGCATTTTTGAATAAATAAGATTGCCAGCAGAACCCTGTGTTTGTTAATCCTGTGTATCCTTAAGGGAGTTACTATTGAACCCACGCAGTAACCACATTAGCCACTCGTAGTTCATCCAACACTTTGACCCTTTCATGTGTGGAAAGAGGAAAAGCAAATTGCTCAAACAGGCATGGGGGAGGGGGGGGGGCTGCTGTTATCGTAATACCGATAAAGGAATTAGGTACAACAGTGGCTGGTGTTTGGACAATAAAAATAAACGTTCATTATGGGAATTGGAAAATTAAAATAATACAATCAATTATATTTCATAATTCGCCTGAACTGAAGAAAGACGGTGTGAGGGAGAGCAACAGCTGTTTTCATACTGAATGAGATGGAAGATACAGTCATGTAGGCCTAATTATAAGCCTGAGTGGTGATTAGATCTAGACAAAAATACTAATCGAAATACATGTAAATACATTATTATTATTATTATTATTATTATTATTATTATTATTATTATTATTATTATTAAATGAGAAAAGCAAGAGATGGACAATAGCGAGAGATCGGGAAAGGGGGGGGGGGGAGGAGGGGGTGAAAAGGCTGTTGTTGGGGTGCGTAGTATTTTACATTATAAGCAATTGCTGAACGATGAACACAACTCAGTATTTGCTCTGTTTAGCTCTGTAATTAGACTACTTGCCCGTGACAGCATTCGGGTGGAAAAAATTGAGGGGAAAATAAATTCCTGTTTTCCAAGGGAGGGAACCACTAAACTGTTGTTCCCTTTATTCAGTTACGTCCCTTGCAGGAAGTGCCCTCCCCTCAAAATTTCAAAATGGCGTTTACAGCGTAGTTACCAGTAAACAATCGTAGTGACTTGAAATGCAGGTAATCATGCACGTTTTGTGACATAAAATGCATTTTTGTGATGGTTATATAATCTGACAGAACTTATATATGTTCACCATATGATGTTGTCAAAGATTGTTTGGTATGGGGTTATTAATTAGAGCTCTGCAGGTGCTGGTGGCAAATGCAAACGCATGCGATGGCGATGCTCGCACACATTTTGACTGAAAGTCATGCAGTATTCTCAGAGGCGGCCGCCAGTACCCAAGCTGCTGGTAGTTGTTACGGTCAATGGGTGCGAACTTTATTCAGATCAAATATGAATTGCCACAAAGGCATACTGAGAATGTGATATACCGAAAATGGTAACCTCCGCTGATAGTAGCCTATAGTCGTATAGAGATGTTTTGTTGATTGAAGAAAGTATAGATTAATAAGTAGGCTCAGCTTTTAATCCCCTCACAACAGCACTGTCAGTCATAAAATGACGAATGTCAGGAAATCAGTCCAGAGAATAACTGTCATTCAGGAAAGCTTTTTTTTTTTTTTTTAAACTCTCCCTGAATTTGAAATCTATTATATATTTCAGTAACTTGCAACCTTTGGCATGACTAACTGACCAAACTATACACTCTTCAGGCCTTAAATTTGGCAGGAAGGTGGCAATTGACATTACGAAGATGATGGCTATAATTAAAAGTTGTTTACTTCAAGCATGTATTTTAAAAAAATATCAATGTTTATTGCTATGTAACATCTGTATTTTTGCATGTTTGTTTCGTAATATATAGTACAGTGCATGTCATAAAAAGTGACCGTATCAAGCGTTCAGTTTGGTGCGTAGTGTTCTGCTGCGCATGAGTTCTGAAGCAAGACTGTAGTTTAAATTTATATGAGAGAGAGGGGGAGAGAGAGAGAGAGAGAGAGAAAGAGAGAGAGGGGGGAGCACATGATTGTTTATTCCGGGCAATGCCCGGTAGGTCATCTAGTCTAGATCTAGGCCTAATATTAGATCTAGAGATTGAGCAAATAAATTTAATGTAATTAATGTGTTTTTCATATGGCCACGCTTATTTGCAGACGTCTGCAGATAAAATGTGGATCATCGTTGCTTTGCTCCAGAGTATAAAAAGGAATTCGTTATTGCACAATTTAAAATCAAAGCGCTATATATATAATAGCTCCCAGAAGTGAATGGGGTTGGCAATTGGATCAAGATTCTCTGACAAGATTCTGACCAAGTACAAGCAAATGGTTGATCAGCCATTTAAAGAACTGTTTTATGAATTGTTAGATTTCATTAAAAAAAATATTTGATGTCAGCACCGTTTTTTTTCCCCATCTCCAAATCTAGATCTACCATAGTTTAGTGGCTGGAGATTTAAGATTTTTGTATGAAAAATTATCAAAGAGATTGGATGAGGTACTTGGGCTGACTGGATGGAAGAGGCAATTGTTGGTGTATTCTCAAAATGATGTCCCTGACTCTGAAGAAATTAAATTATTTCCAGCATGATAATGCTGGAGATAATGTGGCACAAGGAAAATATGGCACTGTAATAGCATTGTTTGTTTCACTTTTACTTTCATCCCTTCACAGTCAGAATTACTGCTTAAATTTGTCTAACATTTAACAAATTTTGTTTTCTAGTGCCTTTGCTTGTGTAGTACGCTGAAACTTATGATATTAGTGAACAGGTAGATGCTCAGTGATCTTTAATCAATATATATCTTCAATAGAAGAAAGAGACATCATTTTACCTGCATGTATATCAGCAGAAAGAACAAAATTATTATTACCGTTACATGACTTCATAAATCGCCACCTTGGTACTGCCTTATTCCATCGGCACATTGGCATATCTTGAGAAAATCTCTTGCAAAATTTCATAGTTAAGAACATAAAAAAGAACTTTAAAATCTACTCTGAGAGGCGAGAACTTTATCTTCATAATTTTCAGAAGCATGATAGAAAACACATTGTTATATGTCGTATTATGGCCTTATGTTATTTTTGTGAAAAGTGGAGGCAGAATGGAGCAGTACTATGGTAATGATCTCACTATGCCAGTATTTATTCTTTGCTGGATCCAAACGATGAACGCTGGAAACAGCTGAACAATAAGAAAATTCACTCTAGATTAAGATTTTGATACATGGCATGCGCAAGGGCTTTTATTGCAAATGCTTTGTAACATTTTTGACCAATTCTTGTGTTTCAGTTCTTCATGGAAAAATGATTTAGTTTGACCTACAGCAACATAGTTTTGGACAAATATAAACAACACGCTTGTTTCACAATGGTAAGTTAATTTGCTTTTTTTATTAGATTTCTTTCTTAAACAACTTTTGGTCTAATGAAGATTCCAGAAAGAATTGTGAAAGAAACCCTTCATTTACAGTCAGATGTAGATAATCAGAAAAATACAAATTAAACCATTCCAACTTCACATTTTCACTGTGATGTGCTTAATAATTTACTAAGAAAATGAGTAGATGTGTGCTCAGAGAACGTATCTTACTATAATTGAGCTAGAGGGTAAACCTGTAAGCAGATAAAACTTCGCGAAGAAGCCATAAAAAATTATGAAACTTGGTGTAGTACATCAACTATTGATGAAGAGTTACTTGGACACTCATTTTGAACAAAAATCAGCCTTTACTATTATTTATCTAAAAAAAATTTCAGCCATGAAAACAGACACATTTTCATCAGATAGAATCGAAAAGTGTGACCGGAAACTGCGCTTTACGTCAGTATTTACACATTTCCGTCCGAAAGTTATTTTATCACATCGGTGTATTCTGCAACAATTTAAATTGTGGTGTAACAAAAACATTTATTCGTCTTTACATGGGATCCAAGTGTCGCTATTAATGTGACTTAGATCTAGATATACAGCTGGGCTTGGGACAAGGAAAATTTGCAAGATTTATCTTGCGCGGGTTGGCTAGTTATTTGAATTATATGTAAGTGCGATGTCCTGCCATGCAGAGAGAAGTCAATAAATTTGAGTCACCTTAAAATGTAACTCAGTCAGAGAGAATCTTCTTCTTCAAGTGCTGTATCTGGAACAGATATCGACGATCATGGTTCGCCACTCATTCTTCCGCTTGGATGCTCTCAGAAAGCCCATATTGTCCTGGTTTTTCCCCGTCGCCCAATCTGTTCAAACTCTTTAAATACGTTATTCTTTGTCTACGTCTGCTTTTTTTGCCCTCTATTTTTGCAGTAAGAGTAAGGTGTCCAGAGAGAATATGACCAGCGAAAGACTCATGAAAATCATAATTGAGATAATCTGATATGAATACTCAGTAAAACCGCCCTCAGCTTACCTGTCTAACAAAAGAGGTCGCAATTGATTTTAGGACAAATACGGTACCTTTACCAGCATTAAGCATTGATAATGAAGAGATTGAGCGAGATGAACATTACAAGTATTTGGGTATAATATCATATCCACCGCAATCTAGATTGTCACACACACATTTTCAAATGTCCATTCAAAAGCCAGCTGGAGAATATACTCTTTATGAAAATTAAGATCTTTTAATGTTGATAAAACACTGCTTTTCCTGTTCTACAAAGCTGCCATTGAAAACATAATAACTTATTGTATTACAGCATGGGGAGGCAATGCAAGAGAAAGTGACAAGAATAAGCTATTTTAACAACAATTTCATCAAGAAAATATGTAATTTGACAGACAGGCCATTTTTCAGTTTTAACCATCTATACTCAAATGCTTGTGTGAAGAAATTCATGTCCATCTTAAATGACAGTCACCATCCCCTGTTTCATCAAAGTTTTAAATCATCCAAGAGCAACAGAATAATACACATGAAAGCAAAATGGAAAGATACAGATGATCATTTTTACCCTCCACAATTCGCCTCAACGAGTCATTTTAACAAGATCTGTGCCACATTTCACTAAGGTTCATTACCGAGTCCCTTCATGTATGCCTGTTACTGAGTCATTGATTTCTGGTATGTCTACCATTGTTTGTGCTGGTAAATGTTCTGTGAAAGAGACTTTCCCCCTGGAGATAATAAAGTGATTCTTATTTTCTTACCTTACCTTACCTTACCTTTTACCTCACCTCACCTCACCTCGCCTCGCCTCGCCTCGCCTCACCTCACCTTACCGTATTGTTTAAAATTGGCATCATGTTTGACTTGAAATCCATTAGAAAATTGAAAACATGAAAAACCAACATTGAAATTCTTCTCTTTAACAGGCAGGGCCAGAGGAGTTTGAGCCTTTATTCAAAATGAATCGGCTCGGACCATCCGTGGCACCAACCTTACCTCTTCCTGTCAAGTTCCGTCCAGTTTTTTATGATCCAAATCTTGTTGATGAGATGCCAAAAGCTGATGATGATGACAGTGAAAACTTTGACCTGGACTTAAAAATTACTGATGAAGGATCAACTGGAAAGATTTTCTTCAAGGTGTTTGTTTCATCCAGTGGAGAACTTCATTAGCAACAAGTGTTTGTTTACTGTTGTTGCTTTTTTTGTTTTTTTCTGTTTTGGAATTTCTTGTCTTTTCAGTGCGGCTACAAGGAACACTTCTTAGCTTGGGGATAGCGTGAATGCTAATGACTGTGACACATATGGAAAAAAATTATAGCCGAACACTGATATGAAAAGTATACCTCTTGAGTAATGATATTTATATCACAGTCCTACACAATCTTCATACCGTCTTGAGAAATTGGGATTGTTGTGTGAAGTCTCTTTGTGTGCCCAGAAACCCATGCTCTTAGATCAGTGAGCCTGCTGTGTATTCATGCAGCTTATGTTTCCAGCTAACAGTTCATTCAGTTCACAGAATGTAATATGCTTTGACGTAGCCATTATGATTGGAATAAAACTTTCTCTGAAAGAATGGTAATTTAATCTCTTGACTGTTGATCTTTCTCCAAGGATCCCTTATGTCCGCCAGATCTGATAGTGGCAGAGACAGAAGCTGAAGATGACGTAAGTTAGGAGAAACATTCCAAATATTGTTTTGTTACTAGAAGAAAGGAGAGGGGGGGGGGGGGGGGGGAGAGAAATTTGAGTTTGATTTCTGTAAGCAAGGAATATAAGTTTGTTCTAGAAATTTCTGATACATATCTTGTATTTCTATGCATTTAGACCTGATTTTCAAATTTGTGCAAGAAACACAAAAAAGTGATTAAAGGTTGGCCCACAAATGTTTAAATTCCAGGAAATGTATAAATATGTGACTGAAAATGCCACACTTTAAATGTCTAATATTGTTTAAAATATAACACGGCCGTTGTGATGCCCTGTCTATTCAAAGGCTGTCCTTACTGTTCCAACCCAATCTGAATTATTGGTAGGTGGATAGAAATAATCAGTTCCCACATTCCTTTTTAAAAACCTCATATAAGAGAAAAAGCTAAGGAAAATGGTTTTGGTTGAAAGGAAGAGGATGGCTTTACAGTATGTCTGAACCCTTCCTCCTGAATTTCCTAAGGCAACAGATCAAAAAATTGTCTTATTGAGGACTAGAACCCAACAAACAAGGAAGAAACTTAGCAGAGAATAATGCAGTGACAAATCCTAAACAAACATTGAAAAGCTCAGAAAGCAAAGATTTTACTGGATTTGAAAACTGCAGCAACCTGAAATACAGAGGGAAAAAAAGAGAAAAATTGTTTTATTGCAATTCTCTACATTAGCAAGAATAACAACTACAAAAAAGAATACAAGAAAAATTTGTTATTTTGAGTTGCCATATTTTCTTCATTCTGTCATTTTCAGTCTTCATCATCACGCAAACTAGGAAGAAATATGAGAGCTTGCCATGTTGGATTAAGAATGCATCGTAATAAGGTAGGAAGACATAATAATAATAATAATAATAATATATTGCATTTATATAGCGCCCAACCCCGTCGATGACAAGCTCTGGGCGCTTTAACAAACTCTTACACACACACACACACACGCATACACAAAAGAAATTCAAAAATATTTACTCTTGTTGCTGCCGAAAAACACCTAGCCTAGTTTGTCTGAAAGAAATGGGTCTTCAGATGGCGTTTGAAAGAACCAATGTCATTAATTTCCCTGGTTGTCTTTGGAAGAGTGTTCCAGATGGTAGGGCCAAGAAATGAAAAGCACTTTTCTCCTACAGTGGACAGATTCATTTTAGGTACTTTCAATTTTGTAGTGTCAGATGATGATCTTAGTTGACGAGATGGAACATGGTAATCAGTTAAATCAACTAGGTACGATGGAGCAGTATTATTGACACATTTGTGACAAATGGATGACAATTTGTACATTATTCTTTTCTCGACTGGCAGCCAGTGCAAACTCTGCAGAAGTGGCAGTGCTGAATCTCTTTTCTTTTTCTTCAAAACAAGTCTCGCTGCATTGTTTTGAGCAATTTGGAGTTTTCTAATATTTTTTTGTGAAATTCCAGCCAAAAGGGAGTTGCAATAGTCAAGCCTTGAAAGTACAAAAGAATTTACTAAAACAGCCGCAGTTTCAGTTGAAATAAGATGTCTGATTTTACCGATTTTCCAGATTTCCATGTATAGAATGCGAATGAGGTGACTAACCTGAGATGACATAGAATGATTTGAATCAATGTAAACCCCTAGGTTTTTTACTTTTTTTGAAATTTCTATTGAATTAGTGCCAATTATCATCTCAGTTCTGTCCACTTCTTGCAGAACCCGCTCACATAATGTCTGCTTTTCTTTGTAGAAGCATGATGTTTATGGTACTGGTATGTGCATTTTTTTTTTTGCAAGAAGAGTGTTATTGAATAACAAACATGTCTGTGCCGCCCCCTGGGTGGTACATTTTTCATTTTTTGCTTTTGAAATTGTGTAAGCTTTGATATCTTTGCATTAAGACAGGTTTGATTACCTATTTTTAGAAAAAAGATACTAATGATCACTGGGTCCTAAAGCAGAAATCAGTCACTGATCAAGGTGTTACATAATGGCTGTTTCATTTGTCAGGAGGTTCCGAACATATTAAATGATGGGTACAATTCTGCTGAGGCACACTTGAAATGGGGAAAGTTTGAAAGATATTTAGTACAACTTTGCCTGATTCCCAAAACACATTGATGGGGAGGAAATTTACCATCCTTATAAAACAATAGTGAAATCTCCTTAATTCTATAGTCATTTGGTTCATAGTGAAGTTTGCTTTATGATTAAAGTGTCTTTTTTTTTTTTAAATGCTCACACAATGGCTGACTTCTCATGGTCCTTTGTGGAGAAGCATTCAGTACCTGACACATTCAGTACCTGACACATTCAGTACCTGACACATTCAGTACCTGACACATTCAGTACCTGACACATTCAGTACCTGACACATTCAGTACCTGACACATTCAGTACCTGACACATTCAGTACCTGACACATTCAGTACCTGACACATTCAGTACCTGACACATTCAGTACCTGACACATTCAGTACCTGACACATTCAGTACCTGACACATTCAGTACCTGACACATTCAGTACCTGACACATTCAGTACCTGACACATTCAGTACCTGACACATTCAGTACCTGACACATTCAGTACCTGACACATTCAGTACCTGACACATTCAGTACCTGACACATTCAGTACCTGACA
This sequence comes from Onchidella celtica, assembly GCA_963931925.1. Lineage (NCBI taxonomy): Eukaryota > Metazoa > Mollusca > Gastropoda > Systellommatophora > Onchidiidae > Onchidella > Onchidella celtica. Next base: position 1,306,470 of record OZ007575.1, read on the forward strand.
CATTCAGTACCTGACACATTCAGTACCTGACACATTCAGTACCTGACACATTCAGTACCTGACACATTCAGTACCTGACACATTCAGTACCTGACACATTCAGTACCTGACACATTCAGTACCTGACACATTCAGTACCTGACACATTCAGTACCTGACACATTCAGTACCTGACACATTCAGTACCTGACACATTCAGTACCTGACACATTCAGTACCTGACACATTCAGTACCTGACACATTCAGTACCTGACACATTCAGTACCTGACACATTCAGTACCTGACACATTCAGTACCTGACACATTCAGTACCTGACACATTCAGTACCTGACACATTCAGTACCTGACACATTCAGTACCTGACACATTCAGTACCTGACACATTCAGTACCTGACACATTCAGTACCTGACACATTCAGTACCTGACACATTCAGTACCTGACACATTCAGTACCTGACACATTCAGTACCTGACACATTCAGTACCTGACACATTCAGTACCTGACACATTCAGTACCTGACAGTTATTATGACACTCACAGTTGTTTTTTCGTCTCAGAAATAATATAATTTTATTGCATGCAAATCACATTCATGCATCAATGTAACATGAAAAGCCCGTCAGTTTTGTTAGATAAGTTTATAAGAATCAGTTTATGAGCATCACTGTCAGATTATTTTTTTAAATATTACTATTTTCTCCATTCTGTCAAACCAGATTTGATCTCTCTCCAATCATGTTTACTGATAAGTTCATGAAAAATAATTATTTGCTCCATTTCGTCAAACTAAATGAAAGAACGTCTCTCTCCACTGGTGTTTACCACTTTATCATAAAGAGCATCCTAGACATCATGAATGAGCGCAAACGACTGTTGGAACAGCAAAAGGAACAACAACGAGATTACAGTAAGGAGCTGCACTCAGAGCAAGCAGCAGCCACCCTTGTCAATGATTTGTTACAAAATGGTTTTCACATCAGTGCACCCAGCTCAACACCACGAGCCCAAAAGTCTTCAGCAACATCACCTACTGCCAAGACACCACCAGTATCTTTGACTGATGATGAGAACCAACTAGGACCAGTGGAAGAAGATAAACTAATCGTAGCTATGCACAAGGAATTGAAAAGGATGCAGCATGTTACAGATTGAGCTGTTTAATAGTAAGAGTACATTCTGATGATAAATTAGAAATAATTTTTTCCTGACCCATCCTAAAATGTATGGTGAATTTTATCTTTCACCTGGAATGGGTTGACCTCAATGGTGCAAAGGGAAGTCAAGCAGGGATGAAAATCCTCTGGAAATTTCCTGATTTCTGAATTTTTAAACTTATTTTCACTTGAGGTGGTAAATGGATGAGCCAATAAATATGTATGTGGCAATGACTGGTTATGTTAAAAGCTCTCATCCCTCATCAAGGTTATTTGCCTTTTAAAAACTTATTCAAATAATATGAATCTGACCGGAACATTTCTATATTATAGGTACATCAGACTCAGAGTACTGTGGCAGAATACAAAATATATCGAGAGCAACATGTTAAGCTAATCAAACTCTGAGGAGAAGCAAAAAACTGAATAATTTTCTTTATCAGACTTAATGGTCAAGGTACTTAAAAAGACAAATTACTTTAGTTTTGAGAATGTAACTCCAACTAATATTGTAACACAGCTCATGGGCTGTCGTGGCCTACAAGCATGCCAAATGGCTCAGTTTTTAAAAAAGGATTGTTTATCCAGCAGTCGTCGATATGTCAGTGAGAAATTACTTTAAAATTATCAGCAGCTCATCACATTTATGGATGGCCCCTCAAGTTGCCAGCATTTTTAAACTGTTATTCCATAGAGGCCATTAAGTATGACTTTCTGGACTCTGAATTGTATATATACAGTGCACTCTCCCGATTACGACATCTCCGAATAACGACATTCTCCCGATAACGACATTGACCCCCGGTCCCGATTTTTTTACTATATGTTATTAGTAATAAAACTCTCTAAATAGCGACATACTTTTTAGACCACTCTCCGGATAACGACATTGAGTTAGCAATAATCGGCTGTGACTTTGCTAGATACAAAAATAAAAATAGCTAAAATATTGTTTCCGGTCAGTTTCATTTCATTCTCTGAGCCAATAAAAACACTTCCTTTCCGACCAATGAAATGTCCTACCAGAGGCACCTCATAGCCAATGAGATCGCTTTGTTATCGGCCAATGAGATCGCTTTGTTATCGGCCAATGAAAACACACCTGTGTCTATTGTCGTCGGAACAAAAAGGGTGACGCGCATTAAATGAGTCAGTCATCACATCGCTGACCGCTGAATCGATTGTATTCACCCGAGAACAATAACGCACCCCAAGATGTCGACAGCTGCTGTTAAAAAAAGAAAGATACTGACAATAGATGCCAAGCTGCAAATTCTGGCTGATGTGGACACACCCCTTTTTCCGCCATCTTGAAAATCTCCGAATAACGACATGTTCCCGATAACGACATGCACCTCTGGTCCCGAGCCATGTCGTTATCGGGAGAGTGCACTGTATATAGCAGCTTCAATCTTGATAATGAAGCCATATTGTAATTTTTTTTATTTCTTTCAGTGGACTTTCTGCATTTTTTTTTTATCTTGTATTTTAGATTTCATCACGTTAAACAAGAGAGTGAGGTGTTCAGTGCCTTTGCATTCGGTACTTCATTGGCCATCTCATGTACTGGAATTGGCCATCTCATGTGCTGGCATTGGCCATCTCATGTACTGGCATTGGCCATCTCATGTGCTGGCATTGGCCATCTCATGTACTGGCATGTCAACGATTTTCTCATTTTACAAGGGAGAGTTTCAGTTTTGGCCATTTTTGTTATTCTTGGATGTGGCAAAAACATTTCTGATCAGCCATAACTGCAAAAATTGTTAAAGATAGCAGGCTGTTGTTAGCACACACCCCAAGTGTTTTGTGCTATGGTGGGCTTGATAACTGGAACAATCGTTCAAAGAATGATAGAAGCATGAAACTTGGCACAAATATTCTCCTTACAATAGTGTTTAAGAATAATGTGTTGGCCATGAACAAAAATCCAATGTGGCCGCCAACAATATAATAATACATAACACGTCTTCCTTGGCAGCACAGCATCGAGTTTACAGCCACATTATGTTATAAGTGACATAGCCTTGTCCTTATCAAGCCTGTCTCATTCATTATCATTATAATTTAAGAAACAACTAACCGCAAAAATTGTCCAAACGAGATTTCTGTGTAAGGGTGTCCAGCCCTTGTTTCAGTACATATATCAAAAAATTTTTGTTGATTTGAGTACTTAGATGGTCTCTGACTTTAATTCCGTTTGAGGCTACTTGATGCCTGTGGAGCAGTTTTTATAGGAAATGGAGATGTTTCTCTACCAAGAGCTGAGCAAAGCCCTAGACGGTGCCAATACCAGGCACTGTCGATACTGAGTCTAGCCAGCGATCCTTTGACATTGCCACCTATGACTTTCCAACATCATTTTTGAATATCGATACTCCTTAGGACATGAGTGCTCGATACGATTCCAACTTTGGATATACGGAACTGAAGGAGGAACAGTTTTACCTGGCGATGAACTAACTGACCAACTTGCAACGACCTGGGACCAACTTGCAACGACCTGGGTACTGAAATTAGACGTTGAGAATTTCTTGAGACAAGTACTTCCCATTTCTACCATAGTGCGCCCAATGGCAGGCCTCAGCCATGTTACTTTGCTTGCAACTTAGTGCAAGTTCTCTACTGATGACACACTCCTGGGGTTCCGGAGGTCGTGATCCTTTTTGCCTGTGGGCCTGTGCAATGGCGAATTCTTCCAGCCAATGTGTCCGTTTTTATCACTTCAGCAATGAATGCACCTATCCGCCATAATGAGAATGCAGATGTTCTGCACGTGTTTTTGACAAATGTTTCAAGCTTGTTTGAAAATCCTACTGCGAGGTCTAGCGAGGGTAGTTACGGCTCTGGTCCACAGCTTAACCGCACATAATACCTCCTGGGTATGCTGTTCTGAGAATATCATCTACCAGGGCTGCTTTTGTGGGTGGCAAAATGTCATACTCAGTGAGAGACCGTCTATGGCATTGTTAACATTTGTAAATAGGATATAACCTCTCTACAATCTCTCTGTCTTCTTAATGTTGTTAACACCAACACTCACTGGGAATCTGCTCAGTTTGGCAAAGGACTCTGATGCACCTGGAAAGAACATTCGATGTCTTTCCGTATCTGGAGAAAAGAAATGTTCCTGGTGCAGTATCAAAACTGTGGAGGGCATGAATGAAAAACATTTCCATTTTGATGCTACAAAACCTCTTGCTTTATCATTTATAGACAGTTATCTTTTCTTGATTTGTCAAAAGAGATTCAAAGTTGCTGCAGTTGGCGGAGTTTAAGCCGGTCAAAATTGACACAGCAATAGTTGTTATGTCTGTGTGATTTGAAGGAATACAGGCAGTTGTAAAACAGGAGTGTTCAATTGCAGCTAGGCGTCACATGCACGAATGTTCTTTAATCACCCTTTTCATATGTGCAAGGGGTAGTTTGCCAGGCTATCTTGTTGCAGACTGTTTTTATTTCTTGCTATACAATGCCATTTGTACGTTATGTGTACTGTTAGTCAGCAGAGGAAATAATTCTGATTTGTAATTGTTTCTAAATAAACGTGGACAGCTCTTCGGCACCCTTGCAGTTGGTGTCACTTTACGTCTACTCAAATCCCTTTTAGGTTTCTTGCATAGGCCTTCAGACTGTCAGATTCATATTGATCAAACATTTTATCAATTTTATCTCTCAGCAGGAACATCATTTTTTTTTTGGTCAGAAAAACTGATTTCTGAATCCCCTTGAAACATGATTTCTACTGATTGGAGACAACAAATGAAAACAGAGCCATCTATAATCAGTGCATTAGTTTGTGGTTGACATTGTTTGTTCTCTATGAGTCCTGCACATATATGGATAATGGCTGTTTTCTGAGGTTCTGTATCGTTTTCAGTTGTTGCTGATGGATCTTGTATTTGAAAAATTCACCCAAGTCGAACTGACGGATTTGGTACATAAGTAAAAGATCAGCAAAAAGTGCACACTCCTGCTTCAGGCTTATCCCGCGTTTTTTCTTGCTTCTGCTCTAAAACACCCTCCAAGACTGCAAAGTTATTTTTCTTAATTAGATCATAATCGAGTGAAAATGTCAGATATTTCTGCATAATAAAATGGTCAATTTCCACACCATTTTTCTACATTCAGAAACGACCACAATGGTGGCCATCTTGAATTTGGCAGCCATCTTGAAGTTTTGTTTGTCTCCAAAACATTTTATTGAAGATTTATTCTTTCCAGTATCACAATTACACATTTTGAGATGTAAATTGCATTTGAAACAGTCAATTTTATATACATGTGTTAGGTACCCCATTTTCACTATGTGTTGGCCATCTTGAATTTTGGGTGCCATTTTGAGAATTTTTCGTGGCCAACACCTTTTTTTTAAAATACCCTTTATGGACAACATTTATGCCCAGTTTCATGCTTCTATCATTTTTTGAACGATTGTACCCAAAATATAGACTTACCAAGCCCACTACTAGGGGTTTGAACATGTACGTACCTATCCCTGACCCCGTTCTTATCCTCAACCCTAAATCTTATTGAATCCCTAGCCCTGTCCCCTACCCTTTCAGCCAAAAAACAGGAGGAACACAAAAAGAAAACCTACAAGAATAATTAATTAAGTCTGTCATTGGGAGTATTTCGGGAAGAGCTCTCTAGCTCTGGAGTCACAAAAGGCTTTAAAATGCGTAGCCCTACCACAACAAAACTGGGGGGGGGGCGTACTTACTTGTAACAATAATCTTAAAGATATGGACAGGTCACTCTGTGAGAACATAGATGTCAGCATGAGCAGTGACAAGGTAGACATAACTGAACCCCACCACAATCCTTGACACACCAGAATATCCAGTACATGAGATGGACAACCACAATCATTTATGTTACACATTGGTTTATATGTATGTATGCAAGCTGGAAATAATTGTTGTTGAAAATGTGAAAAAATTATGTGATATTTGCTCACTGCAGTATTTAATTCTAAACTTTCTAAACTGTCGATTGTTTTGGTGCAGTCAGAGCCCTTGGCTTTAGTGCATCAGATTTACTTAGGTATTGTTAGGTGCTCTGAGCAAGTTAAAATGGCACTTGTCTTTCCGTCCATTCAATGTGAAAAAGGATTATCTCCATTTTCACAAATAAAATCCAAGAGATATGTGACAACCCACACATGGAACCATTGGGGTAGAGACTGTCACTCCTGCATTGGCCTGCTCAGCCGGAAGCGATGTTGTTCCAGCAAAGCACACTGTCAAAACAGAGTGCAAAATGTCATGGTTAGCCCTGACCAACTCAGGCCTCTCATGTCTCATGATACAAGAAAGACTGAATGTAAATATTTCAAAGGGAAATGGGTTTACCCACCAGGCAGATAATGTTCGAAAAGTGCATGTTAAATACGTTCTGTAGGTTTTTCTTCCATGGAATGTTAAGTACAATTCTACAGCACAGAACTTTGAAACATAACAGGTGTTTTTAATATTTCCTTGTTACATTTAGTGGTGAGCAGTTAGTCCTGTTGGTAATTTCAAATTCATTTTTTAAAATTTGTTTTTAAAAATAGTCCTGATAAATCCTGCTATGGTTTCTTGAGTAAAGTCAGGTGTTTTCTCTGCCACAACAAAGGAGTTTGTTAAGTCTTTGGGGTAAGTGGAGAAATCTGCCATTGTGATAATTTGACTGTTCTTGTTCCTTACCTGTATATCCATATTGTGCTAGCAGCACTCCTTTTGGCTCCCATATAATTGTGTTTTTCATTTTTTACACCTGCCACTTTGGTAACATAAGATTTTCAGTTATGACCAACAAATGTCAGTTTCTTTCATTAGTTTCTTCAAATATTTTCCTCCTGTGATGATGTTCTTTAACCTACTGATTTCTTGTCAGATGGAAATTTGAATGAATGCATTTCTGTTTGCTTACTCAAGCACATAATGAAAACCACCAATCCCTAACCAAACCACAACTTTGGGTATAAATCTGAGAGTCCATGAATTTCTATTAATATTTGCATTTGATCCCATTTTTGTGGAGAAACAAAAAACAAGGTAGGCCCTACTTTCATTTGTATCACAATTTTCAACAGGTAAAAGTTAATATTAGATCTAATTAGTAACATTTTTTCCAGTATAATAGGAACATTTTTAATAATATATTCCTTCCACATACATTGCACAGTGCGTTGGTGCATATCCTGACTGAATGTTTCCATTAACTTAAGTCACATTTTTGGAGAACTGGCCCTTTAAATACATGTAGACAGTAGATCACCACAGCCATGTTAGTCATGCTATATTTTATACATTACCAGACATTTGAAGTTTTGTGTTTTCAACCACTTAATCCATTTCCTAAAATTTAAACATTTGCAAACCAACCTTTACTCATCTTTTTTATGTTTGCTGTAAAAATTTCTGAATCAATTTAGACCTACCTGGATGTTTGGACTATGATTGTGTTATAAATTTTCCTAGTAAGTGATTACAATGTTGTAAGTAGTTCTAAATTATTTTAAAAATATTGCATCAAAATATTATAATAAAAAAAGAGCATATTCCATTACAAATAAAATAGTTTTATTTATCTTATAAATATTAATGAAATGGCAACTAAAGTGCTAGGATGTGAATAAAAAAAACACAAAAAAAAACAACGCAACAACTTGAATTACATATTCACTGATGCATGAATATATGATAATTATGAAGCATCTAATATTTACATCTGCTGCTGGAGGTTTCATCTTTCTCTTTCTCCATATGTATGAATAATGATCGAAATAAGGAAAAAATAGAAAAAAGACTATCACAAATGAAATTATAAACCAAAATTCATCCCGGGACATTTTAGAGGCACATTAAACTGTCCAGAGTGAAAACAAAAAAAGTCTGTCAGGTCACATTCACTGAGGTCCTGGCTATGTGTATTCAACTACACCAAATGAAGGACAATGAGCATTTACGTCTATGAACTGGACGGAAGACGACATACTCCATATTCTACCTGAACTTTGGAATATTGAAGACTCATTTTCATACTTTATGTAAAATAAAGATGTGGAGGACAAAATGAAAAAAAAATAACATATATTAAAAGCTATGTATGGGGGCAGATAAACTATTCTGTCATCTACACAATGACATAGCAAAAGTCAGTGCAAACATATCAACAAAATTTTTGTCTCCACAACTCAGTGCAAAACCATTTTCACAGATAAAGATTAAAAAATGCAAACTCAATACATGTATCATTATTCATTTTCATCATCGCTTAAACATACAAGATCTCTATCTTTTCTCCTTCCTTTACATTCTTTATTTTCTCAGTTCATGCATGGCCTTGGCTCAATCAACACTGATTCTTTCAAATATTTAGAGGAGACACACAGTCATTTCCAGCTGGCATAAAAAAAAAAATTTTTAAATACAGTGAGCTGTACATTGTAAACTCACATAAACGATAAACATTTCATACGAACCCACACCACCATTGCGTAATTAACAACTGTACACACAATGAATGTGAAAACTCAAGCAAAGTCAAAATCCAGCAAACAGAAAATATTGAGATAGATTCTATATCCTCATCCAAAAAAAAAAAAAAAAAAAGGCCAAATATCAAATCTGAAATAAACAACTTCACTCATCCACAATATCCAAAACACAAAACAAGATCATTATTTTCACGTGTATTTGACTTACCACATTTCCAAAAACGAAAGATGAACAATCAGGCAGTGACAATCACAAAATTCAATTGAAAACCATCATCACAAACACACTCAGTGACTCACTCTCTCCGTTCATGCCTCTGGGGTTTAAATTAAGGATACAAGTAGCAGCAGTCAACACATTGGAAACTCATTCACTGGATATTCTAACATCATCATATTACAACGTATTATCAAAATGTCAAGACTTTTATCACAGAAACTTACCTTCATGAAAGTTTGAAACTTAACCTGTTTGATGTCTCATACATTCCACCATAGCCTCTCTAGTGATATTATTTGATGTTCTCATACACTCCACCATAGCCTCTCTAGTGATATTATTTGGTGTCTCATACACTCCACCATAGCCTCTCTAGTGATATTATTTGATGTCTCATACACTCCACCATAGCCTCTCTAGTGATATTATTTGATGTCTCATACACTCCACCATAGCCTCTCTAGTGATATTATTTGATGTCTCATACACTCCACCATAGCCTCTCTAGTGATATTATTTGATGTCTCACACACTCCACCATAGCCTCTCTAGTGATATTATTTGATGTCTCACACACTCCACCATAGCCTCTCTAGTGATATTATTTGATGTTCTCATACACTCCACCATAGCCTCTCTAGTGATATTATTTGATGTCTCACACACTCCACCATAGCCTCTCTAGTGATATTATTTGATGTCTCACACACTCCACCATAGCCTCTCTAGTGATATTATTTGATGTCTCACACACTCCACCATAGCCTCTCTAGTGATATTATTTGATGTTCTCATACACTCCACCATAGCCTCTCTAGTGATATTATTTGATGTTCTCATACACTCCACCATAGCCTCTCTAGTGATATTATTTGATGTTCTCATACACTCCACCATAGCCTCTCTAGTGATATTATTTGATGTTCTCATACACTCCACCATAGCCTCTCTAGTGATATTATTTGATGTCTCATACACTCCACCATAGCCTCTCTAGTGATATTATTTGATGTTCTCATACACTCCACCATAGCCTCTCTAGTGATATTATTTGATGTTCTCATACACTCCACCATAGCCTCTCTAGTGATATTATTTGATGTTCTCATACACTCCACCATAGCCTCTCTAGTGATATTATTTGATGTTCTCATACACTCCACCATAGCCTCTCTAGTGATATTATTTGATGTTCTCATACACTCCACCATAGCCTCTCTAGTGATATTATTTGATGTTCTCATACACTCCACCATAGCCTCTCTAGTGATATTATTTGATGTCTCACACACTCCACCATAGCCTCTCTAGTGATATTATTTGATGTCTCATACACTCCACCATAGCCTCTCTAGTGATATTATTTGATGTCTCACACAATCCACCATAGCATCTCTAGTGATATTATTTGATGTCTCATACACTCCACCATAGCCTCTCTAGTGATATTATTTGATGTCTCATACACTCCACCATAGCCTCTCTAGTGATATTATTTGATGTCTCACACACTCCACCATAGCCTCTCTAGTGATATTATTTGATGTCTCATACACTCCACCATAGCCTCTCTAGTGATATTATTTGATGTCTCACACACTCCACCATAGCCTCTCTAGTGATATTATTTGATGTCTCACACACTCCACCATAGCCTCTCTAGTGATATTATTTGATGTTCTCATACACTCCACCATAGCCTCTCTAGTGATATTATTTGATGTTCTCATACACTCCACCATAGCCTCTCTAGTGATATTATTTGATGTCTCACACACTCCACCATAGCCTCTCTAGTGATATTATTTGATGTCTCACACACTCCACCATAGCCTCTCTAGTGATATTATTTGATGTCTCACACACTCCACCATAGCCTCTCTAGTGATATTATTTGATGTCTCATACACTCCACCAAAGCCTCTCTAGTGATATTATTTGATGTTCTCATACACTCCACCATAGCCTCTCTAGTGATATTATTTGATGTTCTCATACACTCCACCATAGCCTCTCTAGTGATATTATTTGATGTTCTCATACACTCCACCATAGCCTCTCTAGTGATATTATTTGATGTTCTCATACACTCCACCATAGCCTCTCTAGTGATATTATTTGATGTTCTCATACACTCCACCATAGCCTCTCTAGTGATATTATTTGATGTCTCACACACTCCACCATAGCCTCTCTAGTGATATTATTTGATGTTCTCATACACTCCACCATAGCCTCTCTAGTGATATTATTTGATGTTCTCATACACTCCACCATAGCCTCTCTAGTGATATTATTTGATGTCTCACACACTCCACCATAGCCTCTCTAGTGATATTATTTGATGTTCTCATACACTCCACCATAGCCTCTCTAGTGATATTATTTGATGTTCTCATACACTCCACCATAGCCTCTCTAGTGATATTATTTGATGTTCTCATAAAAACAAAAGGGAGAACACAAAATAAAAATGGAATGCTTAAAATAGATCATCTCAGAGCAAGCCTAGTCCATGGTTTCATCTCAGAGCAAGCCTAGTCCATGGTTTCATCTCAGAGCAAGCCTAGTCCATGGTTTCATCTCAGAGCAAGCCTAGTCCATGGTTTCATCTCAGAGCAAGCCTAGTCCATGGTTTCATCTCAGAGCAAGCCTAGTCCATGGTTTCATCTCAGAGCAAGCCTAGTCCATGGTTTCATCTCAGAGCAAGCCTAGTCCATGGTTTCATCTCAGAGCAAGCCTAGTCCATGGTTTCATCTCAGAGCAAGCCTAGTCCATGGTTTCATCTCAGAGCAAGCCTAGTCCATGGTTTCATCTCAGAGCAAGCCTAGTCCATGGTTTCATCTCAGAGCAAGCCTAGTCCATGGTTTCATCTCAGAGCAAGCCTAGTCCATGGTTTCATCTCAGAGCAAGCCTAGTCCATGGTTTCATCTCAGAGCAAGCCTAGTCCATGGTTTCATCTCAGAGCAAGCCTAGTCCATGGTTTCATCTCAGAGCAAGCCTAGTCCATGGTTTCATCTCAGAGCAAGCCTAGTCCATGGTTTCATCTCAGAGCAAGCCTAGTCCATGGTTTCATCTCAGAGCAAGCCTAGTCCATGGTTTCATCTCAGAGCAAGCCTAGTCCATGGTTTCATCTCAGAGCAAGCCTAGTCCATGGTTTCATCTCAGAGCAAGCCTAGTCCATGGTTTCAAGGATAAGACAATGCAAGACTGAAAGTGTTAGACTCCACTACTTCTGCTCTTTCACTGAGAGCAAATATTGTTGGAATAGCATTCTCACATTAAAATAACAAATTAAATATTAAAACTGCAGAATTCTGATCAACATGTGTTTCCACAACAGATCTTAGCACATGTTACTCCCTCAACTCCCCTACTGTCGCGATGTGGGTTAGATGGGGATAATTCGACTGACACTCTTTCGAGGTCCGCTCCCACAATCGACGAACACACAAAAAAAATACTTGCACTCTAAAAACTAAATAAATCAATTGCTTTGATTTTTAGCAGAACTGTAATTACAGGAATTAATGTATCAAATATAATTATAAATATAAATATCAATTCAAAGGCAACTGAATCTACTAATGAAACTACAGCTTTCTATAAAGACTAACTTATTCACTCTAACTACTTGCAGGTCATATGAGTTATATGCCAAATAGAATCCGCGCACGTGGCGACGGATATAACAGTTTAAATTCTATTAATTCAATGAGACATGTTATGATATGGACATTTCCTCTAGACACGCCATGGAGAATGCTTGTACAACCATGCGTTGTCTGGCGGTAGCTCTGAAACTGTCTTCAAAAGTAAGTAGAACGGTTCACTTCCATCATTACAAATTAGTATAGATTCTCACCATGCGGCCCTCACTGGGAGTGAGAGCGCTGGATGTAAACGCTGTGGGTTTATATCAAACCAAGTAGCTTAGGCTCTGGAGCTTTAACTCATGGCGCTCCTCACAATATGGACTGCTCAACTGCGTCTCTTATGTCTCTCATCTGGCTGAGGACTATCGCCGTCCACCTCGTAAATAGATTGTCTACATGTGGCATCTATCTAAGCTCTGCACGGGTTTAAATACTAAAGCTATGTCTCGACCTTCCGTCCAGATTCATACATTTGATTGGTGCAACCACCTCCAGCTCAGCTGCCAAACCGAGTTATTTTAAGTAACAGCCCTACGCAACGACCTTGGGTCGACATCAAGGTCGAATCACTCAAGACAATAAAATGTAATTTTATAGCAATAAATTCTTAACATGTTCAAAACCCCGAGCTTTTACTCTGGATCACGGATTTTCTGTACGTCAACAGACGTCTCAATAACATTTAATTCCTACTCACCCCTTCCCTCTCTACTAAACCTAGTTCAAAACACGAGATATAAAAAGTGCTCAGTCATGCACACCTACGCTGTCCGTCTATCCTTCCCCACACCTTCTGTCTATCTATTAGGAAAAAAACTGTTCAAAACAAATTGTTTACGAGACCAAGTTATGCTGGCTCGCACAATAATTACATTTGTAAAAATTACTCACTGCTCTCTCACAAAAATTTACTCAGTGGAAACATTTATGAATCAAATCTGTTCTTGACACCTACACTTCAAGGCAGTCTTTTTTTTTTTTTAAATTATTTGCCCTCCATTTTTCTTTCTTTTTGCAAGCATTTATGATTAAGACAATTGAAGAGATTTTGTCACTTCAATTTCATTCATTTAGCATGCCATCACATAGCATGAGATGAATTGAAACAGTTTTTGAACTTGCAATGCAATGCATAAAATGGCCCCATTAACTGAATCACTCCATCCACACACTCATTTGTGCCTGCTTCCTCAGGACCAGGCTATGTTCTAATCCTCAGTGCTCTGTCCATCAAATAGAAACACACAACATTTAACCCATAAGGGGCCATCTATAACGTATATATGTTCTGAAAGGGGAGGGGGCATAAAGACACTATGCAATATTATGCTGGTCATCAATTAAAAATAAGCAACAAAAAAAATGGGGAGGGCAATGAAATAACGAGGAGGATCAGAAATAGGATGAACTGGGTGCGAAAAGGTCAATGAAACAGTCAGGTCATGGCTGTTAACCAGCAGTAATCTAGTTGCCCAGCAGCCCAGTCCGCTCTCCATATTGTGACCTGGTCACGACCCAGGTCAATGGGTCAGCCACCTGTGTTCACGGGGGATTCCCGTTCCCGCAGGGCGCTATTATTATGTTATATTTTTCAAGTAAAAAACGCAAACACTGAGCTCAAAACTATTTCATTGACCACACTTGAACTGAATAATTGACATATCATACACGTGTAAACGAAATTTATGCATCTGTATCAAATACCGACACAGAGATAAACAGCTAAAAAGATGAATAGTAATTTAACAAATGTGTCAGAGGTTATAATTTTTAAACTTAAACTTTAACATCTCAAGCGAGACGAAATGAACACACAATAATTAGAATAATTATGTAACATTTCTAGACTTACTTGACTGCATCATTGAGACGTTCTTTAATTCAGAGTTATGTAGGATAGAATGTTAAATTTTCCATAGGGCTCAATTTTAGAATGATCCTGCACTTGACATAATTTTATAACACATCAATAACATTGCTTGGGCTGATATACTCAGAAGTCCTAAAAATATTGAATAAAACTTAATTTACATATCGTCATGGTGCTAACCTTTTAGCCTACTTGAGACTTAGGCCAAAACAGAATGTACCTGTTATGTCATTGCCCTATCCATGGTGCATCTATTCATGTAAAAATCATTAAAAAATGTCAAGCCATTATCCTGAAAATAAAACTTTCTGTAATGGCCTACCAGTAACTCATTCCTAGACGTAGACCATTTTGGTTCTGGGGTTGTTTCAGCGCAACATGGATAAAGGCCACTTTTACCTAGAGTCATTTTGGCCTGAGTCTGACTGCATTGCAAAAGAATAAATAAGTTTTTTTGCGATTTTCTCAGAAGTGCAAAAAATGACTTAGGCCAAAAGGTCAGCACCATGACGATATACACTTGCTTTATGTAGAATATACTGGTTTACTTCATTTTCCTCCGTTTAACGGGTGGTGCAGAGGCCAAGAGTTCTGGAGAGATTTGCAAATGCTGTGATTTAATGACAGTTTTCAACTGTGTTTCACAGTTTCGAACTGGCTGCCACTTATCTCTCTAATTTGGCCACAGAGGCGTGGATGAGTCTCCCCCCCCGCTCATGTTGAAAAGTCATGCCAAATCCATATTTCTGTATCCAAGGGACACAGTCTTTATCCAGAATGTGTTGTTTGGGAATGACTTTGTTCTTGAAAAGTTTCCTGTAAGTTGCCATGTACCGTGTAATACATGCTTGAATATGTGGGATGGTGTCTAGTGTCATTGGTTTTGCATGCGATATTTGATTGTGAACATCCTTGTATGTGTCATTTAAGCGATTGAAGTTTTCCCTCAAAACAAGTGCTGTTTCTAATATGCTTTGTTTGTATGTGCGTTCCTGTGTTCTCTTGACAATGTATGAAGTAAGGTCTGTACACTGTATATACTTTGGCTGTGACGTATTTGTGACAATGATTCCCAGTAAAAGAACGTCTATGGTATGCTTGTGGTGTGATGTTATGTCTGTCTAAACTCAAACTCAAGGTCAGACAACTGGTCTTCTACTACTGACAATTTTTCTTCATTAGGATACAGGTATTCATATTCAGTATTGCTTAACGTTACACAGCTTTGGAGAAACTGAATTTCTTCCTTCAGTTCTTCTGCCCTTTGCCAGTTGTTGCCATGAGCACATAATGCAGAAGACACACCTCTGCAGTCCTCCTCAGATTGCATTCCCAGCTGCAGATCTATTTGATGCGCTGCGTCCTCCAGCAATCGATGGTGCTTTAGCACGATTCTTAACAAGACATGTAAGTAGGGCGGAGCAGCTTCACTCAGCTCTACATCAACCTTTGGGACATGCAGGCTATTATGAAACCGTGATACATTTTTCTTCAACCTATGGCCCTACTTTTGGAATCTTTGATTATCCCGTTTCATCGTGTCTAACGAACATGACAGAGAGTCCTTTTTCTTTACTGACATCATGTAGGACTTTGGCGTGAGGCATAAACATGGATAGGTGCCTTGTGCACCAGAGAGTCCATAGAGTTTAAGAAGGAATTCATAATCTCCAACTACAAATAAAACTATCCTCTTCCCATCCCATTCTAAATTTGACAGCTCTTCAAGTTGTGCTTGTAAAATAGACATACAAATCTTCAAGTTTTCGTAACTGTCTTTGATCTTAGCCATGGCAACTACAAAAGTGTTGTGTTTTGAATTGAGTTTCTTGGTGTTAGCAATCTGCATGGTGAATTTTAAGCTGTTTTTACTGTGCTCATCCCCAAAATTTAACCCAAATTTCATCTCCTGGAATTGTGGAGTCATGCCATGTAAGTGTTTCATGTTGTTTGTGTTTTGCTTAAAATTTAACAACAAAGTTTGAGATGTTTGTCACCTTCCAAATGCTGTGCGTTGAGTCTGTCTTAGAGTGTCAAGAAAATCTTCAATCTGCATGACAATGTCATCGGCTGCCAGACCTTCCATGACTTTTCTTTGCTCTTGCTCGTTTGGTATTGAGAGCCCAGCTTGTTTAAGATAGTGCCTTTGTTGGCGTAACTGGCTCCATGTAAGGTCTGTAGCTTCTTTCATTGCCATCACAGATTGGCTACTCATTTCAGGTTTTCCCTTGATGCCTGCCTTTTCACATATACCCTTTCGAGATGCTATGGGAGCTTGTTTTAGTTCTGATGCCTGCTGTGTAGCTATACTTTCATGTGAAGTGCCTGCAATATTAGTCCTGATGGAAGAAAGTAGCTGTGTGCGTTTCCTTTTGCTGGATGCTTTGGCCAGACTTGTTTCTTTTCTGGGTTTTGTCAGTTTTGCGAATAGTAGTGGTTGTCCCCTCTTGTCTTACATTCTATCACTTTCGTGTCTGAATTGTTCAGTTGTCTGTGAATGAAAGATGTTTGAAGCTTGTGTTCTTCCTTTGTGAGTGGCCGTGTTGGTGACAGATCTGGCGACTGAGAAAACAGCCTGTCATGTTTGAATGCTGGTGATGTGTTGATATCTTTCAGAACGTTTGGAGGTTTGGATGGCGTTGATGTAGCAGTGGGGGGGGGGGGGGGGGGGGGTCTGACTCATCATGGCCCCTGCTTGTAAATGCGGTGCTCAACTCAAGAGACTCACAGGATTGATTCTGTCATTCTTGTTGCTGCACTGCTGTGTCGTCTATTTGTATGGATAATTGATTGATGGAATTGTCTAACCAGATTTCCTGTTGTGTCTTCCATTGACGTTGTTGTGTCCCCACATGTTGAAGTTAGTGTCACTTATGAAGCTGTTGTGTCCTTTATTGTAGCTACTACATCTGTTGTTTCTGTAGTTCCCGGTGTGTTTACTGTAATTGATTCTGCTGTTGTTGTTGTTATTTCCGTTGTGCCTTGTTCTTGTGCTTTGTCCTCCTTTGGTGTTTCTGTTTCCCATTGCCGTTGTGTGATACTGCACACATAGAGGACAATCAACAGTCCTAATGTCTGGCTGAAATGCTGTCCAAAGGTACGAGCTGGTGCCAACTTCCCTGCTGTGAGTATTGTTCCTTTGTATGAATCATTTTTTATATGTCTCTTTTTGTATACGCATGTATAGCAGATGGTAGAAGAATGAACCGTTTTTTGATCATCCGCAAGCGAAACACCAAATGCAAGTAAAATTTCAGTGGCAAAGTTAAGACATTTGTATGCTTTCCTTTTCTGAAGGTTTTGTTTTTTTGTTAGTTTTTCCACCACATGTTCTGCACAGTCCATGAAGATATTTAATATGCAAGTCTTCTGTGTGATCTTCCATTCTGAATACTGTTATGTTATTCAGATAAAAATTTTTAAAATCTGCCATTACAATGAAGTAAAAAATAGCATGGTAGCATCTTCAGCAACACACTTGCCTATACCACTCAAGTTTTAAAAAATCATATAAAATCACACGCGAACTGCTCAAATGTCAAACGTGCACATGTTATTGAGTATCCATTTTCCAACTGGAATAATAAATAACTGTAGAGAACATCGGCAGAATTGCCAAGATATTTAAATCCAAATTAAAATGATAGTGACAATTGATTTTCGAATTACTAGAAATACACACTGAATAAATCCTTCGAAAAAATTAACACATATGAACTCAGATGAAGGAAAGTTATATCGGCTTATTTGTAAACGGCTGGGGTTTAAAATGGCATCTCAGATGGGGGGGGGGAAGGGGGTCTAGCACTGTTTGATCGGGAGATATCGGCATGCAAAGATATTATAAAGAAATTAATGGAATTGCGTTACACAGGCACAGGGAGTGCCGTGCCATCGTGGTAATGAGCGCGGCAGACAGATATTTATTGCCCTTTAGCAGTGGGTCAATTGGAGGCTACAGCAGGCAACTAAAGTAGCGCTTTCGGTGTCTTATTAACAGCCATAAGGTAGACCTTGCAACTTAAAGTTTAAGAATATCAAAGTCTTATCATGGACAGCCACCTTAGTGATGGTCATTCACTGGTACAAGGGGGAAAGTAGGTGGGTTGAGTCCAAAAATATGCAGGGAAGGGCAGGGGGTAAAAACTTGAGCATACATGTACATAATTTATGTATGGCTTCTGATTATGATGTAATATTTTGATCAACATTCTCTAAACATAAAAAAAAACATAATAGCACTTATAAAACAAACACATAAACTTAAAGGGTTGACATGTAAATTCCTTGCGCCAGAGTTGAGGAATGGATAGAAGAAATCATAAGGCAAGCGCACTGCAAATGTTGGATACACGCCCTCCACTCCTTCAGGGGTCTGAGAGGCATCAATGAAGGTCACAGAACTGCTGATTTCAATTCTCTGTGACAACGTACTTGATCCCGGCTGACAGAAAGGACCTGAGCACTGGTAAAGAACAACAACAAACAATTAAATACATCATAAATGAAAGAATTTGAATGCATAAATAGGACTATTTGTAGCTAGTCCAAAATGCCCGCCGCGAGTGCCGCGGCAGCGAATTTCAGCTAAAATCGACTGTTTGTGTTGTTCTGTGGTCCGTTTGTTCTAGCATTGCTTGTGTAGTGTTTGGTATGAATTAAAAGAACTGAATCTCCTCTTTCTAATGATGTTTGTTTGAATTCAATGCCCCCTTAATTAGACTTTTGGTGAATCAATCAATAACGTCTTCAAGTCGCATTTTTCGCGGAACGGACGGCTGAATTTTGGACCCATCTCTCTTAACGGGGAAGCGCGTTTTCGCCGTCGCAGCAAATATTCCACATTTGGCACGGTTAGCTGCAGAATTGAATGTACTGTAGTTTCATATAACTTTCCACGGGTTTCATTTTGTGTAAGTGCCGTAAAAGTTGAGATTTCCGTGAAAAAATCGACAAATCCGTACCTTTTTCTGTAAAAACAATGCGAAAGTTACACCAAAAGAAAGCTTTACTTTCCTTTGCTTCGGTGTGAAAATTCGAAATGTCTCTGTGCTATGGCGCCCGTGCGCGACGCATCTAAAACCCCTAACCAAACGTAACGCGAGTCGCAGATCAGTGCATGAAGGAGTGAAGTAGGTCTAGATCTAGATCTAGATCTAGTACAGATCGAAGGACCGGTTGACCGTTTTAATATAATACGTTCACCCGGCCATGGATTTGATAAGTTGACTGTCTATACTTTCTACTGACAACAAATTTGTGTATCACTATCAGAATGCATATTTAGACCATGTAGGTTAATTCTGATTGCATTGTCACGATCGGGCAAGTTTGAGATCCTGACTAAATCCCGATTCGAAGGAGGCCGATGTAGGGCTGTCACTTCAAGATCGTCTGTACAATTTCCTTCGCTCAAATTGTTGACATTTAATGAATTTGTATGGCAAATAGATTGCTCAAGTCGATAGAACTCTTCTTTCAGAGCACATGGATGTATTTAGTTTTTGTGTGGGGTCATTAGTTGATTTTTTAATGAATTTTTGAAGATTGCAAAATTGTGGGACGTGATGGAAGTTTTATGCTGCTTCAGTGCTTGTTATAATAGATCAAAATGGTTAACGTTTTGCAAGTAATTCAAGTTTTAACACATAGAATGAATGTACCATTGAATTCTTAGCACATACGTGCAATTTTGACAGCTACATGGGTTTGCACTGATTTTATATGATTTTTCGAAGTTCGTCTGAATTTTTGTTTTTATACTACTCATTGTAACCGTCACTTTGTAAAATCGGGTTTTTATTCAGTTTAGCCATATTTTCTTGCTCTAAATCAATAGAATTCATCTTTTTGAGCATAGAGATGTATTTGTTTCTTGTGTCAGGTCATTGGTTGATTTTTTATGAATATTTGAAGGTTGCAAAAATTTCACTTTTTTACCTCTGCTGTAAAAATGTGTGAAATGTGATAGCATGGCACATTTGATGTTATAAACAACACTTTTGTAATTGCCTGAAGTCCCTGAAAAAAGTTGAGGTTGTTATCTATGTGCATGACTCTGTGTTTACCAAGTTTGAATGATTAGTGATGATAACTTCTAGAGATATGGTACCATAAACTTGCCCTCTCGTCATGTGGCGCAAAATGGTTATTTTCTCAAAATTTCAGAGTGGCATAACTTCTGTAAATACTAAGCTAGAGCCAAAAGTTTGGTATCAAACTTCTTGGAATTAAAAGTTCTACTCATTTAAACAATGAAAGAATGGATATTTTGAATTTCAAAATCTATTTTGGACTAGCTACTATTTGTATTCTGTAGTAATTTCTGCCACATAATGACAAGAATAAATTGCCAGTTTCCTGTGAGAGGGAAGTCAGGTGTGAGAGGGAAGTCAGGTGTGAGAGGGAAGGCACGTGTCTGGCTGTTGAGCACACAGCCTTCTGTCTGGTGCCATCTCAAGACGTATGTTAATTTGCCCTCTTTACGAGGACCTGAATAAAAAATGTACTGTATATAAATTGTCTCAGCATGCTTATAAACAGTGGGGACTGAAATCTATGACAACCATGACATTTTGACAATGGCAAAATGGCCTGATTTATGACAGAAGTAGTTAGGTTCTTGGAGGATTTTCTAGGCTACAGAAGAGTAGCATGTAATGGTTCAAGAAAGAATTTTTATATATTAAAATTACTAAAACAACTGTTTGCATTTGTTGTATTTGCAATATGGTTTAAATTTTTATATGAAAAAAAACAACTTCAATGCCACCTGTGACTACATCCCCCTTTCTTTAGAAATTTGGAAATGGCCACACTGGGCTCAACTTGCCAAACATGAGAAACACTTCTATTATTCTCTTACATGTTTTCACAGCTGCATTCATAATGCAGCACATATCCTCCTCTTTGACTGAACATAAACGTATAAAAAGCCCCCTTCCCCCTCCCAAATCAAAGTGAAAACAAACAAACAAGAATAAAAAAATCAATAAAGCATGAAAAGAACTGAGCATTAAAAACTGACCCTGTACTGTACTTCTTGGGGAGCGTCATACACAAAAGCCACACCAATGATTTTTGGCTGAGGATTGGGCAAAGAGCCCACATTTGCATACAGAATCTGTATATTTGCACCCAGTGACAGGAAACATTGAGATCCTTTTGTCTGAAAGGATTGAAAATCCTACATTGGAATATAAATTTTGACAAATGCCATCTTGATCTTATCAATTATTTCACAGAAAAACATTCCCTAGAACCCCTGGCAGCATTCATTAACCTGTGTTTCAATTATCAGAGACACTGAAATGCAGTAAACACAGGCATACAGTATATGAGAATAGATAAGTATTAAGTCAAATGAAAAAGCTTCTTTCATGGCATCTTGAGGCATCCAAACTGTTGAAACTGATTCATCATCACATACATAAACAATCTGATTTCTATCAACTGTTGATGGCACCATAATGTCACACTGGCTTATTCTCCTGACAAGTTCATTCTCTTGGACTAAGAGGAAACTTGCAAGATAAATTCTAGGCATTTTCTACCCTAAAGAATGAAATATGAAGTTACATTCAATATTCCTGCTTCGCTAGACACAAACCTGTGGTGGGTTAGGTCTATCTTTGAACAGAATTTCCACCCAGTCCAGAGTTTTGCGTGTGTCCGAGTCTCCAAACATTGCCACATAGCGGTTGTTCTTAACATAGGCACTAAATCTGGGGTCATATGTTGGGATTGCGTAACCTTCAATGGCAGTTATGATAGCTTGCTGCAGCAACTGACAGTAATCTGATCCACTTGTAGAGGTCACTCTGGAACAAGGACACAAAAACTGAACAATTTGTTCTCAGGGAATGAATCTTCCAATATAATACAAAGACAATCCACACTGGTGTCAAACATGGAGGTCTCTTTCTGCACCAATTCACTTGAAATTTTCAACACAGTTTACTTTCAGATTGAAGATGATTCTTTGCCAGTTTGGCCACACCGTCTATGAATGAAATATGTGTAAAGAAAATATGGACAAATCTGGCTTTAGAGAATCTGTAAGGGAGAAAGAAGTTGGGAGTAGAGAAGGGATAGGGAACCAAAGAGGTAGGGAGGGAGCAGAAGCAATTTTATTCTGTACAATGCCAGGCACCTCAGGAAGTGAACAAATGCATCTGAATATTTTCCACTGCAATGGAGTTAGGGAATGAATTCAGAGCAACTTTTTTTTTCCAACCATCTCACAACTGATTTGAGAGATTCACATGCGGGTTTTCTTAGCAATGGCAAGACAGAAATTTATTTCACTACAACTTCAGTTTAAAGAAGAAGTGCATGTTATTCAGGACAGCAAAATCTTTCAGGACCGGTGAATGTCAAGATCAAATGTGGTCAAAGGGAAATAACTTAAATAATATAACCTAGAGGGTGAATAAGTATAACATGTGGATTACATCATTTGTGCATTGTTTGATGACGTCAATAGAGGGAAAAACATGTAGTGACAGGATAGAGTAGATAACAGTAGTAAATAGGATATCACTGGTGTTTTTGTGAATGGGATATAGAGAATCAGCGGGAATATATACTAGGGGAGATGGTGGATATTGAGATGGAAAGATAATGGGCCATTGATGAAGATTAACACCCCGTTTTCGACTTAGGGGTGAGAACTTATTTGTCTACGTTACTTAGCCGTTAATTTGACAACCAATCAAGGCAGGCGTATTGATAGCAATTGGGAAGCTGGGAAAGCAGCTGACGGGGGACTGCATTCCGTGCAGACTATCCAACTGTGATGGAGTCAGGGGGATTCCACTTGAGCGAATCATTACCTACAAAGTACAACATGTCTAGATGTGGATCTAGTCATTTGGATATCCATATGGCTGCTTTGAAATTAAACAACGCTATTGTCCACTGTTCCCTGGCTTAATCCACAAGCCAGGGCAAAGCGTGAGTAATCGAATCTCTTGATGACATTGACAATGGATAAGAAGACGAAGAGCGTGGCATTTATCCGTTAGGAGAGTTTTGATGAATCTACCATATACCAAGAGTGATTGCCGAAGAATGCCAGATTCAAAGTTAAACTGTCATCTAGAGCTACAACTAGAGTTAATGTGTGAAATATAACTGTGATTGAATTGTCTGGGTGAGGCTGGGAGTTGCCAGCCCATTCTAGAGTTATATTTAACTGTGCCGACGTCACCTTGGCCAGCTAGACCTATAAGTTAAATATCTGAGATAGCCTGATGTCTCCAGAGACTAGACTATATTAATTGTCATACAGTAAGCAGTCCAGATCTTGGAAATAGAAATAATTAGTTAGATAATTAGCTAGAATTGAAGTTAAATGATATTATGGGAAACCTAGATCTAGACTTATAATGAAATACTATTGATTTTCAATTTGATGCTGCTGATATTCATCCTTACTACATGAATAGATCTAGTCGAAATTGTTAGGGAACTAACGTAATTAAAGTGTGGCCCTGCAGGCCTGATTGTTGAAATTTATTCAGTTTGTTTCTTAGTATTTGGCGTGGTCTGGAAGTGTAGGTTAAATTTTAGTATTAAAAATATGTAGTCGAACATACACACCAAAACAACATTAAAATGCCAACACTTCCATCCATAACATCTGGATGGGATTATAACAGTGAAGATTCTCTCCCCCTGTCTCTCATCCTCTCCCGGACAATCTATAAAGCCAGATCTGCCCATATTTTTCTTAAACTTGTATGACTTGATAAAGATGTTAGAATTTCCAAAGCCAAAGCCTCATTAAACTTCTTGATTTACAGCCTGACTAGTCTCAGAAAGTGACAGATGAAGCTGGGATCAATTTTTCACAAACTGTATGGAATAATCTTTTTATAATGGAGCTAGAGAGTGAACATGTTAACAGCTAAAACTTTGTGACTCCACCATTGAAAATGATGAAACTTGATATATATGTGTGTGTGTGTATACTGCCCTAATTATTGATGATACTTTACCTGGACACCTCCTTTTTGGACAAAATTCAATCTTAAATATTACTTATTCACAATTTTTTGAAACACCAAAATAAGAGATGCATTTTCACCAAATACAATGGAAAATTGTGACCAGAAATCCCATCCTATGCCTCTCTTTACCCATTGCTGGTGGAAAGTCAAACTTGATGACATCTGATCTATGTATTCTGCAAGGAATTGTGGTACAATAAAATGATCTTAGTCTCTGCATCAATGGAATCCAAGTGCAGTTATTAATGTGACTTTGATCTTGATCTATACAGCCATGCTTGGTACAAGGAACATTTGCAAGATTTCTCTCTCTTGTACCCTTACAAATACACTTTCGTACTGTATAAAACATACAAAGCTTTAAGGAAGACATCGTTGGTCAGTCAGTGGATAGTTCTGATACAGGACCGTCAACTCAACATTTATAACTCACTGAATAAAGCAACCTGTCCGCATATCCTGGCCAAACAGTACAGGTTCTCGCTGCTGGCCAGCCTGAGTCAAGCAATCCCCATTGACAGCTGGACGTACCAATGCCAACTGCTGACCTCTCGACTGAGTCAGTGCGATTTTTTCTCTGTAAGTTCTGGGTCAAGGGAAATTGGTCAGATTAAATGCAACCTCCAGATTTTGTAAACATATGTATAAAAAAATACAGAAAATCTTGAGGGTTACTTCCTGACAATGAGCGCCAACAGCTACCAGCAATTTTACTTGTGGCAGGACTCGTGGACTCGCAGCAAAGTGGCAGTAATTTTTAAAAAAAATTTTTCAAATATTCTTTCAATTGCAGAAGTAATTTTAACCTGATGAAGGTCTTTGATGACTGAAAGAAGAAAGCTCATTTTTTTTTTTCTAAATTCTTTTGTGATTTCATCTCAGATTTTTTGTTGCTTTTTTTTTACTAAAATGGAACATTGCAACAACCCTTTCCTCTTTTTTCCTGCGACCCTTTCCCCATTTTAACCAGGAGTTGTGCAAAATGGTTCTTGACAAAAATTCCCGTTTGAAAGAAAACAGCATTACATCTAAGTTACCATTAATTTTTGCGCAAATTAAATGTGTTGCTAATAAAAACATTCATATCTATAAGTGACTCTTTTAAGTCTCAGTATCTACTCTGCATGATGGATTTTTCTTTCTCTTTTTCTCGAACCTTTCCCTCCAGCAGTGTTTTGAAATCATAAGGCATTGAACACAAAAATGATGTTTTTACCACTTGCTGAACAAATGAAACGAAACTTTGTTTTCCAATATTTGTACAAATTTCTAACTTTTTCATTTAATTTAAATGAGTTACTTGCATTCATAAGCATGTACAGAAATCTCAACATTTCAGCTGGAAGAAACCAGGAACAAAAACACACCATGCAGTAACCTGACCTGACCCAGACCTGTGCAGTGGCAACTACAGGCAGGTCCAGCCCAACACACATTTTGTTCTGCCCCAGAGGTTGAATCAAACTTACTTTACACACCGGTTACTGGGCTTTAAAACAAAACACGTTTTGTCAAATCTTTGACCATGCAAGTTGAACACCTGTTCCGAACACTGTGCTCAGGATACGAAGACAGAACTGGTAGAATTTACATTATACCAGCGTGCAAATTATGTCAGTGACAGAAAGGTATTGGCATGAGACTATCCAGTCTACTACAGCCTCACACGTATCAAATCTGGCACTTATTATATGAACGGTTGTCCATGCCTACCATGTAAACAATGATTTGTGGCTATTCAGATCGTCAGTATCAAATACTACCTTCAAAAAGTTGATAATCCATGATGCCGTAGTGTTAAAAGAATAAAACATGAAAATCACATTAGCCAAACTTTTTTTAAAATAACCACATCAAAAAAAATTCAGTTTTTCTCAAAAGTTTGAACTTAGGACTTACCATTTTTTTAATTTTAAACTCCTGGCACAGAGATCAAATACGTGGCACATGAATTCATAGACACACTATAGATTCAGCAAAGAGGACAAGAAAAATGTAATACCACAAAATAACATTGCACCTGTTTCCTTCTAACTAAGGCCAATGGCACACTGAGTCAAGTCTGTTTTGTCTTGGTTTGAGCTGTGGAGTTTAATGGGACCTTTCCCTGCCTGCCAGCCAGACTGAAACAACAATGGGACCTTTGCCTGGCTGCCAGCCAGACTGAAACAACCATAGGACCTCTGCCTGCCTGCCAGCCAGATTGAAACAACAATGGGACCTTTGACTGCCTGTCAGCCAGACTGAAACAACAATGAAACCTTTGCCTGCCTGTCAGCCAGATTGAAACAACAATGGACCTTTGACTGCCTGCCAGCCAGACTGAAACAACAATGGGACCTTTGTCTGCCTGTCAGCCAGACTGAAACAACAATGAGACTTTTGCCTGCCTGTCAGCCAGACTAAAACAAAAACGAGCACTTTTCCTGCCTGTCAGCCAGACTGAAACAACAATGAGACCTTTGCCTGCCTGTCAACCAGACTGAAACAACAATGAAACCTTTGACTGCCTGTCAGCCAGACTGAAACAACAATGGGACCTTTGCCTGCCTGCCTGCCAGCTAGACTGAAACAACAATGAGACCTTTGCCTGCCTGTCAGCCAGACTGAAACAACAATGGGACCTTTGCCCGCCTGCCTGCCTGCCAGCCAGACTGAAACAACAATGAAACCTTTGCCTGCCTGTCAGCCAGATTGAAACAACAAAGAGACCTTTGCCAGCCTGTCAGCCAGACTGAAACAACAATGGGACCTTTGCCTGCCTGCCTGTCAGCCAGACTGAAACAACAATGGGACCTTTGCCTGCCTGCCAGCCAGACTGAAACAACAATGGGCCCTTTGCCTGCCTGCCAGCCAGACTGAAACAACAATGGGACCTTTGCCTGCCTGTCAGCCAGACTGAAACAACAATGGGACCTTTGCCTGCCTGTCAGCCAGACTGAAACAACAATGAGACCTTTGCCTGCCTGCCTGTCAGCCAGACTGAAACAACAATAGGATCTTTGGCTGCAGATTTCAGATAAGGAGTGAGGCCACATAAACAGCACAAAATAAAATGGGCAAAGCATATCAGTTTAACATGTTGCTAAACTTTTGTTCAGAAAAGGATACTCTGCATCACCTGGAGTTGTGGATGTGGCATTTTGTCCTGGTGTTGTTAACTGCAATATTCCAGCAATGATTGGCTGGCCTACCTGATAGCCTGGGTTGCCACTGCGCTGAATCCGTTCTACACCACTAGCAGCCACCTGATGCACATAGAGATAACAAGCTCTTAAAGGCATCCACCTGAGCAATATAGGTAGTGTAAATAAAAACTAGCTCATTGCATTGTCCAAGGTAAGCCAGCTCCCCCTCCTCCTCCCTTGGCTCAGAATGCTCTGGAAACAATTCATTTTCCTATCATTCTGTATCATACAGTTTTCTCATCTTGTCCATTTCAGAACATCACTATTTTATCCAAAGCTGCAGATTTTTCCCTTTCAAGGTGCATGAAACATTTCACTCTCATTAACCTTTGTCCTGCATTGAGTGAACTCGTCCACATAACGCCATGTCTAGGGAGAGCCAGTCATTGGTTCGTTCACACGTTGCCGATAACCTCGGAAGTTGCGTCAATCGGGTCTTTTTGAACATGTGCATCGTTTTTATTTTGGTATGCAATAAAAATGTGGTGGATAAATTGTAAGTGATCTCTTTGTAATTTGGATAAAGTACTTGTGATGAGATACAATGAGTCATACTGTTAAATAGAAGGCTCAAAACAAAGAATTTTCTGCATTTACATGCCATTTAACACTCACTTTAAACTTTTCCCAAGAGGTCTGCACTTTTTTGTCCCTATGTCAGGCCATTCAGGTGAACAAATTATTGTTCAAGCCAGGCACTTCACCTAGGAACTACATCATGTATCATTGCTTTCTCCATCCTCCACTAGTTTAGGGTTCAACCTCCATGATGATAGTTTTCTTAGCACACCTTTAGCAAGCGATTTGATTTCCAGCTCATAGAGTACATACAATGATACATGTACCAAACATACTGGAAACAATAAGATTGGACACTCCTTTCTTCCAGCCTGTTACACAGCGCCGAATTCCACTCAAAAACAAGCCACTTAGTTCGGTCCCGGGCCACCCATAAAATCGCACGCTGACCGCATCTAATCGGGGGGTACGCCGAGGCCACACGCCGCGGGCTACGGCATCAGTTACAGACTAGCCGCTAGTGATGACACGGGCGTATTTACGACTTAATTAACTCTAATTTCTTCACTTATAACACCAAAAATGCCGCTAAAATACAAAAGCACAACTTCTCTTCTCTCAGTCTCTGAAAATCCGATGTCAGTGCGATGTCCCGTTTTCATGCTATTGTGTGTTTATAATATGCCCGAATTCACTAAAAATTGTTTTTTAAGTGGTGTATTTCTTGATTGATTGCTTCCAAACGGCTCAATAGATTGCCATGAACTTTGGTTTTTTGTGTTACAGACCTTTTCCCGTTTCATACCTGAAAATTTCTCGCTTGTCGGAACTCTCGTTGCTGGACAATATCAGTTTACATCCTATTGCTGGTGTATTATTCTGCTGATGCGTTTCATTCTACATCAACTACACTGTGACCCATACATGCGGAAGACATTTTCTTCACTCAACAAACTTTGAAGAATTTGTGGAATGGAAAATGCGACAAAACGCAGAAACGACTCAAAAGGAAGACATCAGTAACGATTTAAATGACAGACATTTGAAGTTTATCCGTCGTACGTGCTCGTTAAGAATAACCGATAACACTTCAACTCTACTTCAGTAAAGAACGTGCGAGAGCTAGCAAGCCGAGGCGGAATGATTTGGTGTTCTTTTGATAGTCATAAAACAGTCAACCAGTGTAGTATGCATCAACGCTGTCTCATTTGAAGATTGTATGAAACGTTCAACGCCTAGAATTGCCTAGCAACAGTCTCGACCTTGACATAAATTCAGTCAATAATACTACCGACGTAAGCACAATCACTAATGAAACAGCGGCCAGCGCAATCACATCATGTAGTCAAATTCATAATGTTGTACATAGTGCACACGGGGCGGAAGCATCGACTCCTGTAATTTAAACAGCAACAGAGACCTACATGACATTGCTCGGGAGGCATTTTCGAAATAAAGTCATTCCAAAGCAACATACATTAGAACATGACTGCATTTCATTCATAAAACAATATGGTTTTGGGCCTGCCTCTGCCGGGAGAGCAAGAGACAGCGATTAGTCAACAGCCACTAGCAAAGCGAGAAACGCGTTCAAGAAATCACTGACGTACAGAATGGAGAAACTCACGCAAGTTTTGATTTCACATATTCTTCAAATTGCGCCATCGCTGAGTACTGACCACGCCAGTCGCAAAACAACTTGAAAAATGCTGCCCATACTCATTATTGTGCTTAGGATAATACTTAAATCATGCTGTATTTGAAGAACAATGTATAATAAAATATACGGCTTGTTTTGGGATGTAAATATTGACACTACTGAGTACAGATGTAAAATAAATCATCTGTATGTGGATTACTATTCCACCGACAACGATGCCTTTTCGTCAGGGCATGAACACATGTCTTGTCCTCCATTTGACTGTAATTTTGGTGCCTTGTGTTGAGCACTTTTTTTGTTATGTAACTTTAAAATGAGTAGGTATTAGATATTCTTCAGCAAAAATGTACAGTTTTTCCCTACTTGCCATTACAAAACTATAAAAGCTATCTTCTTCTACTTTTCACACTGCAAAATTCAAAGCCTTACGTCTCACGTGCGTCAAGATGGTTATTCTGACGGCCCTGGTTACAATGCAAGGTGATAAATCATAATAGTACCAATTTGATCTAATTCGCCCGCGCAAAGCGCTGCCCGTCGCAGGTGTAGTGGCCCGTCGCTGACCCCGGT
Organism: Onchidella celtica; assembly: GCA_963931925.1. Taxonomy (NCBI): domain Eukaryota; kingdom Metazoa; phylum Mollusca; class Gastropoda; order Systellommatophora; family Onchidiidae; genus Onchidella; species Onchidella celtica. Next base: position 1,336,813 of record OZ007575.1, read on the forward strand.
CGCGATGATCCAGTAGGGCGCTCGGTGGCCAAACTAAACGACCGGGTTTTCGGCGCTGTGGTTAAAACAGCGTTAATATCTGGTCACAGGCACCGCCCATTCTCAGTGAGCAGAGCCAGCGCTTTTTACAATGGATTTGCATTAAAAATAAGACACAACACCAATCGGTTTCTCTTCCAAAGGCAATTTCACTGTCAAAATATTTTATACATATGCAGTAGGCTACCTAATTAATAATGAATTTTCTATAACGCAAAGCACAAAAAAAGGGCGGGTGAAGGAAGGAAAAAGAGAGAGAAACAGATTTTTCCTGAGATGGCTTAGGCATAGATCTAGTCATGTGCATGCCATTTCCCCGGCCTCTCCCGTAACAAGTTATTTTTAGCCTTCTGACAGCGCTTAAAACTCTACAACTAGTGTTTGTACTGCTTTGTGTCTCAGTGGTATATGCTTACAGTGGTATATGCTTACAGTAGAAAATGCTTACAGTAGAAAATGCTGCAGAAAAAGTCTGGCCAATATTTGCCTGTGTGACATCACTGAAGACAAAGCTGACAAAAGCTCTGTCTATACCAAAAACGCCATCTGTCTCAAATCTGTACAGAACCTGGATGGGATCAGAACAAGAAACCACAAAGAAAATTAGAGAGTTTTGGGCCCTGACATTGTCCTGTTTGGCACAGTTTGTGGCTGTAGAAGTGTTTTTTTTTTAATAAAATGGTCTAATTATTATTTTTTCACAAAGTGTTGAAAAGCAATCTCATATTTAGGCTTTAGTTTAATATACATAAAGAAATCAGTTCCATATAGGTCAATATGAAATATGAGTCTATGCAAAATTCAAACAAATTTCACACACACTCTGAGAGAATCAATGTGGATTTCCCACTTGGTACGAAAAAAAAAAGATGCACGATACCTGCACAAGTGCATTTTCACAGGTGGCAGTCGCTGCATTGAAAGTGGGTGTGGCTGGGGGTGTGGTGAATGGACATGCTCCAATGACTCCTCCTCTGATGCACTGTAGGGGATTGTCTGGGTCCAGTGTGATGGCCACTGTGTAGCTGTTGTTATATAGGCTTGTGACTGTGGTCAGATCTACTGAGCCTGGACACAAATTGTACAATTGGAGATTGAAGTTAACATTTCAGTAAAGATACAGAAAACCTGTCACTAATCCTGTCCAAACACCTAACCCTAAAGCTAAGCTTACCAATAACCCTACCACTTACCATTTCAACCAAAAAACAAAGGTTTAGGGTTAGGTATTGGGATACTGCTTGGGATAGGGACAGGATATCTTGACTAGGCAGTTGGGATGTGCAGAACTCTTTCCAATATTTCTGTATGCTTTAGGTAAAAAAAATGACCACAGTATAGTAGCTTGTGTGAATTTGAATTTAATTTACATATCATTAAAATCACATTGATATCTTATGACTACTGAAACCTCACCAGAATTTAATTTACAAATCATTAAAATCACATTGATATCTTATGACTACTGAAACCTCACCAGAATTTAATTTACAGATCATTAAAATCACATTGATATCTTATGACTACTGAAACCTCACCAGAATTTAATTTACAAATCATTAAAATCACATTGATATCTTATGACTACTGAAACCTCACCAGAATTTAATTTACAAATCATTAAAATCACATTGATATCTTATGACTACTGAAACCTCACCAGAATTTAATTTACAAATCATTAAAATCATACTGATATCTTATGACTACTGAAACCTCACCAGAATTTAATTTACAAATCATTAAAATCACACTGATATCTTATGACTATTGAAACCTCACCAGAATTTAATTTACAAATCATTAAAATCACACTGATATCTTATTACTACTGAAACCTCACCAGAATTTAATTTACAAATCATTAAAATCACACTGATATCTTATGACTACTGAAACCTCACCAGAATTTAATTTACAGATCATTAAAATCACACTGATATCTTATGACTACTGAAACCTCACCAGAATTTAATTTACAAATCATTAAAATCACACTGATATGATGTTTGAGGAAGCTACTTAAGATCAGATGGACAGACAAGGTCAGCAATGAAATTGTATGGAAAAGAACAAAACAGAGCCCAGTCAGAGAGGAAATTGGTAGGAGGCGATGGAGATGGATCGGCCACACTCTCAGGAGGCCAGGAAACAGCATCACGAAGAAGGTATTGGATTGGAATCTCCAGGGCAAGAGATCAAAAGGAAGGCCGCGCGGAACGTGGAGAAGAGCCAGAGAAAATGATGTGCAACGAAGCGGAAAGACTTGGAATAATGTAAAGAGACTGGCCCATGATAGAGAGGGATGGAAAGTGTTTGTTGGTGGCCTATACCCTGATCCAGGGTGAGAAAGGCAATGATGATGATGACTGAAACCTCACCAGAATTTAATTTACAAATCATTAAAATCACACTGATATCTTATTACTACTGAAACCTCACCAGAATTTAATTTACAAATCATTAAAATCACACTGATATCTTATGACTACTGAAACCTCACCAGAATTTAATTTACAAATCATTAAAATCACATTGATATCTTATGACTACTGAAACCTCACCAGAATTTAATTTAAAAACCTATTAAAATGACAGTAGCAAAAGAATAAGAAAACAAACACAGGATTTCTTGTAAGATTTTCTCTACTGCAAATTCAGAGAACAACATCTACATGTAACACAGGAATACTGAAAATACACAAAAGAATGAAAGCAAACTCAAATGCATTCAACTGTTAAAACTTCACAAAAAGAAACACAAAATTTTGCACAAATTCTAAAAGCTAGACGTCATGAAGATGTTCCAATTTCTACTCTACCAACAAGTTGTACTCAGATGTAATTACTGTAATTTGTTAAGAGATATAGAGAAAAATGTCCACCAACCTAGCAGTGGATCTTCAACAGTTGTGGTAGAATTGTATGCTTGCAACAGAAATGGATCCTGATGGGAAATGAGATAAAGAAATAAATATATTGGAGCTCACAATAAGCAATGCTGACTGATATCTAATGAATCCCCTCACTGTTACATGTATTTCCCTGTCCTTTGCTGAAAGAAATTTTTAAACTGCATGAACTACAGGTTAAATGGCTTTAGCAGGATGCACAGCGTAAGTTAAAAACACACCTTACATAATCATTTCTAAGATCTACAATGCATGTCCGCACTATCAATTTGGGTGGGCAGTGCATGTCCACATCACAGTCAAGAGGTCAACATAAGGATTTCATTATAAAAAAAAGACATCTATCAAGAAATCATGTTAACATGTACAGAGATGCCTTTTTTTTTTATAAGTTCCTCTCAGTAAGGATTAGTTCTTGTATAATCTGCCTGTAGCAAAACGCATACTGTCTGTGGCACCTCAGCTAAACACAGTGGACCTGGGACAGAACGGCATTCACGGGACTACTGCAAAACTCCCGTTCTAAGCCAAGTCCCATTATAGGTAAGGTCAAAGGGAAACCATTCATGTAAATACACAGAAGAAATTTCATTCTCCCTACAGATTTGGGCCTTGATTTTTACACCCCGTGTCCACCTCTTCAATTAACTTTGCCTTGATTTCAAGACAAAAGCATTTTCTCTTCTCCGCTGCCACCATTACATCGTAGGGCAGTTTCTCTTTCTCAAAAAGTGAATGGCGATGCGTTCACTCGAAAGACAGCCCAGCAAGTGACCATCGTCTTGGTCAGGCATAATTATATCTACACAAGAAGTGCGCACAGAATGATCACTCCCTTACTTTTAGGTTTACACAAAATCGTTACGTATGCCAATCTTGTGGGCCCTGTTTACCTGATTACAAAGGACTGACCACATATGACTAGTCTTGCATCATCGCCCACCTCCACGGTGCATGGCCATCCCATAACCCTACCTCCCACAGTTATACAATCTCGCATGAGTCATAACCGATTGATCTTTCAGCCACACAATATTTCTCTCGATGTATTCCGTGACGTCAGAACGAAAAATGCCGTTGTATCAGAGGCGTGCTCTATTTGCCACCGTTGTAAACAAGATTTTTCACTTTTGAGAAGAGTGTATGAAATGGGGATTTTAAATTATGACGTTGTACCCAAGGTCTTGTTCAATCTGAGGCCATCATACTTGAGGTCTACTGTATTAACCCTCGTCCCGCATTGAGTGAACTCGTCCACGTAACACCTTATGTGGGGTTAGTCAGCGGCCAGTCAGCTGATCGTTAGCGTGTTGCCGATAACCTCAGCGGTCGGGTCAATCGGGTTTTTTTGAACACATGTATCATGTTTACTTTAAGATGCAATAACAACAATAATGGTGGATAAATTGTAAATGACCCCTATGATATTTGGATAGCGTACTTGTGATGAGATGCAATAAGTTCTATTGTTAAATAGAAGGCCCATAATCTGCATTTACATGCTGTTGAACACGTTTTATCCTTTTGCCAAGAGCTCACAACTTTTTTTCCCCTAAGTCAGGCCATTCAGGTGAACAAATTATTTTTTAAACCAGGCATTTAATTTACTAACCACATGTATCATGACTTTGCCTTCTCCCTCCTCCACTATGTAAAGGTTCCACATATATCATGTTAGTTTCCTCAGCACACCTTTAGCAAGAGATTTGATTTCCAGTTTGTAGAGTACATACATGTACTGAAACTTGGTTTAATCAAAGCAACACAATATCTCTTTAATTACCACATCAAATAAAGACAACGACCAACAAAGTCGGCCGTTTTCTCCCAGTTTTTCCTGATGAAAAACCTACTGACAGACGCCCTTATGCAGCATGCCCTAGTATTACATCAGAATTCATTATTACAGATGTAGAACAGTTTCTCAAATACGCACATGGCCCCTTTCATCTCACTTCACAGGTAGACGACAACCAGCATCAAAGTCAAAAGTTTCCCTAAGATTTTCCCCAGTTCGAACTTCAGACCCTCGGTACTATTACCTGAGTATGACATATAGTTGCATTGTAATAAATGTAATCGGGTGATACCATTTTGTTAGACATAGTAGGGGTGACAGGATAGATACACAGGCGAAACAAACGAAACCAAAGGGACCAAAAAACATTTAAAAAACAATAGTTGTAGCAACCGAATAAACAAAACACGACGAGCAGTTTTGCTATACAATAAATTCGCCTTCTGCAGGACCCCGGCTTGCAAAATTAAATGTAGGCCACAATATTGGCTTCACGTGCCTTGCATGTTGTGTGAGGGGGGCCAATATAGTGGCAAGTTCTGGCTCTACTTCTCAAATCAACAAAATTTCTCAGTTATATTTCTTGAATACCATCCAACATTCTATTGCAATACTAAGATCACATCAAATGAACACTTCTCACCACAAACTTTCCTGGACTTGCTTCAAAAGGAGCATGTATACTGGCAATTTGAATTATTGCATAACATTTTTAAAATTGTATAATATCTTTAAAAAATTTAGATTCCTCTTAAGATTTTGTTTCATCAAAGAGAAAAGATAACAAATTCTTCTGGACTGCACGAGTTTGTCAACAAAAATTTACTAAATATTAAAATATCACACAATATTATGATTTTTCAGCTTTCCAACAACATAAAGTAAAGTAAATTCTTTTTTTTTTTTTTTTTTTTTAACCCACTGTACAGAGATTAACTTTGAAAATGAAAAACTTGTACCTTCACCACACGGAAATCCTCATAGAATGTTGAAGCCTGTAGAGCAACATTACTGGTGCACTCTGCTGCCAGGTCTGAAACTGTTCTGGTGCATTGATGAGTTTGATCAATGAAATATCCTGTGGAAATTGTAAACAACAGAGTACATGTATAAAAAACAACGAGGACAATAAAAAAAATATTACACACTTTTACTCACCCTTTTTTTTTTTTTTTAGTTTTTTATTCTGTTACCACGGCAACAAATTCATTTATCATTATACCAAGCAATCTTTTCACACAATGCAATGTATCACAGCTGCAACCAACATGCCCGCTGTGTGCACGCTATTTTTAAAGGAGCAAAGAAGACACTGTCCCATCTAATCTAACTTGTGCTGCCTTTGAATCCTGATCAAACTCACCTACTGGATTGGCATCTGAACATCCAGTGCTTCCAGACAAGGCTGTGGGTAGGTCCAGATAACTGAAGGCTTGGCTAGGAAATACCACATAAATTGGGTCACTGCTCTGAAAGAGATATAGGCAGAATCATTGAAAGAAAGTCATACTGTGCCAGTGAGAGAAAGAAAGAGAAAGAAAAGAGGAAAGGAAGGAAGGAAGGAAGGAAGGAAGGAATCACCTCATTATGATCAATTTTTCTTCAGAAAACAAATGGTGCTGGGGACAGGAATGTACAAAAAGTGTACATGGAGGAAGGAGTGAGCCCATGGCAGCATACATATGCTCTGTACATCTACCGTCATAAATTAAAAAGTTTGGTTTTATTTGTTTTTTCAGCACACTATGATGTCAGATTTGATAAATGTCATGTCTCTCATGAAACTATTGAAAGAGTCAAACAGTCAAACAGTCCATGCAAAATGCCAGTTCAAGTTTTCAAACATCAAGGGTTTTTCAACATTCAACATTCTAATGGCCGTAGGTTTGTGCTTGTGCCATGGGCATGGGTAAGTGCAAAATTGCCAAACTCAAGCACACACAAACTTTATGAACAGCCACTATGTGGCACAATACACAAGCATTTGCTCTATACAAAAATGGAAAATTAGAAAAGTGTAAAACCTGAAATTTCAAGGCAAATAACAATAAAAAATATGTGTTTTCATCATTTGCTGCTGGCTTTCCACTGACAAATTAAAACACACAATAAGACCTATGAACTATTTCCTTGTTAGTACATTTTGCAATTTTTCATGATCATAATATTACAGTGGTGTTAGCATGCAAGAATTGAGAATATTTTATACTTTGAAGATACTTTCATGGCAACCTGCCCAACCTATTTGAACTGTCCCAATTAAATACTAAAAAGTTTAAAATTCCAACACCGTCCCTGGAAACTATGGGTACATTTTTTTCCTTTTCAAGGATCTCAGATTTAAAATTCTCTGTCTGTCTTTGAGATAGAGACTGAACATTTTTAGACATTTACATGCTGCTGGAGACATCTTTTTACACTATGAATAACCATAAACGTTTTTGTTCTTTTTATCAAATAAATTTACCTCTTTGGGTGTGAGCTCATGCACGAATGAATGTGTGTCTGTGTAGGAGTGTATGATTCAGGATAGGTATGAAATAAATGTTGCAAAGCACTTACGGCCCAATCGCTACCGAGATACAGTGCTGTGTAAAATGCTATGAATTATCATGATTGTTTTTTTATTGCCTATACTTTGTTGTTTATTGTCCACAGAAGAAATAATTCAAACATTCACTCAAAATGCTTCAAACCAAACATAGCAAGATCAAAGCTCAAGGAGCGAAAAAAAAAAAGACAAAAAAAACAAAAAAACAAGAAAAAAAGAATCCTATACCGTCTGCCATTTCTTCTGTAGTAAAGGGTGAAACAAAACATCTTTCAGCTTGATCAAGTCAACTTTTACTAGTTCTAGTTTTCTGAACTGGCTTTGATTTGTTATGATACAAAGTATTCTGTCTTTTGTCCTGCTATCATTTTTCACTTTTTGCCTTTCCACTGACATCTACATCATGAGTTGTGATCTCATATCTCAAGACTCATAAGTGGCAACTGGAAAATCTTCATGGGGCTGAAAATGGACTGAAACTGCTTAACAAGCTTGAACCTAGCTGGAAACTTGAATGTTTCATAGTCTTATAAATGTATACATGATGACACACGACAATATCACAGGCTGAAAGTAGAAAAAAATTCTTTATCTGGCTGAGCCCGCCATGAGGAGAACAAAGGTCACCTTCAACTTTCAGAAACATAAATGTTTTCAGGAATCTTCATTTTCATTACCCTTCTGTCCTAAAGATATCTTTTATTATTTCAGAAAATACACACCTCCAATTAAAAAATGTATTTATCTTTCTACGGATGACTCAACACAGACAAATTTCATATGATACATGTGATATATTTGTTTCTGAGTCCAACAGCCCACTTGTAATCTTGCCCAAGGCAACATGGAATTTGTCACAATTGCCACATCTTCACATTCCTCTACCATATAATTTACTTTAGATCTATGACAATCTGTATTCTCCTAAACTTCCTCTTCTCTTTATCTGTCTACTTCCAGAATGAGGCAACCATTTCTGCGCCTTAACTAACCAAACTTCTTGGGCATACATATCCCTTCAGTATGATGTGGTGCCATAAAACAATTCAGAGACAGACTTAGCCAGGAACTATTTTTTGAGTACATTTTTGCCTCCATTGGTCAAGCTGAAGCTGTTGACAAAAAAATGAGCGCCTGTGCAAAACACTAACATGTATGTAACATATATGATACATTAGTTTGCACAGTTTTGTTTGCCAAGCATTCACCATTCATCCTCCTATTCACAAGAAGAGGAGATATTGTATCTGTAGAATGAAAACTGAATATCTCACTCAAACGTGGTTTCGAGTCACGGCTGTTCAAAGGTGTCGAAAGCGTGTAACTCTGGCCGCTGGTGGCATAGAGGACTTGGTGATACATCAGAGGGCGCGGTGTCCCTTTCTACAACTGATAAATGTTTTTTGCGGATCTCTTGCTTTTAGTTGTTCAGAAAAATGCAAAGAACAAAAGGTATGCAAAGGTAAATTATTCCCCGTATTCAGAGAACCTGAGTCATGTGAACAACGGGTGAGTCCAGATGTTCGATGTTTAAAATTATTTGCCTAATCTTCATGGCAATGGTACTGTGAATTCCGTGCATATCAAGATCTTATGATTTTATTAAATATCATTGCAACTCAAACAGTTCTATCCAGTCAAAAAAAATCATATGCACCAAGGACCGGGCAAAACGGGTTGCATTTTTTGGGGGGGTTGTCTTTCATGCTCATGTTCACTTGAATTGACTTCTTGCTTTAAAGATACCTGGCAGTTTGGTTTAATGATATTCAGCGGTTTTCAGAATCAATGTACATTTCTGTCAGGTTGTTTACCTCAAGAACATTCACTAATGGCTTTGAAGTCACCATCATATTTGATATTGCAGCAATCTGAGTGAAAGTCAACATGGCAAAACTATGACATCTAATATGCCACAACACTTTACCTTTCAGCAATACCATGATAATGGACAAATTAGTTGTAAATACTCGGTGTCTCTATCTTTCTGTCTCTCTCTCCCTGTGTGGATGTGTATGTGTGTGTGTGTGTGTATGTCATATGTATGTCTGTGTGTATGTGTGTGTATGTGTGTGTGCGGGTGTGTGTATGTGTATGTATGTGTGTGTATGTGTATGTATGTGTATGTATGTGTGTGTATGCATGTGCATGTGTATGTGTATGTGTCGAGGGTCTTTAAGACCAAACCCACTGGTATAGGTCACCTTTTATGTCCTTGCCCAATAGGACATTCTCACCTCCATCTTATTGTTATTATTATTTATTAATATTTATTAATATATTTTTAAGTGCCAACATTCATTGTAAATTTGCACAGATTAAAGAAAGCCAGAGATTTCTCCTCCCTTTCTTATCATTATGAAATAAAAAAATTTTATACTTGGTCGTATTGTGATTCACAGTGACAATGTTGGTTCTGTAGTACAGTACCAACAGCATTGTGATTCACAGTGACAATGTTGGTTCTGTAGTACAGTACCAACAGCATTGTGATTCACAGTGACAATGTTGGTTCTGTAGTACAGTACCAACAGCATTGTGATTCACAGTGACAATGTTGGTTCTGTAGTACAGTACCAACAGCGCCCAAACTCAGCCTCAGATGTAAACTCATTATGCCCGCATCTTGCAAGTTCCTCAGTTCACTGCAGCATTCATAAGCAAGCGCTGAGATCTTTGACTCTCGAGGGCCTCAGCCTATGGCTTTTGGCCCCCGTGCATTGATAATTTGATAAGCAGTTACCAGTGAAGCCAGTAATTCGGCTGAGACTAAATATTCCGTTATAAACCAACCCCAACCAATCATCATAACGCTGGCTAAACCTTCCAATTGCAATAAATACGCCCAGACAAAGGCTTGCTGAAAATGGGAGGGGTTTATATTGCAAGCCGTCACCAAACAAGATCAAATGGACTGCTCATCACCACCAGTTCCATGCCATTACCAAACAAGATCAAATGGACTGCTCATCACCACCAGTTCCATGCCATTACCAAACAAGATCAAATGGACTGCTCATCACCACCAGTTCCATGCCATTACCAAACAAGATCAAATGGACTGCTCATCACCACCAGTTCCATGCCATCGGCACCTCCTAGCAAAACGTGAAAACATAACAAAGACTACCGCCGCCGATGGTCAGGACTCGTCAGTCACTTTGCTGCGAGTACTTTCAATGTAAATGCAACCCCCTTCCCAACTATACTTTCTAGAGTGGTCAGTGTTCTTTGATACAGGAGCATCAGTTCCGATTAAAAATATGGGTGTTGTGAAATTCATTACTCATACACATGAAATCCCATGAATGCATTATACGCTTAAAGATGAAAGTGTTGTTAGCATTTGTTCTTAGCAGTATTTGAATTGCACTTTAAATTCTCATACATGGACATCATGTAAATATGTTTTATTCATTGTTCACGTAAAAGTTTACAGCATAACAGTGGGAAATCTGTTAAATAAACTCAAGTATGTGCAGATACATGGTGTTCATTCCCGAAAAAACTCGCTCGGCTATCAGATCCTAAGGAATGAACACTGTGCATGTTGAGTACATGTTGAGGCTGTTCACTCTTTGTGATCAGGTGGAAATCGCGGGTGTTCGTAACATCTACATCATACATCTTGAGTTGCACGATATTCATTCTCTGTGATCAAGTGGAAAACGTGGGTGCCCATGTGATGAACACCATCTATCTCGAGATACATGATGTTCATTCTCAAAATGTGATATAGGTGAAATCATAAAAGTGCTGCTATCTCCATCATTTATCAACATACAATAATGAAACCGGTACCAAAATGTAGGTTAGTCTTAGCTGGGTTGTTGTTGTTTTTTTTAAAAACAAAATGTTTTTATTTACAAAATGTTCATTTTACGTATGCAATATATTTGTCTTGCTACACTGACTGCCTTTGTTAATAAGCCGAATGTCTTAAAATGCACTGATGTTTTGAATTGCACTACCAATCTCTCAAAGGCTGACCTATTGGGTGACAGGGATATCTAGTACCTTATAATATGGTCCAAACTCAGCTGTTGGTGTAACAGGAGCAGGGGACTGGAAGGAAAATTTCCCATATTTAGCTGCATATCTCTGAAACTCTTCCTCAGTGGTGACTAGTGATGGGTTGATGTAATAGTTTCGACTCTCCTCTGCAAACAGAATAAGACAGAATAGAATAATATCTCATTTGGACAATTAGAAAAATATAATATCTCTGAAGTGTAAGATTGCTTCATACTTTTGAAACAGCCTCTTCTTCAAAGTATTGTAAATGAAATTAAAGACACATTACCCGAGGAGAGTGAAAATAACTTCGAATATGTCTGAGGCTTTTCTGTGGGTGACAAAGTTATATGGCAGTTTCCACAGTATAACTATTCAGAACTTCCCTGTTTTTTAATATTCAGTCAAATTTTTCACTAGATCAAACCTGGACATGTAATATATGATTGGATTCGTCTTTCTGAAACAAACTCAGTTATGATAATTTTAGGGTCAGCCAAGTCCCTGGTTACGCAATAAAACCAATTTTTCATGATTACTCCCCTTGCTGAGGGTTAAAATTTCAAAGTGATAGTTAGCTGTTTTAAAGTGCCTAGATTGACATAAAAAAAGGTAAATATGCAGCTAGATAAATTGGGTTTGTATTAGCTAATACCCACATCATGTAGGCTCTGTGTTCCTTTAATTATTCCTTCACAGTTTTATCACATTCTGACAAAACAGACACAACCAGTGATAAATTGATAAAAGACAAACAAGTGTTCTCAGTTTCTATCCTTCAACATGTTTATTATTGTTTTCAAAACTGAAATGTAATACATGTAGTGTAATAATGAACAGTAAAAAGATTTTTAATGTCCCATGTCAAAAGAACTTGTCAAAGTAGCAATGAAGTACAATAAACGTTAACAGAACAGTGAGATATTTACGTCTACAAATGCGAAGGCAAAGAAAAAGTATACAGTGTACAATCATTTGTGAAAGTACATGTGATTATAAATTAAAATGGTCCCTTTTTTGTGTCTATAGATATTTAGATTTAATCATTCCTTTTCCCGATACTTGGAGGTCAGGTATTTAGGATTTTCTTTGATGATGGAAATTTGGGCACTGGAGAGTTAAGACTAAGAACTGGTCACAATAGACTCCACTACCAAGTTATCTCTCCGTTTCTTGTTTCTCTCCTTTGCCTTGTCAAGGTATTCAGCATACTTTGCAGGGTCCTTTTCTTTCAACTGCTGGTACCAACGGGCGCTAGTGGAGGTCATTGTATCTCAAGACTGCAAAGAAAAAATTTTATAAACTTTTTACTAAAACTCTGTAAAATTATTCATGAGCAACACATAATGCCATTGTGCTTGTGTATAAGATAAGATTATATTATGAAAAATTGTAACTTACTAGATCTATCTATTCATAATCCCACAATGAGTCTTTCCCAAGGACTCAATGAGGGTCCAGACCTGGGTCTCGAACTGGAAATCACATTATCTTGAGTGACAACGTAACCCCTACTTAATGCAAGTCCCTTTTAAAAATAAAATATAGCACTGGTTAAATCTAAAAAGGTTGGCCCACATAATAAGTTGTGAATTTTCTCACTCTCAGGCAGTTATATTTAAAAAGATGATAGATCTACCCTTCAGATTCATTAGAAAATAATGCAGTTTGCTGATCTAGGTCTAGTGTGGATCTGTGTGAATTCTAATCAAGAATTTCGGGATCAGAACATCTAGAAACTAGATCTAGATCTAGATTATCTGGATTATAATTAAATGTTTATGTCCTAGATAATAGTCTAGATTTATCTATCTAAATCTAATTACTAAAATACTAAGTACTATTAGGCTTAAAATCTGTCATCATTTTTCGCAATCTGAAGTGTCTGTCATCATTTTCTAACATTCAAAGAAAACCTGTCAGAAGCATCGGTCATTAAGTCTAACGATATGATGTTTCTAAACCAACGTCACTTTTTCTAACGATCCGTCATGGGCATCGGCGACTCAGCCTAACGGTCTGAATTATTCTCTGCGATCTCTCCTCACGCTCTGAATGGGACGTCTGTCACCAAACTAACGATCTGATCGAGACCAGATCTGAACCTGTCACTCTTTTCTACGATCTGAATTTACACCAAAAATGCAGATTTTCTAATCGAGAGCTATGTGAACACACTTTGAAAGCAAATACGAAGGGCCCATGCTTCCATTTCCACCCAGGCTTCCGTTTTCAGACTGAGATTCGAAGCTAAAACCCAGATTTTCTTGAAATTGAATCTTTATTCAGTTCGTTAGAAAAGTGTCCGACAAAGTTTGGAAAGTGACAAAGGCACAATATATTAAATTTCTTACCTTTAGAATATCCCTGAAGAAAGTATTTTCACAGAAGAATGTCCTCTTGAAAGCACATGTTCCTCCTCAGACGGTGTCTCTTTTTGTGTCAAATTTTGTAGTTTTCATATCGCCAGAATCGCGTCGCAGACGAGATTTCACCTAACGATCTGAATTTTGAAAGGGCGAAAAAAGGCATTCAATCATGCCCTAAAGCTACTGAAATTGTGGTATTTCTTTAAAAGGGAGCATGGAATATATTTTTGATTAAAAAAAAAACATTCGAGAGATTTAAAACAACGCTTGATGTATGTGCTATTTTTAGCACAGAGCGTCCGACGGGCCAGCATAAACTGGGTCGCATTCAGAACGTCATTTCATGCTGACAAACAAGACAAAATAAGACAAAGGATGAAAATGTACGCGTTGGAGTCTTAGACAGCATGACTAAATAGGTTTTATTTAAAAAAAGGAAATAAATTCCAGTCAAAACACTTAATTTTATTGGGCATTTTCGGTCGGGAACTTTCATCAGTCGTTTTTCTCACGATCCGAATGCATTTTGTATTGATAACTGATGTTATTCCTGTAATAAAAGTCATGATATTGATTTTATTGTTTCCTTATCGCCTTTCAATTCGAATTGAAGTCATAGGAGAGCATTTTGGCCTGCATTTTTTTCATAACACCAGTTAGAATTTCGGGGCTGACTTTTGACCTAATTACCGTGGAAACTGCCATATGCTTTGCAACGGTCAAAGAACAATGCTGACTCCTTTTTGGCACACCATAAAAAAGGCATAATTCACTGCTACAACCTGTGATTACACGTCATTTGGCCTACTGATTTGAGTAACAGAATGTTCTTTTCCTAAGTCAACCAGAAATTAAAACTGGGTGCCAGAGAAAACATACGCTGTCATCAGCATGTGTAATTTCATGTATGTAAACTTGGCAGAAACTTACATGAGAAGATTCCAAGAACTTGTATTGGAATTCCACTCTCTCATAGCATGACCACAAACAACTACCATTACAGGGTTACCCTTTGCTCGGGTTTGGTTAAAATATACTAGTTACTCTTGTATTATCAGTATGGCCAGACTAGGAAAGTGAGATATACCCACAACAAATACACAAAATGCCACTGTGCAACCTCTACATACAGTCTGTTCCACCAAAAATGTCTCGTTATTCCTGAGGTCTCGCTATTCCAGGAAAGCATCCAAAAGGCAAGGCAAGGGATTAAAATACCCCACTATGTGCAGTACATGTTAACAAGGGAGGTAACTATGAAAAATAATGGTTACCCCTCTTGTTGACATGTCCTGTCAATCAACGCACGAATACTGTAATAACAAACTGACGGCAGGTCTCGGCCTTCATCTCGGTACTTTTTTTTTCCCTCTTTATGTGCTGGCGGTAGCCATGTTTTGAACAAATTACGAGAGAGTCAGATTCAAAAGTTAGAGGCAGACGAGTAACAGACTGGCCACGTGCTTGTGACATAGAAAGTGTAGGCATGTGGTCACGAAGCCCGGTGTAGTCAAAAGAGCATAAGCCATGCGGGGATCAACTACGATCAAAGACCATGCTGCCAGTAATAATTGCCTTGCGGGTTGTGGCTCCACCTGGGCATCTCTTGCTTAGGCCTAGTACATGTAATATGAATGCTTTCTCTCCCCACTGACCACACTACGCGCAGCCAGTTCAAAGTGATGAGTCATCACTCACTGGGGCAAACTATGGGGCTGGCCAATCAGGTTACAACCGTGTAGCTTCGTCAGACATGTGCACTCTCAGGTTACTGTTTGTGATAAGCAATAATTATTACTCGCAGCACAGTCTTTGATCAGCGTAAATCACTACCATATATGGTAAATTTTTTGGTTGCATGGGTGGTGGCGTAGTGTGCGGTCAATAAGAAAACAAAGTTTCTTAGGTAAAGCAAGATCTTAAGAAGAGATGATTGGACGGGTGGGCAGGCATAAATTTATTGAGTACGTGGGTGGTGGAAGTGGACAACGCTTGCTAGGCCTACGTAAGACATGATTGGACGGCTGGGCGGGCATAAATTTATTGATTGCGTGGGTGGTAGTGTACAGTGCTGTCATTGTCACGGCACATGGTCAGCAAGTAGACAACGCTTGCTAGGCCTACGCAAGACATAACTGGGCGGGTGGGCAGGTGGGCAAATGTAAATTTATTGATTGCCTGGGTGGTAGTGCAATGCGCTGTCATGACACGTGGTCAGTAAGGAAACAAAGCATTGTCGGCCTGAGTGAGAGGTGTCTAGACGGATGGGCGTGCAGTAACAGACAAAGAACACTATATATGTCTGACTCGCTACATGCTGTACCGCGGCCGCTCCCACAACTTGCCGTATGCACTGAGAATTAATTCTCTCGCTATAGCAAAGGTTGTGATTATCGATTGCCGTTATTCAAGTATTTTAATATAATAATATAGCTTATATAGTAGAAAAAACGGGGATTTAAACTGTTTTCGCTATAGGCAAAGTTCTCGTTATTAGCAGTGTCGTTAAACATGATGGTCCACTGTAATAGCTCGCAAATAATAACCATGCAAGTGACAACCCACCATTATCAAAATAGATGCAAAATAGTCCATCATCATTGCCTGAACGAACTGGTCCATTTTCATACAAAAAGACATTTTTGTCAAAGCAGAGATTGTCATCCAGTCTGTGAATGAGACAATTTATATCAATTAAGCAAATAATGCACAAAGTTGGAGGACAAAGATAAAAAATTTGTAAAATATACTGGTCAGTGATACTGAACAGACACGATATTGTAAGACTGCCAATAATGTCAGGAAAGTAAATCTTTCTGTACTCTATGCTGATGTATCAGCCTAGGATTTGTGCACTATTAGACCATTTTCCTCAGGTCCTTCACAAGTAAAGCCTAAAATCTACTACATTTTATTCTTTGATTAAATTTTCTGAAATTTGATCCTTTATACCATGCTACAGTTATTCTTAGTATTGAAAAAAATCACCAGTTCAATGTTCAGTGCAATCCTAACATCTGGACATCAGTGGGACCGTCTGAATTAAGTAAAGAGAAAGTCAAAATAGCAGATTAATGGTGGAAGAGACTCAAAAGGGGGGGGGGGGGGGAGAGAGATCAAGCATCATAATTATGGGAAAACTGACTGATAAATAACGCAATTATCAATTATGGCCCTTTTTCCTCTAACTATCGGCATGCTATCACCCGTTCCTCCAATGTCATTTTTGCGTGGAGCAGTTGCATGGCAAAGATTTGCCGGTATCGGCGAGATGCTGTGGCGCTATATCAAATGCACAGTGTTTTACTATTTCTTTTTAACCTTGACCTGACTGTTTCTTCAGAAGAAGTGATGATACCGATACACACGCAATACAGCAGTTACCCAAGAGATCTAGGTCAAGGCCTAGTATCAATGGCACAGGAATTTTTTGTGGAAAAGAAAAAGTAACCAGTCTGTAGTACTTTGTACATGTACTTTACTGCATGCCGTGCGCTTATGCATAGCACTCCACACTTGCGTTATCGAAGCCAAGGGTCATCTTCTTTGTCCACACACCCTCTCCCACCCTCCTTGCCAGCACCGCCAAAAGAAATAAAGAGGTCTTCTATGTGGGTAGTTGCGTGGGCATTTTTGGCAGCACAGTAGTAGACCTAGTGCACTTGTGCTCCAGTTGGGGAGAAATGTGCCAATATAAGAGGAAAGAATGGAATAGCATGTCGAATTACGGGGAAATATTTTGTAGAATTAAAGAAGGAACTGGTTGGGACTTAAAAATTGTGTCGAGTTACCCAGATTGTCGACAAAGGCCATGTCGAGATAAGTGGATTGGACTGACATTACTTAATTCCATAGACCAACCGTCGCCCAATGGAATTGACCATCATAAGGAAAACCTTGTTTGCTGGAAAAAGATAGCTGGGTACTGAAATCAAACCACTGTACAGTGAAGCTGTACACAAAGAATTTTTACTGCTATATTTCAAGAACAAAGCAACAAAATGGCAAACATTACACAAGATAATTCCAAACAACTAATTTTTAAAGTCTTCTGTGCCATTTCAAAAAAATGGAAACTATGATTGAGCATTCTTGCTGGTTTTTTTGTCTGCTGCAGCTTACTCTCAGCTATCAGTGTGACCAATATATGGTATTGACATGTTTACTGCATCTTACACATATGGGTTGAGCAGGCACTGATCTTGGAAGACTTTTCTGTCAGCTTCAGAGCAATCTGGATCACAGCAACACCTGGAGTCACATGCATTTCCAGTCAAATCACAATGGCATTTACTTACATCTGAAACGGCAAACGTTTGATGTTAAAAGTACTAAATATAATATATAACAGAAAAAGACAAAATAAGAAAAGATGAGTACAGTAAAATGCAGCTTATAATATGAAGTGTTGCAACATTTTATATGATCTACCACATTGCTTTCACAATTTCCGGTGTATCTTTGGGAATATTTTCACACTAAAAATACCATTGCAGCAGGACTCCAAGTCCGATTATTCCAATGGTGACTCAAGTGTGTGACCTTGTGTACAGGAGGGGGCAGGGAGGGAAGCTAAACCCAAGCAAATTAATCCTCTACTCAGATGTTTTCATAATCAACTTGTGGCTCGGCGATTAAATCCTCATGTATGAAATAAAAAACTCCACTCCTGGGAATGGAACTTCTCAATGAAATTTATTTTCTAGAGATAACTTGTATTCATTACTACTTCCTTACTTGTGATCAACATGTTTTTTGCACAACACCAGAACTTAAGTGAAAACACCCACAACTTAATAAAAATCTCATTCGCCCTCTACCAATTTAACAAACAAAATGGCTGGCCGATCTCTGCTCTACTATTTTCAACCATTCAGTGCAACACATTATTTAATTATCCCTCTGCACATGCAAATATAGAAATCAAAGTGCGTGAACTTACATAATATATATATTTATTATTAGTCCATTACATGGTTTTAGCAGGATGCATGAACAGTACACTTAAATATCGATTTTCAGAGGTATGGTGTCCAAGTCCACTCACACTATAATCTTTGTCAGAGCCCCGCACATCTGGAACTCACTGCCAAAATCATTGCGGGAAGTATCTACCGAGTCAAAATTCAAAACTGGTCTAAAAACCCACCTTTTTAAAAAACACTTTCAGTTGTGAAGTCTCATTCCCAATCCATTTATTTTCTCATTTCACTTTAATTTTGCTGTTTTATCGTTTAATTTCTGTCTTATAGTATGTTATGTGTGTGTATCTATGTATACAATGTATGTGTAGCAGAGAGAGAGAGCGTGAGAGAGAGAGAGTGAGTTGCAGATGGAGAGAACACGACTTTCTGTAAAGCGCCTAGAGCAAACAGTTTGGATTGGGCGCTATATAAATGATCTTCATTATTATTATTATTATTATTCGGTACATGCGCCCACACTGGCCACAGTGGAATCAAACAGTTAATAATACATAGAGACAAATGTGCGGTGGTCTGGGAAAAGTGCGGAATTAGCGCAAATTTCATTTTGTTAGCTTTTTTGTGGTTTCTGAAACTAGATCTTCTTCTGAATACTGTGGTTTTTAAATCAGAAATCCACATAATCAATAGGTCTCGGAAATCTTCAAATTAAACACATTTATAGTTAGTGTTGCAAGTTGATATTTTCCAGATCATTAGATAAATGGCTTACAAACAAGAAAACAACCAATATCCCAAAATCGACCTCCGATCCCAAAATCAATTTATTTTGCCTATAGGCCTATATAAATAATCTCTGCAAGCTGAATTGCGACAATTCCACGCTTTTCCCAGACCACCACACAAATAATGCAATGTTGATAAACTCAAAACTGGACTACAAACATAAATCATTCTCCAGGGGAGTTCTCATTATTGCCAGGTAGAATAAATTTACCTGCATTAGCCGGAATATTTGTGCCAGGTACAGATGGTGCTATCGTTGTTGTAGTCACAGTTGTGGTGGTGGTAGTGGTTGTGGTTGTGGTGGTTGTAACTGGTTCTGTGGTTGTGTCGTTATCTGTTGTGGTAGCACCAGTGGTCACGTTTGTAGGATCTGCTGTTGTTGTCTGGGAGAGTGAATAGTGCACCGTCCAAAAGAAAATGTACAAACATAATCCCAGTTTGAACATGTTCACACCTTTGGCCGCCATGATGTAAACTGTGCGGCTGCTATGCGCAAATAGCCGAAAACAACCGGAACAATGATTACATGGGGAGGTATATCACCGTACTGTTTATATAACTATGGGTGTTCTGTGAATAAGGCTACAGTTCGGTACAAAGAAATAAAAATTGTCCTGAGCATAATGTTGCTTACCTTGCAGCTGCCCAGCACAGACGTGCACGCCACAACTGAACAAAGCAATGAGTAGGCCTACCGGTACTTCCCACTTTCCTCTTAGTGCGGAACAGATCAGAACAGGGAACATGCTTTTTGCTTAGATTTCGTCCTGAGAAATACAGAGAGTTCAGCGGCTGATGGATGCATGAATGAGAGAATGGAAGGGAGGAAGATTCGGAAGAAGAGTGAGAGAGGGAGATGGGACGGGGAAAAAGCCTCTAGCTCTAGCATCCGAACTGGCCTAAAACTAAAAATGACATTGAAAAAGAAGTAAAACATTAAAACATCATAGGCCTAGGCCTACTATTAATATCATCATCATCATCAGTTGCCCAGTCCGGAACAAACATTGGCGATTACGGCTCTCCACACGGATCTGTCATCCGCCAACCTCAAGGAGTTGTTGTTGTAACGTTTGTTTGTTGTCCTTGAATTAAGACTTTCAGTGAAAGTTTTTCTCGGTCTACCCCCGCTTTTCCTGCCTTCGATCTTCACTGTGACTGCTAGATGTTCGAGGCTCCTGAGGTGACAGATGTGCCCTAGAAATTTCAGTTGCCCCTGTCTTATTGTTTTAATTAATGGTCTCTTCAGATTAGCCTACAGTCTCTCAAGATTAACTCATTTTATTTTTTTTTCTAGGCTATTTGCATGATTACCCATTGGAAAACAACAGTAATTTAATGTACTCTGATTTTAAATTAGATCTTGACACACAGGAGGTACCAATATTACAGTGTAACTGTCCCATACAACACCACTTGCTGTAATAGGCCTAATGGCGGTGCATTCAGTTGCAGCTATCAAGTGGGCTGAACACACCAACAAAAAACAAAAACAAAAAAAATTGTTTGAGACTGTTTAGTTGATGCGCAAGTTTTGGTCTGCAGCGCGTGTCCAAACTTCACATACATGTAATTATGCCTCGGAGTTCACTATTCACCCGTCCAGTGTTGTCCTGCACGTGCTTGATGAGTGTGGACAAGGGTATGTGGGAAAATGAGGCGGAGGGCAAAAATAGCACAATCGAGAGTTGCCTATGTGTACTTTACGTGTGGCCGCTTGGTTGAGGCAATTTCTTCTCCAACTTTTCAGAAATTGTTCCTTTTCCATTCTGTGCCTTCGTCAAACCAAAATTTCACCTGATGTGCTTTAATCTTCACCAACAGTTTTTGTTTACTTCTTTGTTTCTTTTTTCTCTGCTGCTGACTTTCTGGAAGCCTCTAATAATCTCTTTGTCTTGACAGAGAATCACATATACCGGCATCTCCAAGTTGCTAAATTATTATCTTTCAGTTTCTTCATGCATTGACGATTGAAGAATTAGTTCCCAGAAATTTTAATAAGCCTTCCGAACAAATCATGAACCAAGTACTGAGAGGGCACGAAACTGCTTTTGATACATGTCCGAAAACAAAATATATTTCGATGAAGTAGGCCTACGGTAATACTGAACAATTACTTTAATATTTTATAGTCTTCTACACCATTGAATGGGTGCACGATCAGCCGTTTTCTTGTGTCCCAAATACTCGATCTCAGCTAGGATCTCACACACCAATCCTACCGAAATCCGACCCTCAGGATTGATGTCAAGTCTGCACATAGGAATGACATCGTTCTTACGTAGATCCGTTAATTGCGACATCCCGACGACGTCGGTTTGATGCACGAACTCGCCACTTAGGGTGATCTTACCAATGCTTGGGAAATCCTGTACAAACCTACGTCGGACGGACGTTGGGATTTTAGTTGGAATTTAATATGACCATTTTACGGAACCAATGAAAATGTGGGCGGGTGAAAAATATTCACAATCCTCAGTCCTCAATGACCAGTTCATGTATTTAAGGCCACAATCATAATTATTGCAGCTTTATGAAGAAAAAATGCACATTAACCCTTTCAAAGCTGAAAGAGTAGGCGTTACTGCTGCTGCTATTGATTTTTATAGCCCTTCTTACTTTTGAATTTGATTATTTCAGTGAATGGCAACTTTGAGGCAAAATTTATGAAATGCCTACAAATTCGCAATTGTATTAGACAGATTCACATGGGCCATACGAAAGATTAATTCTTCAGAACAATACGCTGTCGGCATTTAAGGTGTTATGATAAAACTTACCTGATTCTGTAAGTATCTCACATTTCTCTCCAGTTTAACACCCCCCTCCTGATTCCACATATACACGCCCGCGCATGGGCTATGAGACTTATCTTTTTTCAGATATTGTCATGTCTGTCATTATTGGCAAAATCCTTTGTTTGAATGATGAAGAAGTCTCTTGTTCATGCATAGTTTTGCTCGAAATACATGTACCAAGAGTTTATCTATTACACTGCTCAGTTTTGAACTGCACCCACCTTTCTGTTTAAGGAGTTAAACCTAACACATCCATGTTCTCAAGGGGCTGCACTTTCACAATAACAACCGGCAATGTTGTGGGTTATTAAAAATATTCTCTGAAACCACAATGGCCGCTCCTCGTGGACTGACGATACAAGGCAGATCTAGTGTGGCATGTTGCTTGCGTGAGAAAGCTGGGCAATGCATAAGTAACAATGGTGTGCGCTTTGATGAATCGTGCAGCCTCGTTCTAAAGATATGTTTCCCATAGCCTAATCAATACTTAATCAATAACAGATCTGTCATCAAGTTGGCATGGTGGGGTGTTCCATGAGCGTCACTTATGCCATGCGTTTGCGAGGTCGAAGAAAGGTTATGTAATGAGAGAGAAATCTGTGATATTGATAAGGAAATTAAATAATGATGTGCAAGTTCCAGGAAATGAAGAAAGAGAAATAGACAGATTGAAGAGAAAGTGATTGGGAAAGTACATCACCGCAGGGCTGTCTCAAGCCAATTAGATCAATGCTCCCCGTTGGGACACTCCCCTCCCCCGCCCCATGGGGCCTCCCGCTAGAATGCAATAATCTTGCTAAGTACACACAACTCATTGCCACATACATCTAACAGTAACATCACATTGCTGGTTTCCCACAGAACAGCAACCACTGATCCCCACAGCTCCCAAGGCCCCGGCCCTAAGATTATGAAAACATGTGGTGAGTACCATGTGAGGATGAAGAAGGAAATTAAATCTCTCAATGAAGAACTGTGCAAAGCCAGGATTTAATTCTCAAATGATAATACACTTGTACTCTATGGCCTGTCTGTGTACATTATTTTTTCTTTCAAAACTTGTCAACATACAATATTACTGTAATATTTTTTAACTTCAAAATGAAATTTCTTGTAAACTACTGATAAGCCCCCCCCCCCCCCCCCGACAATTTGTACAAATACATGACATGTAGTATGCATAATTTTGATTATCCAAGTCTGGCAAACAGCTAGAAATAATCATTTTCTCTACCCCAATGTGACTTACAGCCAAATTACAAGTACACACTGTAGTTATCTCTCCCCATGAAAAAACAACAGCCTGCTAAAATGCCCACAATAATTATGCAAAATTATACCAAATTGGCATGGATGGAATCAGAACAGGAAAAAAGACCTGTGAAATGTTTTTACCGTAGGCCGTCAGAATCAAGGCCAGGGGTCTAACAGGCTAGCCATAGGGCCTTCTGGCAGAGTCCAAGGGCAGTGACCCAGTGTAGGGGAACTAAGCAGTAAAGACCCCAGCCCATGATGGACTGAGCCATTATCTCAAGCTTTCTTAGTCTCTTAGTCTTATTCTACACTGATATTTAAGGGGGGGGGGGGTGCGGGTCCTGAAGGCGATTTTTGTTATGAGAAATAGACAATTTTAACTATTATAATCGAATTCAGGATGTCTGAATTAGAAAAAAATGTAAAAAAATTTATTTGTCATATGGTTGTCATGGAAGCGCCGCCATCTTGGGTTTTGAGTCCCCCAAAAGTACCAAATTCAATATTGATAGGCTTCGCCAAATTTTACTGGATTAATTTGAAACTTCTCATATGTCTTATTCAATCCAATTAGAAACTTTATAAAGAAGGGAATTTTGATATCTCTGACAGATCTTTTGTTCTAAATTTTTGAAAATGGTATGTAGCGGAATTCATTTTTCTTATTTTCTATCACAAAAAAATTCAACCAAAAAAAAAAAATGAAAAGTTAAGCAATTTTCCTTCTGTATGAATTTTTTTATTTGTCCAAACATGTTGTTAGCCTCATTTTATACCAATTGGTCAATAAATAAAAAACTAGTTCACAAAATAATCATAAATCAAAAGTGCAATTTCGAGAAAATCGCATTTGAAAGTATTTTTCAATAAAAATGTTATTGAAACGTGTTACATATGGCTAAAGTCGTCATTACTGGTGTGCTAAGCCTCAACAATGATTTCCAAACCACCGAAGGCTTATGACAGATCGTGTGCACAGAGGAGTAGCCTAGGGGCTTTGATAGCCACACTAAGATGTTATTTAGGGCTAATTTTGCAGCCCAATGGCATGATTCTGTCACGAGTGGAGTGAGTGCAATTAAGGGGATTGCTACAGAGCGGGTGTAGAATAAGAAGAGCTCACGACAGACGGATAGGAAAAGACGTGAAAGGGGAAGAGTAAAAATAACTCATGCAGACAAGTGGGAAAAGCGTGCGTGTATGAGTGGTGTGGACGTCTGAATGAGGCGAAAGCGAGGTATTACTATCACTGCAAGTTAGAAGGTCCTACGGATCGGACCTGTGAATAAGAGCCCATCGGGCGGACATAAAGGGGAAGCAGTCGAGAAGACTAGTGAGAGTCTTTCCAGTTATGACTGGTATGTAGAACGTTGATTGATTATTATGATTGATGTATTATATTATATTCGTCTATTACCATGATGTGAATAAGTATATGTGAGGAATGTGGAAGTCCTTGATATTGGATATAGCAATGTGCGCCACGAGCGATAGATGAAAGTGAGTTCATGGATTTGTAGCGCGAGTGAGTAGTGTGTACTCCGATGGAAGTGTGTTACCGTAAGATGTGTGGTGAGTGAAAGGTGAACTAGTGTGTGTACGCTTTATGGGTTGTAAGGAGAGGTGGAGTGAATAGAAATGGTAGGGTATTATACCAATGTAATGTTATTCTTGTAGGTGTCGGGGACGGGCCGCAGAGCCACCTCGATGAGCACAGGGGATAGGCCAGCCTAGGGCCGGAGGCCACACATAGGCCAGAAGGGAGGCTGTCAGTGCAGGACAGTAGAGGCACATAAAGTCGTGGCAGTCAGGCCACGGACAGGGACGTAGATATGAGAGTGAATGAGATACTATATTGTTGCCATGTTGATAGGCTAGTGAACTGATATGTTGTTGCCATGTTGATGGCTATGGAAATAATAATGTGTTATTGCCCTGCTGAGGTGCTAGGGGAGTGCTAAGGTGTATGACAATAGGAAGGTGATATTGAGAGGCTGAGGCCGAAGTGCCTTTAGGAGTAACTACCGGATTGTGGATCCGAGGGAGAGTGTGTGTGAGAATAAGGCCGTTGTACGGCAGTGCATTTCAATAATATAATGTATGTAATTGCGCTATTATATGTATAATTATGTTTAATAAATGTGTGAGTCTGATGGGCTGTTTTGTTAAGTGTTAACTTGTTTGTTCGTGATTGTCGTCCTGTCATAAACTATTACATCTCCCAGTCTGGGATTTGTGACAGATTCTTGTGCCTTTTTCTTGACCCCCCCCCCCTCACTAAAAGACATATTTCAGCGTTATAAACATTCAAAATTGACATTTGGGTAGTAAAATAGTGTTCCTAAATGGATAAACAAACCGAAAAGTACAAAATTGCGATATATATATCGATATTTTGAAGCCTAATTTCCATTTCAGGACCCACCCCCCCCCCCCCCTTAATGCAAACAAAACAGTTAAATACATTTTCTCCTGACCAAGAAATGTCAGAATTCTGACACTGACAGAACTGATTCCAGCCCTGAAAATGATCCTCTTCTGTACAATACTTTCACTTTTCAGCTGGAAGGATTGTATTCTTGATGAGCAAATGCCATTTGTACTATTTCTGAGCGTTCACTTCATGATAATCTTGGGGCAGCTTAAGCAATGTTTGTATACATGTGTACTAATTAATGATCATGTAACAAACTGTTTCTTCTGACTGCAGCGCTAGGTTAAGATGAAAGCAAAGCAACACTATCACAATGTTAAATCATGATATTTAATAATAAAAACTTGAGCACAAGAAACTGTATCACGAAATATTATTCTGGCCAATGTTGAAAGACAAACATGTATGTCACAGCCACCCAAGTTGAGAAAATTGAGCAAATGGATGGTGCGGAAAAAAAATTACCACTCCGTTAATTGGAAATGGTTGCAGATTTAATAATTTGAACTGGCAAATATAAAGAACTATTCTGAGCCCTAGCCATCATTTTTATTAGCTTTCTTAACTTGGGCAGCTGTGAGTGTGATTCTGTGCTGTCGCCTCATATAAATTTATCTGGTCCCAAATTCATCTGTTTTAGTGATTACTTGGATGGATACAAGAAATCTTATACACCAATGAGCCACGATAATGAAGTCTTCCACGCCATTTTAATGAGTGAAAAATGCATAGATGAAAATTACAAAATATGATTTGGGAGGACAATCAGCCAAATGGGAGCCAGTGTCTAGCAGAAAATGTGCTGAAATTTTGTGTCATGTGCCATTCTGAATGAAAAAGTTCTTGAATACAAAAACACACACACACACAAAAAAACAAAACAAAACAAGAACATAACCTTATGTACAGAAACTGTTTTAAAATGGTCATTATTTGAGTCCATCCTCTTTATTATTACATCATTTCAGATTTCTTGAACACAATAAACAAATGCTCATCTCAACAAAAACTTTTCTCCTACAGGAGGAACCAAAATCTCACCTAAGCCTCCAAAAGAGAAGAATTTTCAATTTTGAAGCTGGTTAAGGGGATCTATGTCTATCAAGAGACAGCAATTTTTCAGTTTCACTTATGAATGTACAACTACATGTAATATTTTCTGTGTAACTTTTAAGCCCACGCTGCCAATCCCTACAGTTTATAAGAATTCCAACTTTTCTGTCAATCTGCTAAATTTACTATGGGCAGTTAAAATCTCCATCCGTTTGCCTGTTTCCTTTCATAACCAAGGATCTTTGATCTCAAGCTAACTTTGAGTTGACACCATGAAGTCCCTTCTTGTCAAAACATTCACTTAATATGCCCTTAGGCATGTTTAGTCACATGGGTGCCTGCTACGGAGCTGTCTGAAACCTGAAAATCCCTTTGACCAAATCAGCCAAACCTGAAGTTGCAGGCACCGAGCAACACAATGATAAAACAACAGACCTACCGACTAAATGACACCTAAATCGCTTACACCAATGCCGTATAAGGGCTATTTTCAAATACATGTATCAGAGACCAAAACACTTTACATGCCACTATAATTATAATACCATGGTTACTCAGTATTTGTGCACACCTACAACTTTCCTTGTTCATGTAAAATGTGTGTGACTACAGCAGTTTTTGTTCTACAAGATGAATATTTCCTACTTATATCTGAATGTGGGAAAAATTTCTCCAATAAGTTTGTAAAACCTATCACAAACCCCCAACGGACATACGTAACCATTGCTTTTGTGTGTGTTTATTAATGTATATTTGTGTCTCTCGAGCCAATAACATAGATCCTGTTGTCTCCCTTTCAATTCAACACCGCTAGGCTGGGTTTTCTTGTGTACGGAAATAGAAACGGCAACGGAAACATCACAAACCCATCAAGTAGTGAAACAAAACTACTGTGCTTAATGGAGGTTTGTCGTTTGTGTTTCCGTATACATGAAAACAAGGCTTAAGCAGTATGCCGTTGCTTGACTAGCATTGCTTACGACCCCCGTGGTCATAATAGAACAGTCTGACCTATAGGCCTTACTCATACTTGATGTATAAGTACCGTTTATCAGACTGAATGAAGTGAAATCCGGCTATGCTGATGATATTGATGCCAGAAAACTAAAAAAGTAGAACAATCTGAGGCAGATCCCTTCAGGCCTTTAAAGTAAAGCATCCGTCATCGGGTTGATCTAGTACAATGATTATTAGTTGACGTACGTGTGTCGGTACAGATCTATCATCTAGTGGGCATGCTCGACCTTAATCTAGATTCTAGGTTTTTGCGTTACAGTAGTAAAACGTCAAATCAGACTGCATAACATGTTCACGGTACACAGGAACCAAGCAACTGGGTATTCCAAACGAAAGCATCCATCGTCAATAGGTTTCAGTAACTTTACCAAAAATCCCCAAATTCTGTGACCTTAACCTTACTCTTAAGTGAGACAAACATTGCATTTCATACTAGTCAGTTGATATGAGTAGTCTGAGCTTTACTCATGGCCAGTTGTTTGCCTCACCTTCTCCACTCACCACTCTATTTGATGGCTGACCTACATTCAACTAGCTGGGTTTCCCCCAAAATCTTATTTCCTACTATTGATAATAAAAGTTAGTCGATCTACCATTGCAGGCGTCTAAAGCAATAATTCTGGCGTAAGCCTGACATATGAGTCGAAGACAGCGCAACACATGATACACTACGCCCACTCAAATGATACACGGAACAAGCGGGTCTTGACCGGACACAATATGTGACCCTTCACTCACTTTCAAGTTCGCGTTATTGTCAGCGCGATGAAGAGCTGCTGATGCATGTGAAGTGCTTATCTAAAACTGTGAATCAGCCAGAACACGACGGTAGCCCTATGCTGACGGTATGCCTTTGGACACGGTGAAAGCTAAAAGTAGGCACAAGTTAGGCCGACATCTCCAACGCACACTTGCACTTTTTTGTTTTGATTAACCAGGTTTTTGGTGCTTTTTTTTGTGTTTTTCAATTCTTCACATCGTGAAACCAGAAATCCGGTATATACCAGAAGTCTGGGACCCATGTAGTCATAATTACGACAGCAACTTAATTATATGACATTTTAGTATAACAGAAGTGTAATGAATTCACAAATACAAAAACATGTAATTTTAATTAAAAAACAACAACAACAACAAAAAGTCAATATGAATAAAAATATCTGTCCAAGAAAATCTCTTTTCATTTCTTTACCTCTGGCAGTTAACATTTTGATGGAAGTGTAAGTCAATGTAAATAAATGCAAATGTATCTACACAGAAATGCTGCCTTCCCTGAAGTTAGTCTTGCCAATCAAAACATTAATCAGCACACTGGAGCCCTTGCGATATTCCTCCACAGCCTTGCCTAGCACTTTCTCAAGCTCATCTTCGTTTGTTCGATCCAAGTGTAGACCAACTCCACCTAGACCTTCTACTGCTTCTTCATACTTACAGAACTGAAGAGGCAAAAAAATATGACTATGTTAGAGGTGATCATTTGGGCAATCAGATATTTCTTGAACTGACAACGAAGGAAATGCAAATGACACAAATGTTATTTACAGCTGTAATTAGTACAGTGGAGCCCGCATTATTCGAAGTCGCCCGGAAAAGAATTATACTTCGATTTACGGAAGTTCGGTTTACCTCTGGGCAGAGAAATAACCATTATTTTGCAGTCTGCCCCATACCATACGTGTAATTACATCCTCCCACACACACACACACAAACACAAAGGAACCTGCATGAGTCATGAGATCTTTCGATTATTTTTTTTCTTTAGGAGTGACCCTGCGGTAGCGGTAAAACAAAAAAGTAACATTGAATGGCCTAGACCTGGTACTATTGGTAGTTGCTGGTCAGCAAACTGTCTTTATCTAGGCCGCATGTATTGTGTCTGACGTCATCAATCGATAAAGACATTCTCCCGTGTGCCATGTTCAAATGCAGGACTGAAGGCCTACTGCATTATCCCACCTTGCCGTCAGTGGCGTGGAATTACTATTACCATTACGCAGCGTAACAATGCCGTACTCGTCCCCGCTCCCCATCCAGTATAGTGTGGTGAATGTGTAAACACTGCAGCCACGTATTAAAAGTACTGAGGTGCCAAGAACCTCATGAAAGTGAGGTCTTTGTTCCTCCAGGGCCTTACCATAACTTTTTTACTTTTGAATACAGTCATGATTGTGATGCCTAGCGAGTATTACACAAGAGTGTACTAGAATGGCTCTATGTGAGCAAGGTGGGCACGCCGCGAAGAGGGGTATAGTAGACTACTATACTCCTCTTTGGGCACACCACACAGCTCAACTGTGTGTAATTTATGTTCTACAGTATACCTTGTCTTGGCTGTAGATCTACCTGTTGTGATTACGCCAGCAATCGATTAATTCACTGGCCATAAATTAAAAATGCGAGCACCGTCTCGCGTACTGTATTGTTGGCTGATATCAATCATTGCTCATTGGGGCAGAATCACGCTGCGTACAGGGACCCCGACCCGTACCACTGCCACCCTCCGCCGCATGTTTCTCGCTTGGTCGGGACAGACACGTAAGAGGAAGACTCTGCAGCCTGCCCATTGCATCATTTTTGGCACCTCTACCCTCCCCCTCGATGGCTGGGAAGCGTGGAGTTGTTGAACAGGCCTGTGTCAGTGTGTTTGTGGAAACTGGTTTTCACGGCCATGGGACTGGAAATCATGAGGATGAGAGCCCCCGATCAACTCTATTTATCAGAATTGGGGCAGTTCGAACTCGAAATAGCAGTAACTGTTTAATAGAGATAAAGAAGGGAAAAAAAACTCATTTCAAAATCACCTCTATTTAACAGAAACTCGAATTACCAAAGTTCGGTTTACTTGGGCTCCACTGTATTATTTCCCCTATTTTACACCAGATTTCAGTCTCTTTTTTTTGCGATAAATTACTGTCAAGGAAAAAAATTAGAAAACTTAACTCACTGACTCCCCTAAGCTGGATTTTCCAGCTCAAGCCACCGCCGAAGTCAGACCCTAAGCCGGATTTTGCAGCTTGGAATTAAAAATTAATTTACGAAGCTACCAATTGTTGCAACGAAGTATACTTTCGCACATGCGTGAGGTTGGCTTTCCTGTTCCTTCCGCGAAACGTAAACAGTGAATGGCAAGTTGAAATTGATGTTTTTTATTGTTTTGTTTTTTTTACATTTCTGTGTTGTGACATGGTGAAATATGTCGCCATATCTGTGATATGATTTTGATCTTAACTCAAAACGTTTGGGAGATATCTTCATGAAATTTGGATGGTGAATTCATAATTGGATTACTGTTATTATTTCAAAAGTTGAATGGATAGGGATACATAGAACCAGTATGAGCATGGAAGTTGAAAAATTTAGGTGTGGAAATCTGTTCTTGAATTTTTCATTTCACTTTACTGTCCTGTTTGTGTATCAAAAGTGTGCTAAATCATTCTGTCAATCCTTTTATCTTATTCTGCATTCAATTTCCAACAAATTGATATGTATATTGTGTAGTCTAGCTCTATCCACAAAAAACGTGTGTATGATTTAGAAAGTCATATGCGGAATTTCGTTTGTCGCAAATTTACCTGGGGTCCAACCATAAAATTTCGCGAGGGAGTCAGTGCATTAAACTGTTGCTCTGTCTGTTCTGTGCTTCCTGAAAAGTTTTAATGAAGTTCCCATATGCAGAGACGCCATCCTACAAAATATCTGAATTGGGCCCCAAAAAATCTGAATCTGGGAGGAAAAAATCTGAACAGAGGCAAACGACGATAAAAATTAAATGGTACTGGTTCTAAACCTATATTTGCATGAGTTTTTTTTTTCTTGGTCACAAAGGATTAAGCTGAAAACCATCTTAAAAAGCTAACACTATTTACAGTTCATTTCAACCATATCTTACTATCCACTGTTTGTCCCAGTCTTGGCCAAAACTAAAAAGAATCCTCTCTGGAAGAAGCACCGTGGCACTGGCAAACTAATCTTTGCTCTGGAGCTGTGTTTCTCCTACATTTATGTCAGATATGAGCTGCCTTGACATGTTTGGATTTGAGTGCCAAAATGTACAAATGCCATGCATAATTTTGCCTATTCTGTGCTGCTGAATGTTTTCCCACTCCCAATCTCATGTTTTAGTTTCGCAAATTTCTGCCCATGCAACGTCAACTTTCTCCATGTTCATGGCTTGAATATATAAGAAATCTAGGTCTATACAAGTAAAACTGATTCCTCCTACTGTCACAATCGCTGCCGAATAAATTAATTTAGACTTAATATGACTATCTGTAGATCTTGCTAGTCTAGGTCTCATTCCTGCATCCGTCATAGACGCTGCCAAGTAAATCACTTAGAGCTAGACTTACGCAATATTTAACTGGGCTTAAATCTGAAGGAAGAGATATAAATCTAGCTAGGTTTAGAACTGATTCCTTCTTCCATCATGGTCACAGCCAAATGTTAACACTTGGACATAGGTGAGGATGAATAGATCTATGCAGTTAGTTTCTGAATCGCCGCTATGTGGAACGGTGAAAAAAATGTAAACAACGCTTGTAGCAAGTGATCAAATCCCTGAACAGTGCCAAAAAAGCGATGAGAAGGTGGAATTAATTTCCGGTTTATTGATAAAATGATCGCACTATTCAGATTCGGCGCATTTTGTAAAAATTATAATTAAAAACTAGAATCCAGAAGAAGGAAAACAGAAAAAAAATGCCACCTGCGGGAAGTAACAAAAAATCGGAATACTGGCCTTGCTAATAGAAATCACGCCTGTTTTTCAAGAAAAATCAGAATGATTCCGATCAAACCAGAATGGGTGGCATCTCTGCATTTGAGGTCAGGGTTATTTTATCAGAAATTGTCAAAATGTCTAACACACTGAAAAATGAAACCATCATTTATCTAAGCAGTGACAGAGATCTTAATTAATATACTCCACACAATCCTGACAAAAACTATATACAACTGTTTATCTCCAAGGTTGAACACAAAATACCAACCGCTAGTTTACAGGCCACATTAGATCCAAGCATTGGCACTTGCTCTCTGGCAATCTGCATCCAACTGGCATCATTGCCAACCAAAGCCAGCACAGGTATCTGTGGAAGTAAACAAATTCATAATGCTTACAATTTTTATGTGAGTCATGAGAACAAATGACGAGTTAACACTAGCAACAACAAAAAAGGCTTGGATGTTTTTGGTTGCTGATAATTATATCTGAAATGAGCATTAGTGGTCACAGCATGGGCCAAAGTTGATCAGAACAATGTGACAAAGCCATCATTAGTGGTCACAGCATGGGCCAAAGTTGATCAGAACAATCTGACAAAGCCATCATTAGTGGTCACAGCATGGGCCAAAGTTGACCAGAACAATCTGACAAGGCCATCATTAGTGGTCACAGCATGGGCCAAAGTTGATCAGAACAATCTGACAAGGCCATCATTAGTGGTCACAGCATGGACCAAAGTTGATCAGAACAATGTGACAAGGCCATCATTAGTGGTCACAGCATGGGCCAAAGTTGACCAGAACAATCTGACAAGGCCATCATTTGAACTGCAATCCTCATGCTCCACCAGTCATTTGTTCTACTGCCAGTTGCCAGCAGTACTGATCCACATTAACTGCAGACTCCAAATCTCCTCATCCATCATCCTGCCAATGAAAAAGTGGCAACAAGAATAAATATTGACCTTGTGCCTGGTGTAAGTATCAAATTCCATGATGCTGTAGCCAAGTGATCCATCACCATAAATAATCCACACATCAGATTCCGGCCGACACAATTTAGCACCAAGAGCAAAACCACCTCCAACTCCGAGTGTACCAAAGGCACCTGGATCAAGCCATCTCAGGGGACCTCGGGGTCTGCAATGAAAAAGATAAAATAATAATAATAATGCATGTTTGCATAGTGCACACTTTCCATTTCACACAGGCCCTGGGCACTTCGCAATTTGAAATAAATAACAATAGCAAAAAGACAAAAAATGTAATTACATAAAACATTCACCAAAACATTATAATCATGGCAAAAAACATCTCACTCAAGATACAATTCCATAAAACATATTCAAAGTAAAGTTTCAATTAAAAGACCAGGTTTTTCATTGTGATTTACATGTGGAGTTCAAATTGTCAACTTCTTTAATTCTCCATAGTCAGACATTTCATAGAAGTATGAAGATTGGACAATCTCTGATACATAGTTTCATGTCCATTTACAGGATCATGTTCATTAAAAGATCAAAACAGTTAATGTTGACGTTGGTGCTAAAACCACCACAGAACAAATTTGATTGTTTCAATGGTGATGCAGAACCAAAACTACCAACAATGTTTGTACAAGATAAAGCTTCCTCAAACCAGTAGATCTGCATGTCTGGTCTACATTGAGCTGACTAAAATGTATGCCAATGCTCGCATGAGAAGTATATAAATGGCTGTATGTACCTCAGGATATAAGCAGCTGTGGCAACAAAGTCCCCTCCATCAGCTACCAAAATGGCATCATCCGAGAGTACGCCTTCCAGGGCATGCAGGACTTTAACAGGGTTGAGATGGACATCAGTGACCTCCGAACATTTTGCACTATACAAGGAAGCAAAGGCCCAAAAAAAAAGTTTACAAATTAGAAACATTTGTGAGTGTGCATGAGAAAACCCACAATAAGTCGGCAGAGCTGATTTTGAGAAAAACGGCTTTGAAGTGAAAATATGGGTCCGACACAAACTTCCAACTTGGCTGTTGTTTAGGGGACCGTGGCATGTTACAGGGTAAACTGTAGACGAGCAGTAAACACTACTCACTATGATCTCTATAAAGGCTTTGTAATTAGACTACGGTCTTCTAACAAGATCCAAAAACTTCTGACTTGGCTGTTGTTTAGGGGACCGTGGCATGTTACAGGGTAAACTGCAGATGGGCAGTGAACACTACTCAGTTTGATCTCTATAACGGCTTAGTTATTAGACTACGGTCTCCTAATAGCAATCACTCCAATATTAATGGGTCAATTAGCTATTGCCACTTTTAGGATTAAATGCCGTTTTCTCAAAATCTTGTTTTAGGGGGGGTCACTGTCTTCAATTTATCAGAAATGTCTTGTCTTTTATTATGTGTACAGAACTCAAAATGTCATGTTTGCGACTTATTGTGGGTTTTCTCATGCACACTCACATTTGTGATCAGTGACAGTGGTTCTCAGAGTCCCAGGCCACTTGCCTCCCCTTGCCATCCTAAACTCCCTCAATTACTCCTCTAGTCTGAATTGTTGTCTAATAATTTTTTTACCATTATACTACCATAACTGTTATTATTGAATTAAAACCCTCCCCTTGGAGCCAGGCTCTCCCAATTAAAAATCACTGGTGTATCATGAATTTGACTACTGGTTGCCATGGATATGATTACAACCACTTACACATTTTCTTTTTCTTTCTCTTCATCCCTGGAGCGCAGCAGTTTAATCCACTCTGAGTCACATTTGTAACCTTTGAGGCCATTAACTACTGACACCAGGAAGTTTGCAACGTCTGATTGGACGGCTAATGTTGGTTTCCAGAACATGTCCGAATTCTGTAAACATTCAAGTTTGAGATTACAGATGAGCCAAATAAATGATTTATTCAGAAACAGACATCTTCAGGGGCATGCTGACCCATGCCTTTTAAAAGTAAAACTGCATCTGTCAGTTAGTTATGATTTCCACAGAAGGGAGAACATTACAGGTGACATAATGTGCTCAACATATATTGATACAATGTGCATGTCACTATTGTCTTGCATTTTACAACACTGGCCTTTACCCTCAACCCTGGGAGGAATTGTTTTCTTTTTGTTCTAGTATATTATTATTTCCCACGTTCTCCCTAACATCGACATCATCTGGATGTAGTAATGCAGAAATCTTTGCCCAAAGAACTTACTGGTCCTATCAAGTGTATTTGTACAGAACTGTTGATGATTCTTCTTCTTTACCAAATGTTCAAGAACTTCTTGAATGGGTTGGTATTTTTTCTAAATATTATAAAAACTACAGAAAAGCTGTGGGGTCACAGCAAGGCTTTCTGTAAAGTCAAAATTTGGCAAAAAGAAGGAGTATTTTTACTGTGGCTCCCGATATTGCAATTATTTTATCTGTTCAATTTTCTCATTTTTTTCTGTTTTTTCCTTTTTTTTCCTTGAAAAAGGCTGTTGCTGAAATATCGGCCATTGTCTGTCTTCTCTTTTAGTTTGTGTTTCATTGTATTGTTTGGGTATTATTTCTTACCCGAGGCTTTGCTGCATACAACCTTTTCTTTTTGGCAAATTTTGACTATTTTTTCTGTTGATTCATGGGGGACTGCAATGTTTCAAATGTTTATTTATATGATTAAAAATCTATGTAAGATTTGGAAGACATTTCAAGTGGAACAATGTTTATCTTCTCTTGTAAAATTTGGGACTTCATACTGGCCAATGATCTACTGCAATCAACTAGTACTTGTGATTTGTGAGAGTTCACTTAGCAACCTGTCCTAGATCCGTGTTGACAATTACATTTACGTCTATTCACAGCAAGTAAATTTAAACAAACTGAAACACTTTATAGTAAAACATAACTGCATGAACAGCCTCATGGGATCAAACCAATACGAGCTAAGAGCTTTGGATCTCTGTGAATATGCAGATCTGTGGACACAGATATTTCCAAGATTCCAAACACAGCGATGTGGGCAATGTGAACAATTTCAAAACTTACTTTGAGTAGCTGGCCTTTGTCACGATTCACAGCCACAATTTTACACTTTCTTGGGAAAACTCGTCCATAACTGAGTCTGAAGTCACACACAGCTCCTGGTAAACCAAACAAGAGGCAACAGGTTAAAAGACAGGATTGCGAGAGACGAACACCTTCTGTATATAAAAAATAGATTTTTTTATGGGCTCTGTATGTCCTCATTTATTTCTTTTTCCAATGTTTGTCTGAGAATTTCTTCACTCTTTCCCTACGGGCCAGTATTCCACATCTGGAGAGAGCACTACCTGGGTTTACACGCCATATTGTACTGTGCATTTGTAAACAAAGCTTGCCTTACTACACAACGGCTGTCAAAACTATACACTTATCTCACACATGGTGTCGCTGGACACTCTAGGACAAAGGAAGCTTCACCAAGAATTCTATTTAAAGATTCAGCGCCATAGGACGTTATTTTCCAATACAGTGGTCAATGAATACCTTTACGTCACAACACCAGCTGCGTTGTACTGGCTGCCACTAAGAAAGCATGTGGCGCAGTGTTTTGTACCATAGGGAAAGAGTTAAAGGAAAAACTATAAGATTGTTAAACGCATCATGCTGGTTTTTGTGCCACTTGAAAAGCAGGTATGGGACCCAATGACAGGAAAATTTCCTGAAGCTTTGCCAGACCAAGTCAGCACAAACTGCAACACAACACATTCATCACAATAGATCCTTACAGTTTCCACTTCAGGGAAAAAGAAAATTAAAAAATTCAGAAATCTGGATATTTCGGAAGGAGTCCGCCCCTGAAAAAGATACAGATCACCACTAAGATTTTGGTTAAGTGCAGGGAAACTGTGGTGTTTGTATGACATACAGTGGAACTCGGGTACAACAGTGTTTGCAGGACTACTGCAAAACTCTTGTTATAGGCAAGGTCATTATGCACTGTATTAAAAAACTAATCACTGTCCACACTGCCACAACAATGCCATTATACTTGAGGTCAACTGTATTTATTTAGCTTCACTTGAAATCCTAACTTTCTTCCACTTGTAAGTTCAGTAAACCAGATATGACAGGATAAACTTTCTTGTGCCATATTATGGCCATGAATGTCATTGTTTGTGAAACATGGAGATAGAATGAAGCAGTCCTGGGGCAAATCATATACCATTACCAATGTCACTATTATGTAAATTGTACAGAGACAACATTCAGAAAAACAAAATAGCCATCATCACCTGCTAGAATGACCAGGTCAGCTTCCTTCAAAGCTTCTCTCCTTTTCTGGCGCACCTGGATATCACTATGGCGACCTAGCAAGCCTCGAGACATTCCACCCAGGAAACAAGGGATGCCTAAGGTCTATGAAAGGCAAATAACCAAAGACAATGTTCTTTACGTGAATTCAATCAAAGACAACAGAGCTAAAAATATGTCAGTGCGGTAGTAATTGCCAATTTGTAAATTTTCATTGGGATTAACCCTCATCCTGCGTGAGGCCACTATATTGGTCTCCTCACGCAATACGTGAGTCATACAAGGCCAATATTGTGGCCTACATTTGGCAAACTGAGTCCTGCTGGAGGCCAATTCATTGTACAGCAACGCTGCTTGTCCTGTCTTGTTTATTCGGTTGCTGCGACTATCGTTTTTTTCGCGTTTTTTTTTTTCACACTAGTTTCGCTTGTTTAAATCTAGCCTGTCACCCCAACTATGTCTAACAAAGTGGTATCGTCCAATTATGTATATAATGATGCAACAGTTTGTAACCATTCATCATACTCATGTAATAGTACTAAGGGTCTGAATTCGAAATGGGGAAAAATCTTAGGGAAACTTCTGACTTTGATTGATGCTGTTTGTCGTCTACATGTGAAATGAGAAGAAAGGGGCCATGTGCGCATTTGAGAAACCATTCTAGGTCTGTAATTATGAATTCCGATGTAATACTAGGGCATGCTGCATAAGGGCATCTGTCGGTAGGTCTTTCATCAGGGAAAACTGGGAGAAAATGACCGCCTTTGTTGTTGGTCATTGTCTTTATTTGATGTGGTAATTAGAGAGGTATTGTGTTGCTTTGATGAAACCGTTTTTCAGTACATGTATGTACTCTACGAGCTGAAAATCAGATCTCTTGCTAAAATGTGTGCTAAGAAAACATGATAGTTCGTGGAATCTTTACATAGTGGAGGAGGGAGAAGGCAATGTCATGATAAATGTAGTTAGTACATAAAGTGCCTGGCTTAAAAAATAATTTGTTCACCTGAATGGCCTGACTTGGGGACAAAAAAAAAAAGTGCAGAAGTCCTGGGAAAAGGTTAACACCTGTTTTAAACGGCATGCAAATGCAGAAAATTCTTGATTATGGGCCTTCTATTTAACAATAGAACTTATTGCATCTCATCACGAGTACGTTATCCAAATATCAAAGGGATCACTTACGATTTATCCACCATTATTGTTGTTAATGCATCCTAAAATAAACACAATACATATATTGACAAGGACTGGATTGACCCGACCGTCGAGGTTATCGGCAACATGCAAATGATCGGCTGACTGGCAGCTGGCCATCCCCGCACAAGGCGTTACGCGAACGAGTTCACTCAATGCGGGACAAGTTTTAAGAACTTGCTGATGGATATTCATGGTTTCAATCAACCAAAAATCATGAACAAACCATTGTAAGTATATTCGCACACTCTTTTCAAATTCTCATTTACTGCACTTAGTTTTGCATTTTGGCAGGAAATTGTATATCTTCCTCTAATGACATCTTAGGTGGCCACTTGAAAAGGAAGAATAATTAGGCAGGAAATTGTATATCTTCCTCTAATGACATCTTAGGTGGCCACTTGGAAAGGAAGAATAATTGGGTAGGAAATTGTATATCTTCCTCTAATGACATCTGAGGTGGCCACTTGGAAAGGAAAAATAATTGGTAACTGAAAATGAGAAATTATGACATCAAACTGACCTCCAGTGCTTTCCTTAACTCCTCCACTGGTGTTGGAGGTAGAGTCGACTGACTACCCAACAACATCACCGGCTTCTTAGCACGAGATATCAGCTCCACACATTTCTGGACTAGACACAAAAACAAGAAAACGTGAAACATTAGATTACTGTAATCCTTTAATCTATTAGGGGCCACCCATCAAGTATTTCCTCTCAATTTTGCTGATTAACACTCCTCCCATGTCTGTGTTTGATAGGCTTGGCCTCAGCACCCCCAATGCAAGCACACAGTCATTAAAATGATGAATAGCCATGATAAGGCCTCAATATTTGAAAACTTTAGGGGACATTTTGCACGGGCCATTGGACTGTTACTCCAGAAATATTTTTGTATCATCCAACAATTTCATCTGAAGTAAAAATGTAAACTAAACAAAACAAAACTTTCCATTCATATGTACTTCATGGATGGCTCCTTCAGCCAAAACTTCTGGCAATTCCATGTCTCCTTATCCTGTAGGACTGATATTTTGAAATTTATGGTGAGATATGAGTAACTTTGAACAGAACGCACAAGTTTTGACCACTTAGAGAGAAACTATCAACAGAATGACCAAGATTTGAAACACGATGGTTTCGTCTTTGAGAAATTGGTACAGAATTCATATGAAACAATGACAGGAATAAGAAAGGGCAGTATTCAATGGATTCAGTACATTTATCAGGTTAAGTTGACCTTCATACCTTGAGTGTTGCTTGCCCTGGGGATCTGTACATGCAAAGGTGAGGAATCTCTCTTTTCCCAAGCACCAGCAAACAGGTTGTTCAAATGGTTATCTAGATACCTGTGCAGGTGAAATCAATGAAAATGTTCTCATGGATCATAGTATGACTGAATATTTATCATTTATATTCCACATCGAATGTCAAAGTCAACAGAAGAGCACACATAAAATAATCATTACCCTATGATTCTATCCAGCTAACTCTCATAACTTGAAATTTTTGCTGGAGGCACAAACCAGTGATTAAAGGTTTAAATTCCAGGAATGTTTTCAGTGATTGAAAAAGCAACATTTTACATCTTTACTATTGTTTCTGAGACAGCCTGGCTGTGGTGATGTACTATCTATTTACAGGCTAAACCATGGTTCTCCAAAATCTGAATTAGGTGGATAGAAATATTTATTAACTAGCTGAGGATCCTGGTATTGGCCTGGATAAACCTTCTTCCTCCCTCCAACACTCTCGGTGTATCCCTTTCTCTCCCTCTCACAGAATGAAAATCCCATAATTTCACAGAGCTGAGGACATATTGGGAACTCACTCATTTTGAAGATTACATTCAAATGGTAAGAAAATGATGTCCTCCATACCGAAAATTGATACCGACCTTTTCACTCACCAGTTAACAACTCGTTGAGCTAGACTCACTGGACCTTTGTCTTTCATTCCAATTTCTTTCTTCACAAAATGATACGGATACAGAATGTCAATTGGAAACTCAACGAACACAGGTCCTGGTTTGCAAAAAAAAACACCAAAAAACATGCATATATAGCAATGACGTAAACAAAAGACACTAGAAATGCTAAGGTAAGGCACTCCCTTCTTTTCACCTCTACAAAAATTATGCACACAATCTGCTCACTGATCGGGGGCCAGGGCTCATAGCGCAATACATGAAAAAATGCTTGATATAATGATAAATTAATGATGTGGATTTGTTATAGTGTTACTGCCACTAAAAAACAGAAAAAATAAGTGATGTCATTCAGAGCCAACAGCGGCAGCTGAACTGTGAACAAAATTCAATATTTTCCGTATTTGGCTTTGTAAAATACAGCATTGTTTATCATTTCTGGCATTCGTCACTAGATGGTGGTGTGAAATCTGTGCACACTAAACGCTCTAGCTGTCTCATCTTATAGAATTGAGTATCTTTGATGTAAAGCAATTCAATTTCCACTCTTATTAAAAAATTGACAAAGACACTTTTGCCACACTTGTGTCCTAACTACCACCCCACCAAAAAAATGATCAAATTACACCCTCATTATGCAATATCTCATAAGGAAGCTGGTGTGGTCTCACAGATTTTTTGTGGTCTCTTGAAATATTCTGCCAAAGCAGTGCTGCTGGAATTACAATGGTCTCATCTGTAGGCGATTTCAGATCTGTTGGGGTTGTTAAGTTCTTTCCTGCAGGTCCGCTTGTTTCCCGCTGTTCACTAGGTTTCTTTTGGCCCTTGTCAGGAGATATTGTGCTTCACTAACTGATATCCAGGTACGAATACTTACCTGGGGTTCCAGATTGGGCAATCTGAAGAGCTTTCCTCAAAGTGGGTACAATTTCCCTCACTGTATTTACAGTGGCGCAAAATTTACACAATGGCTTGAACAAAGAAATCTGGTCAATGTCTTGCAATGCCCCACGGCCCTAAAATGTAAAGATGCATAACAGAATTTTATGAATTCTGATATTTCTTGAAAGGCTGCTTTCTGTTTTGACCATGACAAAAAAAACAAAAACAAACTCTGTATAAGTTAAAAAGATGTCATGAAATGAAATCCCCTGCTTATACTCACAAACAAAATCACTGCATCTTGATAAGATGAAGACCAGTGTCACGAGTGGAGTGAGCGGGATTCAAGGAT
Organism: Onchidella celtica; assembly: GCA_963931925.1. Taxonomy (NCBI): domain Eukaryota; kingdom Metazoa; phylum Mollusca; class Gastropoda; order Systellommatophora; family Onchidiidae; genus Onchidella; species Onchidella celtica. Next base: position 1,379,107 of record OZ007575.1, read on the forward strand.
TACGGGGGCATGGAAGTGAGGGATTGACTCACGGGATAGTGAGGCTGCTCACCTATATTGACTTCTGTTAGTTAACGTTAAAGCGTGAAATGTTGTGAGTTGGGGGGTCGGCATGAGGCGAGAGCGCTGTACTGACAATCACTGCAAGTTAAGGAGTCCCAGGGGACAGACGTGAGATCAGAGGCAGTCGGGAGATTGTTGTGTGTTTTCCAGTGATGACTGGTAGGTTGAACGATGATTGATAATTATGATGATTGATGTATTATATTCGCCTATGACCATGATGTAAATAAGTATATGTGAGGAATGTGGAAGTCAGTGATTACTGTGTATAGAGATGTATGCAATGAGCGATAGATGTAAGTTAGGATCATGGATTCGTAGCGAATCTGAGTACGGTGTAACACGGGAGAGGTGTTACCGTAAGATGTGTGGTGAGTGAAAGGTGGACTATTGCGTGTACGCTTCATGGTTTGTAATGAGGGGTGAAGTGAATAGAAATGGTATGGTATTATACCAATGTAATGTTCTTCTTGTAGGTGCCGGGGTCGGGCAGAGACGCCACCCGCGGTAAGCGAACTAGCACAGGGGATAGGCCAGCATAGGGCCGAAGGCTACGCATAGGCCAGTGGAGTGAAGCTGTCGAGCAGGACAGGAGGGGCGCATGAGTCGTGGCAGTCTGGCCACAGACAGGGATGTGTATAGGAGTCATTGCCAAATAAGAGTGGGTCAAATCTACCTACTAAAATAAGATTATTGTAATTCATCATAACTCTAGAATTACGGGGAATTGAATACTTCCCAAAGAATCAAAGTTGTAGGTCACACCTAGAAAAGGTGAAAAATGTTGTTTTTGATGATATATTGAATACTCATCCGGAGTTATTGCCCTTGCCATAATAAGCTAATATTAACTACTATTTAGCGGTATTTTTAGGTTTTTTAGTCTACAATCATTGTGAAATATTACTATTTAAGGAAGGAAAGTTGAAGAGGACACTAAGCTAAATCGATAATAACCGTTCTTTCAATATTTTAAGAATTTCTTAGCGAGTTGCGCCCCTTGGTTTTGCAAACTGCCGACCATCTATAAAACCACAGTTATCTCGAAAACCGTAAAAAAATCAATACTTTTCAAAGAAGCAAAATTGCAGGAAATTGAATTTCATGCTTAGAATGTAGCATTTTTTTTCTACTGAAACTCTTTGTGTAGGTTACGTCCCTTTATCAACCAATTGTGCGTGTCCATTCAGCAAAACTGCCACTGTCTCACAATTTCTGCACAGATCAACAAACCCACCAGAAGTAGATCAGTAGAACAGTGTTTGTGATGTTTGCAGAAGTTCTTATTTTGTCATGCTGAATCTTGTGTAGGACTTGTACCCCTCAATTTACCTATCATGCCTATTCATTCCTCAATGTGTAAAAAATGTTTCACTATTTCTGCCAGTACCTAGATACACCCCAAAGGAGCAATAATAATATTGTCGAGCAGTGATTGTCACATGCAAACATTGCAACGTTGTCAAGCAATCTCACTGCGTAAAAGAAGCCCCCCCTCCCTCCCCCCCCCCCCCGATTTTTAAAATGTAGGCCCTATGTGTGCATTAATCAGAACCATAAATACCTTTCACTCACCCAGAGTCTGCTGAAATGAATAGTTCTCAAAGAACAAAAATTGTTGAACAAACAACAATTATTACAATTAAATACGATCATTTTGACGTCCTTGATCAATTGTGACTACATATTTTGTGTACATAATTACATATAATAGTGGGCGCCCATATTTTGAGGTTCTAATGCATGGAAATTCCCCACTTCATTTCTGATTAAATAATTATAAATAAACACACTATTATTTCTCTTTTTATAGACAACAAAATGAAAAAGTAAAATACAAGTTACATATCAATTGTAGCATAATTTAATCGTGAAAATTCCTTAAAAGTTAAATCCTTAAATTCCGAAATAATCAGCACAGACCATACACCAATACTTGATGTTAAACCATACCTTAAATAAATATAAGCAAATGATTCATTTACAGTTTCACACTCTCTCCCACAATCAACCTCAAAAGGTTCTCCGGCGCTGATAATCACAACAGCTTCATCATTAACAACATCATCCTCTTCTTCATATTCAATAAATGTAGTATCAAGTGCACCACTGGTACTATTTTGCGAACTGTCATTGCCACAGCTTCAGCCTGTCTCACAGTACTCACACAATCATCAACATATTTCTTGGTATTTGGCCATTTGATCAGTACAAAATCTTTCAAGTTATTTGAACATTGTTATTTTCTCCTTACTCAGAATCTTCAAAGCGTGAATATTTGTAGTGCCTGGCATTGCTTTCAAACTGGATGACTTAGCAGTTTTATCAATATGGGATGGTTTTTATACGATGAAAATGCCTCTCATGGTGAGAGCAAGCCGATCCTGAAAGGGACAAGGAGGAATTTAAAAATTCAAATATTTCTTTTAATGCTCTCAATATCATCCTGTTTGAAACCGCTGCCTGGGTTAGAAAAGCTTTAACCATTCCACCACAAGCGTCACATTCATTTATCCCCATGCCTTTCTCCCCCCAAAAAAACCAACATCTCTCAATACTATATTTAGTTGAGAGTTGACTCAGGTGGTGGGATGGCAGTTTGGACTTGTATTGTGTCTCACAGCTGTCAGAGAAGATGACAAACCGGGTTTGCGTACATTGCTGCAACACATACTCAAGAACAAAATGAACAAAAATTAAATCATGTATGAGATCATCTGATATTAGTGCACATGATAAGTAGTGTGGAGCTCTCCACAAGTAGAATATTTGGTGTATAGGACAGCAGGGTGGACAGTAACCTGGTTTAACATCCAGTGAGCAGATTGAACTTCAAACCGATATTTACAAGAATGATTTTCTGAAAAATCAAGCACAAGAAGTGCAGTATCACATGGCAGATTCTTTCTTAATAAATTGAACTGGTGCCACTGCCACCTGGGTGTACAAACATGTAAGCTCAAAAGTTTGAGAAAAACGGTAGACTAACTCATCAACTGTTCATGATTTTTCTACCAACTTTGTTTGTATTATACTCCCAGTGCTGGTAATTCACTGAAGCCGTGATGTCACAATCTGTTATGATTTTCAGCTTAACAGAACCTGTGCCACAATATGATCATTGACGAAAACGCATGTATGCTTCAACAACTGTCCTAAAGACATAGGACAAAGTGAGGCATTCAGTGCTTCATTGACAGACTTAAATTGACTACCAACAGATGATAAGGCACAAAGCATCATTGTTGCATTCTCACAAATACCACACATGCACTGAACAAATTTAGAGTATTTCATTGGTAATGCATGAGCAGGGGGACACCTGAAAAAGGTTTGTTTTGCTATTTCAATTTGAGGATTCTCAACAAAAAAAAAAATCATTGTACAAAGTTGAAGGTGATTGACTGAGAATTTTGTTTCTGCTCCTTCAATCTCTTGCTGTACTGCCCCTTTCCTGGCCAATCGACGGAATGTTCCAGATAATACTCAACAATTCTTTTTCTATCTATCTATCTATAGATCTATCGATCGATCTATCCATAGATCTGAAACTGCTTCTCTCTGCGGGCGGCCCATTTTTCCGATTCTTCCTTAGCCTCTGTATGTAGGCAGCCTGATGTTCTGCTCTTGGTTTTCCCAGTCTCTGAGGCTTGAAATTGATGTGGTCCAACCACGAGTATTCTGTTAACGACAAAAATAAAGGGAAAGATTAAACACTAGCGAATTGCATAATAACCCCATATTGACTTACTCTAATCCAAGGCAAGCTCCAACTGTGCATGTCTGGGATCCAAGCAGAAGAATTTAATTATTTCTAATTTCTTCGCTATTTGTTTAAAAAATTATTTTGTCATGTAATTATCAGTGCATTTCACTTTACCGAGACATGGACAAAGTTTAAGAAATTGTTTTACACACTACATGTGAGATATAACTCTCTCTCCGTCATTCTTAGAAATGTTTCAGGCCAAAGAGGGCCAACTTTGCCTTCACCAGGTCCTTTATTTTCACTTTCAGTCACCTGAAAACACACATTTGATTCCATCAAGTTGGGATGAGTTAAGTTGCAATTTCAAATGGAAACAAATGCTTTAGCAGCATTGCTTATTAATTTACAATTATTACATTGGTATACAGATTAGGCAAGAAAATATTCAGGACTTTCTCAGGATAAAACCTGCCATTTAAATCTTACCTTCATTTCTGCCATTTTCAGCATCTGTCTTCTGAGCTTCCTCCACATTCCTGCTGACCTCTTCTGAAACATAAAAAGTATTCATGGTATTTTTCCAACTGACAAAGGCTCCTCAATCTATGATCAATGGCAAAAAAAATTAAGAGTTAAATGTGACAGTCCAGCCTTAACAATCACAGTTCACAAAAACAATTTATACCTGTAGTTTTGACATGATTTCTGAACACTTTTTTGGCTTACTGTGTTCATTTTGTTCATGATAAGGGAGGGAAACTAAAGCCATTATAATTTCCTCTACTTCAGACATTAAGCGTCACCGCCAACCGCGACACACATGGCTCTTGGATATTATATATTGGAGAGTCGGAAATTAGCTCATATTTTGCCTATCTTATGATGTGGTGTTGAGGATATTTTTCCCTCACATTCCAATTTTGATTTTCTGATAGTAAATTCCCACCTCAAGACAGAAAAATCAAACTTTAAATCTGGAAATAAGGAAATCTGCAAAGAAATATGATAGTTAAGCTTCCTCTGTACAAAATCTTTCACTCTGAATCTTACCTTCCTGGCTGCTGATTTGGGCCGCAAAGTCATGGTTGGCATTTTCTACTATGCTGTCTTAGCATGTTTCCTCTTGACCTTCCCCAGGTTCTAGCAGGCCACTGTAAAATTATATTACATTTATTTAAGTCACAATTTGAAAAAGAAACAAAAACAAAAAAACAACAGGCCTAATTAACTTTAAGTTCATCAGATCAATAAAACGAAATGAAATTTCACATTCAACAAATTTTTCACTGCATTTCCTTCTTCGCCATGTCTGCATGTATGAAAGTTACATTTAACATCAACGTGTTGAAGGAAAAAAAAAGTTGTTTGATTCTTGTATTTTACGCTATAGATCTACTTATTATTTTACACTCAAAGAAACACACACAAAAAGCAACTGAAATCAACTATTGAAATTGTGTGTTAAGAAAAACATTCCAAAAGAATTTCAATTTTTGCATGAAATATGTGGAGCTGCAGCATGGCTGGTGATGAACACTTGGAGAGATCAACAACATGGAGAAAAAATGTCACTATAACAAAGAAAAATGAAGAAAAGCGTTGAGAAACCAAATTTTGTTATAGATGCCATTAACCTGACAAAGCCATGGTGTCTTTTATGCTTCCTGTATGTTAGTGATCACAATGTGTCCATTACTACCCTCTCCCTGATATGTACACATATTTCAAATTAAAAAAAAAGAAAAGTCTGCTTTATGTTAGTGATTTTTTTCTTTAACAAGATGAGTTGAATCCAAAAAGGACAGCACGATTCGTTTTGTTTCACTAACGTCACGGGTTGGGAGAGAGACGACAAAAACGTTTGTCTACCAAATATCGACAGTGTGATGATGACAACAAAGCAAGAATAGCTCAGAATTTCTTCCCATCAAAGCATAAGAGATAATTCCCAGCCTTCAATACATTTATCAGAATTCAATTAGGCACATAGACTTTCTGAACGCTTGTTGACTTTGATTTTACTTTAGGCTTTGCGACACTTAACACACCACATTTTGTTATTGACGCCATTAACCTGACAAAGCCATGGCGTCTTTTATGCTTCTTGTATGTTAGTGATCACAATGTGTCGATTACTACCCTCTCCCTGATATGTACACACATTTCAAATTAAAAAAAAGAAAAGTCTGCTTTATGTTAGTGATTTTTTTCTTTAACAAGATGAGTTGAATCCAAAAAGGACAGCACGATTCGTTTTGTTTCACTAACGTCACGGGTTGGGAGAGAGACGACAAAAACGTTTGTCTACCAAATATCGACAGTGTGATGATGATAACAAAGCAAGAATAGCTCAGAATTTCTTCCCATCAAAGCATAAGAGATAATTCCCAGCCTTCAATACATTTATCAGAATTCAATTAGGCACATAGACTTTCTGAACGCTTGTTGAATTTGATTTCACTCTGGGTTTTGCGACACATAACACACCACATTTTGTTATTGACGCCATTAACCTGACAAAGCATGGTGTCTTCGATGCTTCTTGTATGTTAGTGATCACAACGTGTCGATTCCTATATTTTCCTGACATAAAATACACATTTCAAATAATAGAAAGACAATAAAAATATATCTTATGTACTTACAGCATGGTCAGCAGGTTGTATCCCACAAGGAAAGAAGAGGTCAGTACCAAAACCTCATCTACACACACTCGAGACAAAGAGACGCCGCAGCACGTTTTCTGTCATGGCGTCACGCGTGACGGGGTGTGTTATGAATCAAAACCAACAAATAGACGTTCATTTTCGAATTCAAACAAAGCTTGGGTAATCTGTTACAGTCTGTGATGTCATAAAGATCAGGGAACTAAATTGATTGAAGAGAACAAAGAAAACCCAGAGGTGCAGCCTCATGAATTTATCACTTTTCACACGATACTTTGACGACAATGCAGTATTTTCCTCAAGCAGAACCCATTCTTTTAATTATTACGCAGAATATGATAAAAACAATGCATGTTTCATTACTACAGAATATAGATTAGAAACACAGATTATTTTGACAGCAAATTTCTTCGACAGAAAAGACTTGAAATGGATTTTGAATTTTGTGAATTTTTGACGACAAAAACGTGTGATAAGTGATAGCGAAACAACACGCCGAGAAAAAGAAAAACAAGGCTTATATAAAGTTGAACGTTCATTGGAAACATAGGTAAACCATTCCTTTGTTTGTCAATTCAAAATGTGAGCGGCCAAATGATATTTCAATAACTTTATTGAGATTCTTGTAAGGTGACCTCTTTCCAGGTAGATTTGACCTACTCTTATTTGGCAATGACTCATAGAACTGTTAATGTGCTCTTAAGATGTACTACATGTGATATTGATATACTACTGTGCTATTGAGATACTAATGTGAATTGAACTATTAACGTGCTATTGCCATGTTGAGGTGCTATTGGAATGCTAAGGTGTTATTGCCATAGGAATGTGCTATTAAGACATTGAGTGGAGAGGCTGAAGCCGAAGTGTCTTTAGCAGTAACTACTGGGTTGTGGACCCGAGGAAGAGTGCTTGAGGGAAGAAGGCCGTTGGACAGCAGTTAAATTGAGTAATATAATGTATGTAATTGCATCTTTATCTTTATCTTTATGTTTAATAAATGTGTGAGTCTGATGGGTTGTTCTGTTAAGTGTTATACGTGTTCGTTCGTGATTGTTGTCCTGTTATAATTATTACATCTCCCAGACTGGGATTTGTTACAACCAGAAAAAGAAACTCAAAACAACAACAACAAAATAAAACAACAACAACTGATCTTTTGTCCCTCCAAAAAATCATATACATAATATATACCAAACTGTTTTCATACTTTGGTACAGTACTAAACTTCTTGTATTAAACATGAATATTTACAGGGATTGTTAGGTATGCATTCAACAATCTCATTCCATTTAAAGACGTGCCCAAGATCCATACGTGGAAGGACGCTAGGTGGCTAACGCACCAGTCTTTCACAATCTTTGTTTCAAAACTTCAACCAAGGCCAGTCAAGCACTTATGGGTATAATGTGTATACCCCCTATAACGTACTCCACTGAGCTTGGCCACCATCTCGCAAATGCAATAACCGTTACCAGACATTGTGTATCAAAGTACCAATTATTGAGTGTGCAACCAGAAGTTTTGCGACTCAAGTCTTTCACCTGAAACACAAATTTTAAGGACTTTTAAAGGCTAATTAACCCTAAGATAATTCAACGGTTATTCCAGGGCTAATTCTCCACTTCCAGGGCTTTTACTAAAATTTCTAAATTCCAGGGCTTTTCCGGGGATCCCTGGAATTCCAGGGCTGCGTGGGAACAGTGTGAACTACTGTCCATCACTGATGTCTGAACTCGTGTCCACCACTGATGTCTGAACTACTGTCCATCGTTGATGTCTGAACACGTGCCCACCACTGATGTCTGAACTCGTGTCCACCACTGATGTCTGAACTCGTGTCCACCACTGATGTCTGAACTCGTGTCCACCACTGATGTCTGAACTCGTGTCCACCACTGATGTCTGAACTTGTGTCCACCACTGATGTCTGAACTCGTGTCCACCACTGATGTCTGAACTTGTGTCCACCACTGATGTCTGAACTACTGTCCACCACTGATGACTGAACTACTGTCCATCACTGATGACTGAACTACTGTCCACCACTGATGACTGAACTACTGTCCACCACTGATGTCTGAACTACTGTCCATCACTGATGACTGAACTGCTGTCCACCACTGATGTCTGAACTCGTGTCCACCACTGATGACTGAACTGCTGTCCACCACTGATGTCTGAACTACTGTCCACCACTGATGACTGAACTACTGTCCACCACGGATGTCTGAACTACTGTCCACCACTGATGTCTGAACTACCGTCCACCACTGATGTCTGAACTACTGTCCACCACTAATGACTGAACTACTGTCCACCACTGATGTCTGAACTACTGTCCACCACTGATGACTGAACTACTGTCCACCACTGATGTCTGAACTACTGTCCACCACTGATGACTGAACTACTGTCCACCACTGATGTCTGAACTCGTGTCCACCACTGACGACTGAACTACTGTCCACCACTGACCTTTAAAAGAGTGGCTGCAGCTCCTCCTAACAAGAGTACAGGTGATTCAGCCATCTGAGCATTTTTCACTGCCGTCACAGTATTTGTCACACCTGGGAGTTGGATGCAAACAGTAATCAAATACTTCACTGCCTTCATCTGTTTAAACAATATCTCTAAAAGTACGAAGACATTGAAATAACAGTTAATCTGAATTGGAGGTTGAAATGGAAGGCATGGGAGTTGAGAGAAAGGGCAATCAAATCTCATAAAATTCTTAAAGTTGGAATAGCAAATTAGTTTTTATTCTATGTAATGAATACATCCGGTTTCACTGAAATGTCGTCACTTTGGAAAACAATCACCAAAGTAAACTGTTCCTTTACTGGTCACAATGAAGCACACCATGCATTTCAGGTAAATTTGTCTAAATTCAATGATTTCATCTTTGTAGACTTTAAAAGCAAACAAGTCCCAAAGCTACAAAATTTACTTAAATCACAGATACTCTCTCTAGTAGCCAGCGATCTTTGCTCAAAGCATTGTTTCAAGAAAAAATATTTATTTTGGAACTTCTCGCACTAATCCATGCATTTATTGCAGTCTGTGATATTTGAAGGAAAGTTTAATCATGCAATGTCAAAGTTGGATCCTATAGTACCTGGCCCTGCTGTGACCGCTGCAACACCCACTGTGCCTGACATTCTGGCAACAGCGTCTGCAGCAAACACCGATGTGACCTGGTGAGGCAAGACAAAGGTCAACTGATGGAGAAAAGATGCTTCCATTCGCTCAGATGTTCAAACAAACTAACTGAGTACAAGAACATCATCTCCAAAGCTAAAATCATACATAAAATTAACATTTTCTGCAAAATCTCTAGAGTTAAATAAATCATTTTGAAATTGCACTAGGTGAGATGCAGGAGAAAAAAAAAAGATTGAGACAATATCATCATCATCATCATCACCATCCGTTGCCCTGTCTGTAACAGCCATTGGCGATCATGGCTCTCTGCTCAGATGTCGTCAGCCAACCTCAAGAAGGAGTTGCGACGTTTATTTGTTGTCCATGAATTAAGACTTTCAGTGAAAGGTTTTCTCTGTCTACTCCTGCTTTTCCTGCCTTCAGTCTTTCCTGTGACTGCTAGTTGTTCGAGGCTCCTGAGGCGACAGATGTGCCCTAGAAATTTCAGTTGTCTCTGTCTTATTGTTTTGATTAATGGTCTTTTCAGATTAGAGTCTCTCAAGACTGACTCATTTGATTTTCTCTCCATCCATGATATTCTCAACATTCTTCTAATAAACCACATTTCTGCTGCTTCTAGTTTCCTCTCTATTTCTTTGTTCATTGTCCAACATTTACATTCGTATAAAAGCACTGACCACACATGTTTTCAAGACTCTGATTTCAATGGTCCCTGATATATTTGTGTTCATTAACCCTCTTACTGTTCACTAAACAACTGAAAAATGTCTGCTAAAATTTTTCTGACTCATTCTGGCCAGCAAAATCAGTAAAAATCGCCACAAAACGCAACCAATCAACAACAACAACTTTCATTGTCAGCTGTACTTCCTGGAAACGCAAGCGGATGTGCCAGATTTTTTATTTGGCTTCTCAGCCAAAATAAATTTAACCGCACTATAGACTTAAAGAGCCACAATTGTGGCCTGTCGCACTCTACCAATGGGCCACGAATGTGGCTTGTCGCATTAAGAAGGTTAATATTGGTCTCATTTTTTGGAATGAATCTTTGGCCATTATTATTCTTTTCCTTATTTCACTTATGCTCCTACCATCTGATGTTAAATAGCCTAGATACAGTGCAATACTGATATCTCGACATCACTGGGACCGTCTGACTTGTGTCGAGTAAAGAGAAAGTCGAAATAGCAGATTAGTGGTGGAAGAGAAAAAAAAGGGGGGGGGGAGGGAGATCACACATCGCCATAATGGGAAGTGTCCAATAAATAACGCAATTATGTCCCTTTTTCTTTTAATTATCGGCATATTGTCACCCGTTGCTCCAATATCACTGTTGTGCGGAGCAGTTGCGTGGGAAAGATTTATTGATATCGGAGAAATGCTGTAGCTGTCAAATGCGCAGTCCTTTACTGTTATTTTTGTTTTTTAACCTCGACCTGACTGTTTCTTAAGAAGTGATGATACCGATACACACACAGTACGGCAGTTAACTGAGAGATCTAGGTCAAGGCCTAGTATCAACGGCGCACGAATGTTTTGTGGGGAAAAAATAATTACTCAGTCTGTAGTACTCTGTACCTTTACTGCCGTACGCCTATGCAAGGCACTCCACACTCACATTACTGAAGCCAAGGGTCATCCTCTGTGTCCACACACCCCCTCTCCTACCCCTCCCCGCCAGCACCGCAATCAGAATAAAGAGATCTTATATGCGGGGAGTTGCGTGGGCATTTTTGGTAGCGCAGTAGTAGATCTAGTGCACTTGTTTTGCCGCGGTCGGGGAGAAATGTGTCGATATAAGAGGAAAGAACGGATCAACACGTCCCCATTTAGTAGCATTAAAGAAGGAATAGGTTGGGACTTAAAAATTGTGTCGAGTTACCCAGAATGTCGAGAAAAGCCATGTCGAGATAAGTGGATTGGACTGTATTTGAATTTTGCAACTTGTTTGATTTGCTCTCCTTTGCTGACCAGATTACATTTTGGGTTGATTGTTTTTTTGGAGACTACCATACATTCTGTCCTTTTCACGTTGAGAGACAGTCCCATTTTTTCACTTTCCATAACTACCGTGTCCAAAAGTCTCTGAAGTCGTTGTTCCGATTTTGCCATTAAAACTGTGTCGTCTGCATATCTAATGTTGTTAAGATTTTCTCCATTTATTTTGATGATGCCGGGGGGATGTCTTTTAGGTTCGTGAGGATCATCTCACAGTGCAGATTAAAAAGATCGGGTGACGTCATGCATCCCTGCTCACTACTCTTTTAATTTTTTTTGAATTCACTATGTTCTCCATCAATTCTTATTGGCGCCCTTTGATCCCAGTAAAGATTTCGGATAACCCTCAGGTCTTTGCTGTCGATGTCCAGTTGTTCCAAAATGTTAAATAGTTCTTCATGTTTTACTTTGTCAAAAGCCTTAGAGTAGTCAATGCAGCAGAGATGAAGGCCTTCTTGCACTTCTATGCATCTTTCCATGATCACTGATAATGTAAAGATGGCATTTCTGGTACCTTTATCGGGTACAAAGCCAAACTGTAAGGGTGGGCTGAATCAACGAATTGGCTGATTTGCGAATCCGAACATTAACATTTTGTGACCTCGATTTGATGAACACGAATTTCGAATTCAAATCGAGGTCAATATTAAAACCAATGAAATGCAGAGAAATATTCAGTGCTTCCCACAATGGTAAGAGGTCAATTCAGGCTCAATTCAACCCAATTCCTTTCTCTGCACTGATTCGAATTTGTGAAGCTGAGCTTGATTCGCAGGGCTCCCGAACACAGTAATCTACTGCAGTGTTGGAGGCGAGCTGTCAAATTGTAATGTGAAAAAGTAGGTCAACATTATAACAGTCATCAAGGGCAGAGCAGAGGAGTCGTGCTAACATTAAGTAATCCCCCGCTGATTAATATTAATTATGCTCAGAAATCTAGCCACTCCATGCTATCGCACTCGTTGTTGATGCTGACTGTTATAGAGTGATAAGCGTGTGTATGTTTGACCTTGGCCCGCTAGCTCTCGTTCAGATGTAAACACCGTGGCATCGTCACTACAGTGATCAATACTATTCATAACCAATCATCACAAAAGGAGAGTCTCATATTATAATAAATGACCCCCCAACATCCCCTGAACAAAGAATACATAAGATCTGTAAGAAGTTTAAGGCTGTTGTCAAAGAAAACTAAAACTGAGCGCTACTTTAAATCGTCTATTCCATCATCAACCAAGATGTTACAATAATGTCGTCATCTTGATCGTAATCTGTGTACATTTGAATTGTGCCTTGTGTGTCAGGTCAATGTGTTTTAGTAACGAAAGCATATTGTGAGCACTGTTAATTTTGTTTATTTATTAGTGTGTGTGTATATAATATATATATGTGTGTGTGTGTGCGAGTATGTGCGAACTATATACCATAATTTCTGTTTCTGTAACTATATTGTTATGTATTCAATGATCAAAACAAATTTCCTTGCACAAGGGCGAATAAAATTTATCTTATCTTATCTTATCTTATATGACTTTGTTTGCAGGGAAATTCAACTTGATTTGGGTCAAATTCGAACACCCCTCGTGACCTCAAATCAGACACAGTGCAGGGGAAAATAACTTAGTACTGTATTTCATCGGCATTTCTGTCAGTTTGCATGAGGTATACCGAATTTAATTTATTCAAAATTTTCAGGAGACATAGTATCTTATTGGTGTGCATTTGTTATTGATAATATTTAAAAGGGATTTATCATGGTAAACTATTTCTTATACTTCATTTTCTCCGTCCAGCAGCCTGATTCGTCTTATTCGTGTTCAGATTTGTCTGTGATGTGTGATTCGTCGAATTCGAATTGAGCTTCCCGAGTTCATTGAATTTCGAATTCCGAATCGAATCAGCCCACCTTTACCAAACTGCGTTTTGCATAGTTCTGGTTTCAAGCTCTTCCGTACACGAAGAATCAATACCCTGTGCAATATTTTAGTAAAATGACTCATCAAACTGATTGTTCTGTGTAGCTCGCATTCTGTGGCCCCTGGTGTGTAAGGTAGTGCTATAAAAACTGATTTACATAGGTCATCTGGGATTTTGCCGCTATTTTGTTGTCATATCTCATAATCTGTTCCTAGATCCTCTAGAGCTACGATTACTTCTACTGGTATGTTATCTGGCCCTGTTGCTTTTCCCTGTTTCATTTTCTTTACTTCTGTTTCTACTTCCCTTAGGATCGCTGGATCTTCCATGTTTTTCTTGATTTCAGGTTTCTCTCCTCTGTTGTCCTTAAAAAGATTTTCAACATATTCTGACCATCTATTTAAAACATCATCATTGTCCGTAAGCATTGTTCCTTCTTTTGATTTGATACAACTTGTACTAGTGCATTTGCCTTTGTTTCCACTGACTTCTTTAATTTTGGAGTGCATAATTGTATTTGCTGTATCTGTCTTGGTTTTGCTCTATTTCTTGGCATTAATTGTTGATCTTGAAAATCCTCCGGACTTAAACTTTTTTTTTTTTTAAATTCCTGAGGCCATCAGCAGAGATGGGCAGTCACATAGTGAAGGTCAGATTTCTTATGATAGAAGTTTTCCGGTATGAGAAATTACTTCGGGGAAGTAAAGATTCAATTATTCGACAACAGATGCCACAGAGCCTGTAGCAAATGCAAAACCTATGTTGAGAAAATTTTTTAACTACTTATTCCAAATTTTTCTGTCCTACATTCAAAGACATTATGTCTATAGAAAAGACACAAGGGCTGCAAGAAATATGTAATTGAAATCAGAAGGACAGCCAGGGGCAGAGCAGAAAGCTAAGTGGAAACAGCTCCAACTTATTATGCAACAATATAAGAGAATAATATATCGTTACTTGGGGACAAGGTGGTCTCGAGGCAAGGTGCTCGCCTCTCATGCCAAAGGTCCCGGGTTCTAAACCCGGGCAGTGCAGGCATGTTGGAAATTGGATTTTTCTCATATTTTCAAGTCCCTGGTCCTATTGGGGGGTAGGATCGAGTACCTAGTCTTCTCGGATAAGGACGAAAAAATTCGGAGGGCCCGTGTGCACGTTGCGCACGTTAAAGATACCTTGGCAGTTGGAAATCGTAAAGAGCAGGCCGAAAGGCCGCTGCCCGGGCAAAATTGAAAATTGAAATTAATAGATTAAAATTTATCCATAATTCCCCCCCCCCCCCCCTGCCAGAATTCATTATTAAATATATATTGTTATTAATAAATATTCAAAATATTATTTGAGTTGTGTGTTGTGTGAACTGCTGTGAGTTGTGAACTGTTGTGAGTTGTGAACTGTTGTGAGTTGTGAACTGCGCCTAACAGGCTGCGTTACAATTTGCTCTGAGATAGAGAGAGAGAGTGAGCGAGACAGGGAGAGAGAAAGAAGCAGTGCAGTGTGTTGAGCGCCTCGCAGGCAGCTCCATTCTGCTCTGTGGTTGACATGTTGTTTCTGTAAAGCGCCTAGGGCTCTTCAATGGGGATTGGCGCTATATAAATGTACTTATATTATTATTATTATTATTACTTGTATTCACATAACCCAAATTCTGAAATTTTTACAGAGAGCACAAAAAATTAAATAGCAACTCGCAAATGTTTAAATTCCAGGAAATGGATTAAGTGATTGGAAATGCAACACTTCAAATGTCTAGCACAATTAAAAACATACCACAGCTGTGGTGATAGACGTTTGTATTTACGGTATTTGTCCAAAGACCTGTGTTAGATGGATAGAAACATCTAGTAACAGTATGTAATAAATTTTTCCTCCAAAATAATTCTTACTTCATGTCTGGTGTCCACCACTCGAACACCAATCTTTTCACAGGCAACAAGAATAGGAGATATATGACCCCCAGCCAAGGTAAAGATTTGCTTCACACTATGAGCCTGGAGAAAAAAAAGAAGTCAGAGTGCTTAAGGTGCCAAAGGTGAAATTTTTATTTTAGGGTAGGAAGGTTTGAAACAGCAGAAGTCCAATTACCATTGTACATTACAATCACTGACACACACAAATGTAAAAGCAATTTTGACTAAAATGTACCATAACCTATTCTTAAAAACAATGCACTCAGCAGCACTGGTTTTCCCTGTCATCACTTCAACAATGCATCACCTAAACTTGCAAGTATTCAGTCCACTTTCCATTAAAAAAAAACTGTCCAAGTTGATATTAGTGGACCACACCTGACATCTGGTATTCTCCTTTTAATTTCAAGCATGAACATTCTCTGTAGGTAAGTGATAATACTAACAGCACATAAAATGTTTCCATATTTTCATCATTTCTTGCTGAGAGAAGCTCACACTTTGAAGTCAAATTTCTTAGACATGGAGTGAAAGCAGATAAATAAAACACTTCAGGTGTACGTACTGAGATGAACAACTGAATTTTCAGCTGTTTAATTCTGACCCTGAACCTAAGGGAATCTTATTTGTTGTCTTGAGCTCCTTGCAAATGATCTTGTTTCAGTCTCAGTTTTCCTATTGTCCTCATGGACCCTCTTCAACTTGCAGTGGATGATGAATGTCAAGGCATGAAAATAATCTAATGAATTTAAGTCAAGACTTTCATGTTTGTTAAATAAATAAGATTCTAGAAAGAAAATAAAAATGTTGTCCAAACCAATGTGTTGGTCATACACGTGATAATCAGATCATTAATGTAAAACGTATAACACTTGAAAATCCAATATCCTGATTAATTTGTGAACAGAAATATAAACAAACTGACCACAGAAACAGTCAATGCTTAAAAATTAACAAGATCTTGGAATTTGATTCCATTACCTTGAGTACTTCGGCAACCAGCTCTCCTCCATGTCTTTTTGATGAGGCATCAACCTGGGGGGAGGGGAGAAAAATTAGCATTGTAAACAACTGACAGTTAATATAGTAAGAACACCCCTCCATGTAACTTGTAAGGGACATATGATCAGTCACTGCAGAACTTGATCAAATCCATAGTTATCAAAATATTAAAGCATGGTGTAATGATTCACTCTCTCTGCAAAAACTATTCTGCAGGACTAGGAGTTCTGGAATGTTCCACGCTTAATTATTTGTCTCTGTGTTAACTTAACCTCTAAGTCACTATACCGCTGCTTTATGCTGTTACCTTCATTCCATACCGCTGCTGTACCGATGTGCTGTTGTAAACACATTTATCCGTTGGTATAGCCTGCCACGCCCACGAAAGCAATGTCATCCTCTTCCGGAAATACAAGTACAACGTACCAAAAAACTTGAAATTGATTTAGTGACAAGGTTTGACCACATGACAACTAGAAGATGACCACTACTGGAAGGCCTCAAAGGCCTAGCCGAAATCTTTTTGATGATTTTTATGACGGTCAGCCTGATATGTCTGTTGACTTTGATATTGTTGATATTCAGCAGGAAAGTGTAGATTTAGATGAACCAGATGATCAGTTAGATCGTGATGTCAAAGATGACACAGCAGAAGAAGGACTAGAACTAGATACAGGGAGAGGTGATGAGGAGGTCAGTGATGGTTGGAAACTGGACTGTAGAGAAGCAGGGACTTCTGTGCTGCCATTTATCCAAGATTCAGGTCCCACTAATGTGTTAGATGTGAATGCTCAACCCACCGAGTTCTTCCTACAGCTCATCCCTGAAACATTCTTTGAAAAACTGGCAGAGGAGACAAATTTATATCCCAATAACGCACTCCAAGAAGAAGGTCTGCTGGTCTGCTACACCTACTGCCACGCCCACTCCCTACATCTACCCCTGACACACCCACACAACTCCTACCCACATCAACTTGCAAGTCAACAACAAAGTCTGGCAAAAGGAAGCAAAGCACCTACCAGTGTTTAGCATGCAATGTTGGACTTTGCCAAGCCTGCTTTGAACCTTATAAATCATGAACACTAAACACAACAAACACAATTTTCTCTGAAAATTTCTGATTTGTCAAGGTCAAGGTCATTAACCCTTTTAGCAAGTGACCTATTTAAGCATTCTGTTCCCAAAAATAGGCAGGGGTTTTGTAGGGACAAGGAAAAGAAAGTGACTAGTCACAGAAAATCACACTTTTCACAAGGAAGGAGTTGTCAGATCCCATTACATATTTATAGTTTTTTGATGGGAAGAGAACAGAGAATGAGAATATGAATTTGAAACAGGGGAAACATTTAGCTTGAATTATGTAAATTAGCTCATTTGCAATTCAAAACAAAAAGTCAACAATTGAAGCTAGAAAACCAACTTTGAGAAACGTTGCATGCAGTAACTCATATTTTTTATTAAATGCATTTCCTGGCCTTTTTACACTTGTGTTTTGTCACGCAAACCCCATGGAGGCCCCTTTCATCAGAGCTAACTGCAGTGGTATCTAGATCTGGATCAGATTCATCACTTGACGCCGTATTTCTCCCTACTTAATCCACATCCGATATATCGGATGTCACGTGCTAAGAGGGTTAAACTGGGCCAAGGTGCATCAAAAAAATTTTCTTTGAGAAGTATGGTGTGTGACTGAATGTGTGTAAAAATTTGAAAGTGTTGGATGAAAAGCAAAGAAGCAACAACACAATACATACTACATACTTGTTTTATTGGTTTTTTCACATAAAAAATCAGGGAACAGGGATTACATAATAAAAACAAAGTCAGTGACTTAGGCTAAAGGTTAATGGATATTACAAACAAACATGGGACTTCACAAGAAAGCATGTACATGTATGGAGAAAAGACTGTGTTTCATAGCGAGAAGAGCTCCCTACACTAAATGTGCCGACCACCCAGGCAAGCCACTAAAACTAGTAAAAGAGGTGATTTTTTTTTTTTGGCCCCTATCTCTATCCCAACTTTACACCTTTTCCTAACCCTGACCTTAATGCTGTCCTTAACCCTAAACTTAACCATAATTAAGATTAAGAGTCTGGAGTTGTCTGCAGGGATGTAAACAGCCGGCGACAGTATGGAAGGAAATTGTGTGGTATGCCCAGAAACCGCACAGAAAAAATTAAGATGTAGTGTAGGCCTAATTATTAATCCCAACCGTTTTAAAAGAACAAAGCCTGATATTGGTAATTAAATTAAAATTATACAGTAAATCAATTTCCTATTAAGGGAAAGACAAGAAGAAGAAAGAATCTGACACACTTACACAGTTATAGAAGGGCTGTAGCCTACTTTAGATCCATTACACTTATGGTCTTATAGAGGGACTGATGAAAAGTAGTTTACCAGAGCAAAACAAGCACAATGCATAACTGAATTGGCTGAGTTTCTTAAAAAAGAAGTTGATACCAAATCCCCGTAGGCCTACGTGTCGATTCTCTTCAGATTTAGACCAGATTAGATCTAAACTTGGAGATCTAGAATCTAGATCTAAATCTAGATCTAGCTTTCCAGATTCTAGATCTAGTCTTTGCCAACTGCCACCTGAACTTCTTCAGAGTCATGCCATCTGCGCCAATAGCACCTGGTATCATAAATTTATTCATACTGAGAAAATATTTAAATCCCGATCTAGAGCTGGCAAAGCTTTTTAGCATCACCACCACCAAATTCCATGTCGGAAACCGCATGTGAAACATCGCTACAGGCAGTGAGGCTACACCACTAGGCCAACGGAAGTGAAAGGCAACAACAAAAGAAATCTTCTACGCGAAAAGATCACGATTAGACCTTACTCGGTTTGCCAGATTTCTAAAGAACTGTCGACCGATTTGAGAACGAAAGTGTGTGTTAGTGCTACTGGCGGAAGGTGGCGGACGGTCGGCGATCGTGCCTCGGGCGGAAAGGGCGGAGTGGGAACCGCGCTTTGGACGGAAAAGACGGAAGATTTACATCCCTGTGTCTGGACATATGGAGCTCTTTCCTTCATAAATTGGTGGAGGCAGTTTACTGACTGATCATAATTAACCCTCACCCTGTACAGGGCGTAAAAATACGGCTTTGACTTTCCATGCACTCACTCTGCATGTGCGTACAAATAATGCAAGGTCAGGCTGACCACGCAGCGCGCAAGCCGTGTTTTCACACGTTGGGTCACTGACTTCTTTGAGAAGTAACTGCCATCTTATTGTTCACTGTATCTCTTCTAAATCAAGGCCTTGTGAGTAGGACATGTTAACCAGTGAACCACTCGTCGGAATCACAAAGACTAAGCTTTCAAAGGCTCTCCACACGCTATCAAAAGGTGTAACATCAACATGTGAAACTGTTGCTCAACAAATCTGCAATATTATCTCATTTTCTCACAAGCTGACCATCATCTAGTCTGTATCTAAGAACCAATCAGAAACAAGCTCTGAAATGACCTTTCCCCCAAATGCCCACATTGGTTCATTAGTATGTGTCAATCAGGATGAAACCATTTGTTTATAAAGGGCTTGGGGGGCATGGCTAGTTATCATGCTTTGGTCTCACAAAAGAAAAACTACAGCTGTCAGTTTGGTTTCATAAGTCAGACCATTGGTTAGAGACTTACAGAAAAAGGTTTTGCTAATTCATTATCAAGCGTTACAAAGCATGCAGCGAATGTTTTCAAACTGATCAATAAAAACTGAACCATGTGGACAGCGGTTGTGTGGTCATCGTATATCGGCAAGGGTCTATGCGACCCAGACATGATTCTCCGTGAGTAAGGTCACTGACTGGACAGCGGGCTTTGAGCCATTGCACGTGGGGTGTGGGTTAAGTTAGAATCACCATGTTATTGTTAGCTTCTTTGGGATTGGAATTTCAACTTTCAACCAAGATGAAACTTTCAGAATATAAGGTTTCTGTTTCAGAAACTAGAGGTGGGAGGTCCTCCGCCCGTCCACGCCAGTCAAGAAAACAAACTAAAGAGGGGACATTTGAGCGGGCTTATCAAAAAGTTGGGTCTAGTAGGCCTATTTGTATGGGACAAAGAAAGAACGAAAGCGCAGGTTAGGGGAGGTCTTTATCATATTATGTATGTTAACTTTTTGGTAAGTGGCGTGGACAGGGGGGGAAGACCTTCCAAGGAAGAACGACAAACAGATTGCACTGACGACATCTGGTCGACTAACTAGGGGAGGAGTAGCCTACCTTACTCGAGCACCACTTTCAGACTTTCACTGTTATCAATTTAAACACATGGAATGGTCAGATGGACCTGGGGGCGTGAGGGTCTAGTCAGTTTGTATCAATGGGCGGTAGTCAGATTGACTAATCAGGCGAAAAGGGGCTGGGGTAGTTGTGTTTAGTTAGTTTCTGGTCTTTGGCGCTCGAGTAGGCTACGGAACTCCTTCCCTAACTAGTCTATATTTTGAGAAACAAAGGACTGATTTAAGTGACACTGACAGCTAGATCTAGATCTAGATCTAGATTTAGATCTAGATCTAGAAAATCTAGATCTAGATCTAATCTAGAATCTAGATCTAGACTCTAGATCTAGAGATCACGACTCTGTGCATCTCTATCCACAATTGTAAAATCCACAGTACCTTATGTAACAGCTGATAAATAATGCCAAATCTCTTCAAGAAAAACAGCACACTCAGCGAGGCAACTGTAATTCCTGTTGGTACAGCATACTGTACAGCGTACTTCTGCATTTCCTCACCAAAGAGTCCAAAGTTCGCCATTTTGACTCTAAGTGACTGTCATGTGACAAATGAATCCAAAATGGAAGCAGCCTTTCACGAAAATAACCGAAAGAAATCAATTATGGGGTCGTGTCCGTACAGGTTGGCAGTAAAACCAGAGAGAATAGATAATTTATACATGTGTGCGCGTGTGGGTGGGTGTATGTATGTGCGTGCGTGAGTGCCTGCATGCGTGCAGAATACGTTTCAGGGATTCCACAACCACAGGTCGATCAAACATAGGCGACTGATTTTGTATCTTTAATTTGTTTATTTTGTAACTTTAATTTGTTGATGGTCACTCGCATGCCATTTCCGTACACTACGAATTGAATAAACATTCCTCGAACGAAAAAAAAACAAAACAACAACAACAACAGACTGAATAAACCGACACAACTCACCACAACTGCAATGGTATGTACGCAATAAAGAAAATGAGCATACTTGAGTGGGAGACATGTTTGTGGCACGGCGGTAGAGGTTGGGGTAAGCCTAGAGGGAAGACAACGGGTGATGAAAAGTTAACACTAATAACACTAACAGCTTCATTGGTTCATACACTTGTCACTGAATTGGGCTAAAAATTTTGCAAAAAACACTATAAAGCCAGTAGTATACCAGTACTATAGTTAAGAGAGAGAGAGAGAAAGAGACGTGCAATGGGACGGGTAATGTGAAGATGGGCCAGACAACAGACTGGTGAAAAACTAGCCCTATCATGTGGCCTCACATTGACAACATTGAACTTTTACTAATATCAAGCCTGGACTGCTTTTGAAAATAAAGTGGTTGTAACGCTCCATGGGACAAACAAGCTACGTGTACTAGATGGATAGATAGAGAGAGAGATGGATGGATGGATGGATGATAGATGGATAGATAGATAGACAGACAGACAGCAGACAGACAGACAACTAGGCACCCGACACCCCATCAAACCATGGTACCATTATCTATAATTTTACAACTGACATCTGGACCAATGCAAATGATAAACCTTCTCATAGTCAAAGGCCTACACGCTGCTCTGTTTACAAGCACGATGACTCAAATAATGAGTCACGGCCCATGCGATGATGGCCGCCATGCAGCGCCTTCTAAAAATCCCATCCAATTAATGGCGTGTCTGGCCATTGATCTAACCTGATTATTAATACTTCAAAAAATTAGCACACTCCCCCCCCCCCCCCCCACTCCAAGGTCGTTTCTCACATCGCTTAGAGCAGCATATTACACAGCATGACTGCATCATAAAAGAATGCACCGACCACCCCCGGCTAGATGTTAGGTTACAGCAGGGGTGCTCAACCAGTCGATCTTCAAGTGCTTGGCAGTCGATCGCGGGATGAATGTAGGACACGCCCGCGAGGTATATATATATATATATATATATATTTTTTTTTTATTTGTCTTTGTATTTTGGCGGGTCGTTTTTCTTGGATGTGGCGGGTTTGTGTTAGTTGTATGTTAAAGTGAATAATGCCGATAGGCACATCAGCATAGGTTCGGTTTCTTTTATTTTTTGTTTCAGGGCTTCGCCAGATTGGTAGATCTCCAAAGGCTGGGAAATGTAAAAGTAGATCCCATGTCAATAAAGGTTGAGCACCCCTGGGTTACAGTGTTTCAAAGGGAATGCGGGGATTTTTTTTTCCTTTGCCGTTTTTCTGCTACTCGGCATTCGCAGGTGGTTGATGGGCGTACCTGGCAAGGACTCCTTGTCCTACCATTCTGTAACATTCTGGCTATCGTCGTGATATCGTCTTAGGCCTAGATCTACTTTCTTCCTAGCACAATGTCATCACTATCGTGTCCACGTGTTTTCTCCAAACTCAAACTCGACATTTCAGATTGGTCACAGTGACCGCTGGCTAAAAGTAGGCCTACAGACTATGTTGCGAAGAGGTCACGTCTGAAATAAAGCACTGTGGCAACTAGTTATGAGCTTTCTCCGTGGATGACCAAACCGTTACTATAGCTTGGTACTGCATGGATGGTTTTTACATGACTATCCGACCAACAAGCCGACTCATAGGGCCGAGGTCAAGTTTGCACATAGGAATAACAATAACATGGTTCCTATGCAGATCCGCTGGATCACGCCAATGTCGGTGTGTTGCAGGGAACCCGCTCCTACGGTAATCCAACCAACCTTTCGGAAATCCAGTACAAATCTACGTCGGATTGTCGTAAGGATGCTGGCATGGCATGGCAAGTCCAGTTACCTTTTTACAAAGCACAGAGGCAAACTGAGAATAAGGTTCCAGTACTCTATAACACATATTATAATATATAGGCCTATGTAAATAAAGTTCCATAAGGTTTCATCTGAGATATGAGACGATGCAAAATTTCAAATATTCATCTGAAGAGTCTTGAGAAAGTCAATACTGCATAAACACATTCCGAAAATGACGTGACCATGGCTGCAGTCACTGACTGCCACTCAGGTGCAGATCAACGCAGTCGGAGGGCAGTCTGACCGGACCCGGAAATTTCTAGCGTAATAGGCGCAGAGTCGTGCTCTGACATTTCAAGAATGGCATAACGATTGCATGTCACATTCCATTGAACACACTTAGCGCTCAAAGGTCACGTGACATCTAATGCTTTGGGGCCACATGCAAAAACGCATTAGTGCGTCGCTTGCAGGGAAAGCGAAGAGGGCTGTGCGCACTCCAGTTTTATTAGTACCTCCATGTTCGAGTCATGGTTCGACATTTTAAGGTTTCGTTATCATTACCTGCGATGTGTTCACTATCAAACACACTAACCCGTGCGCAAATCATGCAGTTGTACGGGATGCGCAGGGTGTCAACTCACAAAGGCAGAGCAGTAAGACTTATTTAAAAACAAACAAACAAAAATAAAATAAACAAATAGGAACAGGCCAGATGAAGCAGGTCCATAATAACCACCCAGAACTGAAACCAATATTCAAACCGATTTATCCCCGGCAGGGCCGGGGACCTCAGCTAGTTATTACAAAAATTCTGATTGAGCAGTTTGAAAAGGGGGTCTACCAGGCCGCCTAAGGGTCTACATTTCCTGTCTGGCCTGGGCCAATGACGAGCTTTGCACGGACCTGGGCAAATCAACAATGGGATCAGAAATTTAGTGTTATTTCCCTCGTCCCGAAAAGAGGAAACGGGAATTGAGGTGACTCACAGTTTGGGCTACATTCATGTCGGTAATGTGTCGCGAGTATGGAAGGGCAACGAGCGAGTTAATGAGAAAGAAAAAAAGTTTCTACTGTTCTGTTAGTTACAGTTATACGCCCGAGTACTTCATCTATTTGGATGTCTTTCGGTCCAAAAGTTTGCATTTTCACGACGTGAGGGAAATTTAATGTTTATAACCGCTCATTCATCTGAACATTACAACCATGTTTGAGTTCTACGTAGGCTAACTATGATCTGTGCAGTATAATCTCTCTGTTCTTCCTCTCTTTCTCCCCTTCTCTCACATCAGTGCTGGATTAACTATTTAGCAAAATAAGCACGTGCTTAGGGCATCAAGTGGTAAGGTGGCACCACAAACCATTTCTGCAGGACCGGATACACCATGGTTCAGCCCAACTAGGACCACATAATCAATGCCTATATCACATACTTGCAGCTTACAGTTTAAAAACGACACATCGTGACGCATTTTTTTTTCTCAAGATGCGTCAAAATGTTCTAAATTAAAGAATAGAACAATTTCCCATCCAATCGGTCCAAAGGTTTCCGAGGTATCAGTATCACTGTCCCAGGTAATGGCCAGGTCAAACCTGTTCCAGCCACAGAATGTTTAGAATTGCATTACGCTAAGAATTACGTTGTGTGGATTGAGTCGCTCAGTAGGTCATAACTTTGGGCTTTATAATATTATTCACATGGATCATTACGAGGGGTGTCTGAAAAGTTTTAAGCATCAGAAATACTAAACAAGACAGCGAATTCCCGATGGTTTATTTTTCAACATAGTCCCCCCCCCCCCTCCCACCAAGGGCAGAACACTTTCTCCAATGGCGCTGGAGCGCTTTTATCCCAGTGTAGAAGAACTCTTTTTTGTGAGACTCCAAGAACCTCCTGACAGCGGCTATGACGTCACTGTCACTGGCAAAATGGCGATCAGCCAGGGCTTTTTTTATTTGGGGGAACAGATGGAAGTCAGCGGGGGCCAAGGCTGGCTAATAGGGTGGATGGGGAACAAGTTCGTATCCACAATCACGAATCATTGCCATGGCAACAACTGAGGTGTGGGCCGGAGCATTGTCTTGGTGGAAGAGGACACCTCTGGTGAGCATTCCTCATTCCTGGCCTTTTTTCTTTGATTGCTCCCCGATGGCGTTTCAATTGTTCAGAATAATGCGCTCCAGTTACTGTGTGACCCTTTTCAAGGTATTCGATTAGCAAGACACCCTGAGAATCCCCAAAAACCGATGCCATGACCTTGCCAACTGACGGAATGACCTTGGCCTTCTTTGGGTTGGGGATGATGCATGCTTCCACTGCTTTGATTGTTCTTTGATTTCGGGCTGGTAGTGATGACCCCAGCTGCCACCCATGGTGATGAAACGAGGAAGCAAATTCTCTTCATCAGCTTGAAACAGTTCCAGATTGTTCGTGGACAGTGTGCACCTGGTGCGCATCTGTTCAGGACTCAAAAGACGAGGGATCCACTGCGCAGAAACCTTTGAGAATCCAAGTTTTTTGGGTCCAAATGTTATCTGCTCGCTCAGTGGAGATCCCAAGTCTCTCGGCTGTCTGACGACATGATAATCGGCGATCTTGCATAACCATCTGCAGAGCAAGGTCAAGGTTATCCTTGGTTGTTGCACATGGGGTCTTCCTGGTCTTGGATCATCTTCAACACTCTCCCTGCCACGCTTGAATTCTCTAACCCAGCGTGTGACTGTTGCATATGAAGGGGCACTCTCTGCTAATGTTCTCACCATATCCTCATGAATTTCTGAGCATGTCATGCCTTTCATATGAAAGTACTTAATAACTGCGCGATATTCATTTTTCTCCATTTTTCCTTAAAACCTTGACCTCTGTTTATTAAAAAAATTTCAGAAAAAAGAAAAAAAAAAACATGTTAGAATCTGAAAAATGGGCAGGAATAGTTACAAGAGGTTGTAATTTTTAAAAAAACATAATTTTATCCATCTAGCAACCCTTCTTATAGGTTATGCTTAAAACTTTTCAGACGCCCCTCGTATACATCGAGCTTAATGATGGCCATTTGGTGGGCTAAGTACAATCAATATCATTTCTTTAATAAAATTTCTTTTTCTTTTTCCAAAATCGACATTGATTTCTCGTGAAAGAATCATTTTCAATATTATTTTTTTTTTATTTGAACCTTTTTCCATTGTAACAGTGAAAAATCGAATAAATTGTTGAAAGTTTGCATTTTTGCTTTTGGCTCCGTTATAAGTGTATGTAAATAATTTGCTTATGTTGCTTTCCGCTAAAACATAAACCATGTTCTGTTAGAGTTCACATTCAACGCTCATCATGAATTTTAGCGCCTTGTCGGTTTTGACAATGTCTTGCCAGTGGAGAGGCCGAGAGGGCTCCAGGGTTGGGTTATGCCAAGGGTATCAGTTGGCCTTAATCCCGTCACACACACACACACGCACACACACACACACAATATATATATATATATATAAGGGCTAGATAATCAAATTTTCAAAATCATAATGCTGTATTTGACCAAAAAAAAAATTACCAGTGTAATACAGTACCAGTAGTTATTTTAAAAGCAAGAATGAAGATAATCTAAGACAGAACATATAACATTCCATAGTAGACTGTCAGGAGTTCTGTTTCCTATAGTAAATAAAACATATTATAGTGCCAGGGATCCTGGTGGTGGCTTTATAGAGTCAACAAATACTCATCAAGCCATCTTTAAGACATTGGGATCTATCTGTGGCCAGGCATCTAGGACAAGATACAGAATACACGATAAGAACTAGATTACAGGCTGAGTTTTAGAGTTATGGAATGAGACTAAGCAGTTATGAATGAGCCTGAAAGTTATAAATGGAATTCAGGGTTATGACTGAGATTTAGGGTTATGAATAAGACTTATTTTAAGACTATGAATGAGGTGAAGGGTTATAAATGCCATTTGGAGTTATGAATGAACTTAAGGTTATGAATGAGATTTAGACTTATGAGAGATTTTACAGTTATGAATGAGATTTAGACTTATGAGAGATTTTAGAGTTATGAATGAGATGTAGGGTTATGAATGAGATTTAGGGTTATGAATGAGATTTAGGGTTATGAATGAGATGTAGGGTTATGAATGAGATGTAGGGTTATGAATGAAATTTAGGGTTATGAATGAGATGTAGGGTTATCAATGAGATGTAGGGTTATGAATGAGATTTAGGGTTATGAATGAGATGTAGGGTTATGAATGAGATGTAGGGTTATGAATGAGATTTAGGGTTATGAATGAGATTTAGGGTTATGAATGAGATGTAGGGTTATGAATGAGATTTAGGGTTATGAATGAGATTTAGGGCTATGAATGAGATGTAGGGTTATGAATGAGATGTAGGGTTATGAATGAGATTTAGGGCTATGAATGAGATGTAGGGTTATGAATGAGATGTAGGGTTATGAATGAGATTGGGCATTATAGATCCGATTTAGGGCCATGAATGAGATTTAAGGTTATGACAGAGCTTTAGGGTAATGACAGATTTAGGATAAGGAGATTTAGGATTAAGAATGATATTTAGGGCTAGGATAATGAACGAGGTTTAGGGTTTTTAATGAGATATATAGTTGTAAATATAAATGATATTTAGGGTTAGGGTCATCCATGAGAATCAGGGTTATGGCTGAGCTTTAAGGTTATGAAGGAGATTTAGGATGAGCAGATTTAGGTTTAAAAATGAAATTTAGGGCTAGGATAATAAACGAGATTTAGGGTTTTGAATGAGATGTAGTTATAAATATAAATGGATTTAGGATTATGAATCAGGTTTAGGGTCATGAATGAGATTTGCGGTCAAGGGTGAGATTTAGGGTTAAGAATTAAGGTATGAATGAGATTTAGGAATGAAATTTAGGGTTATGAATAATATAAATTAGATTAAGGATATAATGAAGGAGGTTTAGGATTATGATGAAATTTTGGGTTATGAATGAGATTTAGAGTTACATTATTGGATAGAACTTGCTTTAGGATTAGATGACTGAAGTAACTGTAAATAGTGGCAGGTGTGAGATGGGAAAGACCACACTATCGTAGTGGAAACAAATGTCATTTCCCAGGCTTTTATAGCAAAGGCGGCCTGAGATTCAACTCCCTCTTTCTTCTGGTCTCCACCATGCTCGCTAGTTATCTTTTGAAGTGCCGATTCAGGCTATTTCCTGTCATCTGTGGCTAATTCCACCACAATTTTCCCAAGGCTTTTCTTGCTGTACAAATACTGAAATGATAATTGTTCAAAAAAGAAAGAAAAACGTAATGAAACAGATACAATTAGCAAAAAGATTTTGGACATTAAAACAATATCACGTATTTCTAGACAAGTTCACAAGAGATTACATACATGCATTTTTTTTCTTTGATGAATAGTTAGCACATCTACCACCAAAACCACCACTCATTGCTGCCACCTCCAACTATTCCCAGCCAGCATCCCTACATCAGTCCGACGTAGATTTGCATAGGATATCCATCGGGCTTGTATCGTTACTTTAAAGGCGGAATTCTATGTCAAGTCAACGGCGGTTCGATGTCGTAACCAGGTGACCTAATGTCTGAACGATGTCGTTTCTACCTGGTCGGAATGAGGTCAAGTTACTGGCTGGAGTTCTCTACCTGCAGGCATCCACCTCCATTCCCCCCCCCCCCCCCTTTTCCGTTCAGCCACCACACTCTTTTATAAAAAAAAATCATATCTATTATACACGTATTCCCCTTCCATGGTGTCTTCAACGTCCACATGAAAGGCTACCAAGAGCTGAAATGTTCACCTGTTAATTACCGGTGTAAACTTTAAAACAAGTGTAACTGTGACACCAACCAACACGTTCAAAAATTTGTCTTCAAACATATTGTCAAACAATGCTTGCGCATACCAATTAGAGCGACTGCGGGCGTGTTTGCGTTAATTTCAACTGCTAGTGCGACTGCTACAGGCATCCCCTCTTTCACCCCCTTTTGCCAATACTGAAAATGTTATGTATGTTGACGCACTCATTGGAAGCGGTGAGAACTGGTGGGTGAATAAAATCCCACTGGATAGCAAAGTCCATACGAGCGCATTGAGATGTACACAAACTTACAACAAATCTGTATTTGTTTAACAGAGTAAAATGAAATGGCTTCGCAAATGTCAAAATTGGATATGTATTGTGTATTTGTGTTTATGTACAAATACTTCAGCTTACATTATTATCTCATTATATTGGGATATTATCATATTCTTTTGAGACCGAAAGAGTATGAATGTGTGAAAGGAGCAAAGGATGGACACGGAAATGCAAAGACCAGTAAAATGTTTAAGAAAACAAAAGTGCACGAAACGTAGAACGAGGTTTACCCAACATTTTATTTGTTACCTAACATAAGAGCCACCTCTTTCACCCCTTTTGCTTGAGTTAATTTCAACTGCTTGTAGAAAAATCTGGAATGCACAGAGCACGTTATCGGGTACATATAGTAGGTACGGGTTTTGCACTCTAATTGTATGACAACTTGTTTGAGCGTGTGGGGACGCAGTCTGTTTGTGCTTGTAAAGTTGAATCCGTGCTTGAACGTGTACATTGGCCTTGTAGGCTGGTGGGGCTCTGAGACAAGTCAGTTTTTACCTCTGTACTGTCTCAGTGGGCCAGGTCTCGCCTTCCACTAGCTAACTCAAGACGGTTCTGACGTGTCCAAACGAGTGAGACACACTGTCTTGTACTTGTTTCAGTCTCTCTAGTGCACAAAGTTCAGTTTTAACGTTACACAATTCACATCTCATTATAATACCGAGATAAAACAGATTGACTCAGTGTGCCATCAGCCTAACTGGTGTTTAGAAAAACGAGTTCCACAACTTGAAAGAACTTCGATTTAAAAAGTCGGTTAAGATGAAAGATACGAAAGAATTGGTTCATTCCATGGAGAGATTGGAAAGTTATGTAAGACCGACTCAAAGTGCCACCAGCCTTTTTAAAAATTTTTTTTAGAAAAATGAGTTCGAAAACTTGAAAGAACTTCGATTTAAAAAGCAGGTTGGGATAAAAGATGCAAAATAATTACTTCATTTAACTAACGGGTTTGAAAGTTGTGTGCACACTGTTATGGTCATCTCAGTCTAATGTGCATGGGAAAACTTTTACCCTGGCCGCACGTACCTCAACAGCATCGGGGACGGCGTTCATCCCCAAGAATGGTCCATTAGTCTCATTGTCACCTCTATCAGTCACCGTTTTCAATTTTCCTTCCGTGTACAGCCGCACTAATTTGTTCACGGTGGGTGCCAGTTCAGGCAAGTAGGACCCCAAAAAGAACCCTCGCATGCTGACATTCTTACTGAGACACTGGGGAGAGAGAAATGATACATGTAATAAGTTCAACATGCACAACAGAACAATACAAGTGGGGAGTAGGGAGAAGAGCTGTAGGGAGAAGAGCTGTAGGGAGAAGAGCTGTAGGGAGAAGAGCTGTAGGGAGAAGAGCTGTAGGGAGATGAGCTGTAGGGAGAAGAGCTGTAGGGAGAAGAGCTGTAGGGAGAAGAGCTGTAGGGAGATGAGCTGTAGGGAGAAGAGCTGTAGGGAGAAGAGCTGTAGGGAGAAGAGCTGTAGGGAGAAGAGCTGTAGGGAGATGAGCTGTAGGGAGATGAGCTGTAGGGAGATGAGCTGTAGGGAGATGAGCTGTAGGGAGAAGAGCTGTAGGGAGAAGAGCTGTAGGGAGAAGAGCTGTAGGGAGAAGAGCTGTAGGGAGAAGAGCTGTGGGGAGAAGAGCTGTAGGGAGATGAGCTGTAGGGAGAAGAGCTGTGGGGAGAAGAGCTGTGGGGAGAAGGGCTAAAAGAGAAAAGGGTCGTATAAAAAAAAAAAATAATAATAAAAAAGAAAGGGGGGGGGGGGGGGAGAGACCGGAAAAACAAAACAGAAAAACAAAACAGAAAAACAAAACAGAAAAACAAAACAGAAAAACAAAACAGAAAAACAATGCATCTTCATTACACTCAGGTGTGGCACAGCAAGAAACAATTAGGTCACCAACACATGAACAACCGAGACAGGAAAAGACCAGTTTCCATGCTAGGAAATAACCAATTGCAGACACAGTAGAGACTCACTGTCATTAGAATGGACTCCTTGTGCTCATCTTTGATGTCCATCGGACTCCTGGGGTTGGGAATTTCTGATTTATAACAGGAGATGAAGCCAATGACGAGTATACGGCCGAAATCTGCCACACTGGAAACAATGGATAGAAACATTCAAACTGCGCATGTGCTTGACAAAGATGGAGACGTGAAAGACACACTGGCTCCAGCCACTGAGCTAGTAGCATACTGAGTCAGGTCAGTTTTGCATCGGTTTTTGACTCAGACTTGAACTGCTTTTGAATCAACTGGCGCGACGGACACGTCTCAGTCTCACCAGCTAGCAGGACGGACACGTCTCAGTCTCACCAGCTAGCAGGACGGACATGTTTCAGTCTCACCAGCTAGCAGGACGGACATGTCTCAGTCTCACCAGCTGGCAGGACGGACATGTTTCAGTCTCACCAGCTAGCAGGACGGACATGTCTCAGTCTCACCAGCTGGCAGGACGGACATGTCTCAGTCTCACCAGCTGGCAGGACGGACATGTTTCAGTCTCACCAGCTAGCAGGACGGACATGTCTCAGTCTCACCAGCTAGCAGGACGGACATGTTTCAGTCTCACCAGCTAGCAGGACGGACATGTCTCAGTCTCACCAGCTGGCAGGACGGACATGTTTCAGTCTCACCAGCTAGCAGGACGGACATGTCTCAGTCTCACCAGCTGGCAGGACGGACATGTCTCAGTCTCACCAGCTAGCAGGACGGACATGTCTCAGTCTCACCAGCTGGCAGGACGGTCATGTCTCAGTCTCACCAGCTAGCAGGACGGACATGTTTCAGTCTCACCAGCTAGCAGGACGGACATGTCTCAGTCTCACCAGCTAGCAGGACGGACATGTTTCAGTCTCACAAGATAGCAGGACGGACATGTTTCAGTCTCACCAGCTAGCAGGACGGACATGTCTCAGTCTCACCAGCTAGCAGGACGGACATGTCTCAGTCTCACCAGCTGGCAGGACGGTCATGTCTCAGTCTCACCAGCTAGCAGGACGGACATGTCTCAGTCTCACCAGCCAGCAGGACGGACATGTTTCAGTCTCACAAGATAGCAGGACCGACATGTTTCAGTCTCACCAGCTAGCAGGACGGACATGTTTCAGTCTCACCAGCTAGCAGGACGGACATGTCTCAGTCTCACCAGCTAGCAGGACCGACATGTCTCACCAGCTAGCAGGACGGACATGTTTCAGTCTCACCAGCTAGCAGGACGGACATGTTTCAGTCTCACCAGCTAGCAGGACGGACATGTTTCAGTCTCACCAGCTAGCAGGACGGACATGTTTCAGTCTCACCAGCTAGCAGGACGGACATGTCTCAGTCTCACCAGCTAGCAGGACGGACATGTTTCAGTCTCACCAGCTAGCAGGACGGACATGTTTCAGTCTCACCAAAACGTAATATTCACATATCCAAGGCCGGGCAGACATGATTCAGTGCCCTGTCGTTAGGTGCAGGGAAAGTATAGAAGTAGTAACCAAAAGGCATTGGGCCGAGGGTAAAATTCATGAAAAGAAGTTTAGAAAAAAAAGTAGCATGTCTTCATCAGAAAAAAATACAATGATAGTGAGACTATGAAACGATGAAAAAAAACAAGTTAACAAACCAAGACAAATAACCTCACTACCACCACCACCACTAAAATGAGAGCAGAGAGAATGGGAGAAAATAAGGAGGAGAGCGCTAGTGAGAGATAAAGAGAAAGAAAGCATGACAAAGAGAGGAAGAGAGAGAGAGAACAGGCCGAGAAAGAAGGGTGGACAGCGGAAAGGGACGGAAAGTGAGTAGGTAACAGGAAAAGGAGGTGGAGGTGTGTGTGTGTATGTGATGAGTTGTCTAGCGTGTGTGTGTGTGTGTGTATGTGTGTGAAACTTACTTCCTTAAAGCTGCATCCAACATCTCATTCCCCACACACTCGTACACCACATCCAGGCCTTTCTGTGGCGGGGGTGGGGGTGAGATCGAAAAATGTAAAGTAAATGCATTGACATCTCTTGCAAAACATTTTGTATATTATGGAGTTCTCTATCCAGGGCACACATTACATGTACTAATGGGAGCTGCCGGGACCAGTAACTACAGTATTTGCTGTTCTCTGTAAAGACTGCAACGTGGTGTTAGGTATACGTTGCAATGTGCTGTTGTGTGTACTTGACAAGACTAGATTAGTAGATTTTACCCTAGCACAAGACACAACTGGCCGGCCCTGGCTCTACTGAAACAAAAAGTTGGACACTTTTGCCTCCCAGTGCACAGTTTAAAAATCAGTTGGTCCTATTTCACCCCCGCTAAGATACTTTCACATATATTTAGCACTGGACTGCAAAAGGCTCGGCTTGCAACACTCAACTAGAAACACATGAAAAATAACACAAACAAAAGAATTCACTTCTGACAAGTCTGCAGGGCCGTATGATTTAAGTAATAACTTACAAACACAATCTATATAATATGAACATATAGTACTGTCTGTAATAACAATCACCCTATTCCTATTATGGACAGGCTCAATTAATTACTACTACACTTTATGATAAGTGGCAAGGCGCACACTGCTTACTTCCTAATGATCAAATACAACAATAATCTATACAGCAATAACAATATCCCTAGTAACGCTGTGTGTGGGACAGCTGGTCTTCTCTTATCCAAGGTGCTCACGGCTCTCAGGACACCTACTTGTGTAGGTACAGCAGACTTACATTGCCGTCCACCACAGGGGCGGACGGTTGGACAGATAGCGCTTGTGACTTTCTTTCTTATCACATGACCAAGGCTGAGGTCTCTGTCTCTCTCTGACTGACTTCTCTGCCTGTTGTCAGGATTTTCGCTTTTCGTCTTTGCTATGGCCACTCTCAGGCGGGGCACAACCGAGCCTCACCGCGAACGGATACTTCTGCTGCTTCACATGAGACTGACAGTGACAGATCTGATTTGAGGTCTTTATTTTAGGAGGTTCGCTGCCCTTGGCATTTACACCTCACTTTACTTGTTTTATTATTTCTTGTTCTGGCGGGGGAGGGGGGGGGGGGAGATGATATGGATAAATTTTTAATCTTTTAATTTCAATTTTGCCCGGGCAGCGGCCTTTCGGCCTGCTCTTTACGATTTCCAACTGCCAAGGTATCTTTAACGTGCGCAACGTGCACACGGGCCCTCCGAATTTTTTCATCCTTATCCGAGAAGACTAGGTACTCGATCCTACCCCCCAATAGGACCAAGGACTTGAAAATATGAGAAAAATCCAATTTCCAAGAACTACAGTGACAGATCAATGTGAGCTCGTCTTTTTATATGCTAGGGAAATATACGGTCATGGCAAGAACTGCGCATGACAGGAAGTGACGTCTAACTCCACTTTTCACGCTCTAATCACTCACTTAACTTGGTTCTCAACAAACAATTTCGCGAATATTTTAGTCTCATATTCCGCATGTTCTACTCACGGTCACTATCTAACAATAACACACGTAATGTTGTGCGCACTGTTAGCATACATGGGACCAAACACCACACTAAGACACATTCACACACAACGTGACCCCAGTGATGTTTCTTCTATTTCCATATTTTTGTTTACAACAACAACAAACAAACCAACAAACACGCAAAAGGAAATAAAGACATAACGCTGACAGAAGCAAGTGTAGAATCTCTAACAAATTCTTATCAAAATCATGACGGAAAAAAGCAATACTATGCCAATTACCACGCAATGTGGCGTATGTGCAACGTTTACTAAAATCTAAGTTACGACAGTTTACTTTGCGACTGTCTCCCCTCCTCCCACCTCCCTTCCCCCTCAATCCTAACACAGTGATTGACGGACTCGAAAAGACTCACAGGATATTCTGTAGACAAGACCTGGTCGATATCTTCACATTTGTAGTTCACCACGCGATCACAGCCAAGACTCTGAAAATACATTACATGCATTACATGACAGAAAGCATGACCATAGACCATAGATCATAGGAAATGCATGTGAAATACAATCTTCCCTGCTCTCCCATGCCATGGGCTTGTCAAATAAGGAGCTAAAAAAAAAGTGTTTTATCATCAAGATAACATCTCTAAAAATTGCTTAAAACTTGAATAAACTCAACAGGTCGACACAGTCAATACAAATGGAAACCGAGTTAGATTAGCTGATAATTAAGAAAATAGATTTATAAGTTTCGAACCTCTCACTGGGGTGGCAGCCTTGAGCAGACAGGGGGGGGGGGGGCGTGTGGACGTCAAAATTGCACCGCAAAAAATACTCCCGCCACAATTTTGTTGTTGTTGCTAGAATAAGATTCGTCCTAAAGACACAACATCATACTTTCGCCTGAGACCATGAGAATTTCTGAAATTGTGGTAATGTGACCACAGCATGAGTCTAGAATCATTTTACATACTAAAACATGCATTCCGAAATCTAATTCATGTGTTGCTTCACCTTAAGGCATTGGACCTTTTCTTCACTAGAGCAAGTCCCGATGACGTGACATCCAGCAAGTTTTGCCAGCTGAACCTGAGGAGGCACGCAAAGAGTTAAAAACTATTTTTCTTCTTTCGGGTTACATTTTTCTTTTCCACTTGCGCTTCATCCGGCCATTATATTATATATTTTTTCTTTTTTAAAGTATATGTATATACTATATTTAGACTAGAGCAAATGATTTCAAATTTCAAACCTTCTTTGCTTTGAAAAAAATAATAGGATAAGGAATCCGTGTTAACATTTTCCCTCTCCTGTAAAACTAAATCCTTCGCATCTGTAGTGTTTCACGACCACCGAGAAGAATAGAGGGTGGGGCCAGTTGGCAAGGGCCTATGGTTCTGGGGGGGGGGGCGCTACTCCCCTGGTAGAAGCAATTGATATTGTTAAGAGAGTCAGGGGGAAGTGTTACACACAGAATATGACAGTGTTAGAGTGAGAGAAGGTTCAATAAAAGCTTGAAACAAAACCACTTATTGAGCAGTTTGATATGGGGGCCTACACACCCTATCAGGCCTGCACCTCTTACCAGCTTTTGACGGGCCTATAATTACGACAAGACCAGCGCAATACAACGTTTACTATCTGTTAGTGTTACAGGCCTATCCACTTATAATTTGTTTTCTTGACTTCGAAATACGTCCGTGGCTTCGCTCAATAGGTTTCTGGTTTCATATCTTTTATGACTTTTTCTGTTTTGTAACATGAATATTCTGTGGAATTATCCATGATTATGCTGAGCGAAATAGATGACGATGATAAGTTTGAGGATATTCTGAGCGAAATAGATGACAATGATAAGTGTGAGGAGTGAAGCGACGACAGGAAGATAGCCCGTACATCTATACCGATTATGAAATCGCACGAAAGCGAATGACCTAAATTTATGTAAGAGGAAAAAAAACACGACAACAATTGTTTTCCTTGTAATGTGTTCCTTTTATTACACGTAAGTACATTTTAAGTTTCATAAAACGAAAACGGGGAAAGGGATTGTGGGCCGGATCTACTAAAAATAGTTTATGCTAAGTATAGCTCATGACTGCTGTAGGCAACTACAGCCCACATTTAGCACTTTTCAAAGGAGACTTAGGCCCTGAGCACGAACCATTTTTGTTCTAGTTTGGGAGTAATATCTTATTCCATCCTAGTGCAATATCCTTGGTAGTCTAAAGTCTTGCACACTTTGTAAAAATTGTAAATTACAAAATTAGCTGGGTTTATAGTGATTTCCAGGCTTGAGACCACGTCCGCTATTTCATTTTTTCTTCTTTTCCCTACAGTTGGCGAGTACTGAGCATGTTACTGTTAGGTTGTATTTCGACTCTAGGTTTAGATGGAGTGGTCTTCCAGCAATAGGAAGGTGCCAGCTGAAAGCAAACTCCATAGAAAATAAAAATAATAACAATGAAAAATAAATTGTTTTAGAGACGCCAAGTGTAAATTCTACATTGTGGGGGAGGGGGGGGGGGAGAGCTGTCCTTGCTATACCCGCATAGTACAGTACTGGTTAAGTACTACACTGTATAGAGTTTAAGGAGTTGGAATATTTTCACATATGGTAGCGATAGACCTCAATGAAAATGAAATACAAACTGTCAAAGAATGAAACATTGCTGACCTTTTCACCAGTCTAAGTCTAGTATTATACAGGGAGGCAAAAAATGTTTACCAGCTCAGAACTGTTGAAGTCAAGAATTGATGCAATTTATGTGCACATGAAATTTTCATTCCCACATCTGAGTTTTGAGTAGACGTGGCTGAGACATCACAATAAAAGTTGCGTTAAATTTGCTTGAAGCGAGTCGGTTGCAGTGAACTAATTTTTTTTCTATAGATACTTCATACATACATGCAGAGCTGTGAGGAGACGTTATACTCTTTGATCAATTCTTCAGACTGCAAAGTTTATAATTGTTTGACCCACAGACATTCAATAATTGAAAATCTTTTTCATGACTCTTCAGTGGCCAATCTCCCTCCACCCACACTCGCGTCTTCCATGTCAGTCTCTGTTGCTTGTTGTTGGCCACACATATGTCTGGTTGTTAATAAAGTATACGGTACCCAGTACCCAGTACAAGCTTTCCAGTCCTCAAGTTGTATGCATACCTTAACAAAACATTTATACACAATGAACAAAATGTGAAATACGTTTTTGAATCTGATGTCTTAATGTTTTATTCAATGTTCAATCATTACATATACATGAATAAAAGAAACTTGACAAAACAGAATAGTTTAAAATGATTGCAGAAACTTACAACACATACAAATGATACATACTACCACTTGACACTGGTGCTGACAGGGCTCAGGATGCACACGTAAATGCAATCAAATCATAGACAATATTTCATTCTTACCTCAAGTGACAGTAAAAACTATTTTATCTTCTCAAAAGCAATCATAACAGACATTTATACAAACTCACCATGAGAAATATTCTTACTTCTCCAATCACTTAGAATTTGCAGAGAAAACAATTTGATTCTGACAAAATGACTTCATGTGACGTAGAGAGAATTTCATGCTTGTGACGTCTTCTTGGATGTGGCCACTGATGACAACGTCAGGGTGTCTGTCCGCCTGTGCCCTCACTTTGCTCAGCCATTGGAGTGGAAAATAATGGTGAAAAATCCTCAATTAAAAACTGGTGAAGAGAGTGCAGGGCAAATTTTCCATCCTATGGGAGCAAGAAAAGAAACATTTGATCAGTTGACACTGAAACGAATTTATTTCATTGCTTTGTTTCCCATTACTTCAGATTTGAACATTAACGATTCGAACCGAAGGAACATTGCTCTGAAGCCTTTGATCTAACATGTCAGAGTGAATTCTGAGATTTCTATGTCTGGGTGGATTCTTAGATATATTCAACAGCTTCGAATTTCTGAGATCTACATTAATGAATGAATATATATATAAACAGATCGTAAATCGCTCGACTTGAGCGAGTAATAAAATGCAAAGCTCTGAACAAGATTCGACCGAAACATCAATAAAATCATGTTGCTATCAACTCAAAACATACAATTTCCGCATAAAAATCCCCTTTTCCAGTATATATCATGTAGAAACACTAAGATTTTGCTTCATTTAGATGGTGCTCGAGCAGGTTCATAAAATATCTTATTTCGACAAGAGATAGTTTTTACTTACTGTCAAGTAAATTTGGCACCTGTCCTCCCACTCGATGCCCCAACATCTAAGTCATCATTGGTGCTGCACTAGTGAACGTTTTTTCCGCATCATCGCGCAATAATTTAGCTTCAGGAGCATCGCCTTCTGTCAGCGCTAGAGACGCAAAGAGCGTTTTCGGCAACATTTTGCCCCCAACGCGGAAACTCGTGACGTCACTTCACATAAAAATTCCCGCCCAACAAGGTCACTGATAGATCTGGAATAATGAATTAAACTTACCGCAAAATGTCCAGTGCCTCCTGCTGCGGCTGGAATGTGGAAATAAACATACAATATTGGGAAAGTGATAAGTTGAACCATGTTGCCAAGTTGGTTTTCATCTGCAGACAGCGATTTGTTTTGAAAGTTCAAGGATTATTATTAAGAAAAATACGTTTTGCTCGCCTACCGCAATGACCTTTTCATTTGGTGAAATTGTCACGGTTAGCCTTTTCGAGTGACTACAAATCTGACACCAAGGAATGTTTTTGTAAAGATATGGCTGTCTGGCCGAAATAGTCCACATATATCTATTTTATCATTTCGGACATACAGACTCTGTATCAACTGATATCTTGACTATTTAAATTTTCTAAACCCCCCCTTTTGGATTGGAATCCCCAGGGCAAGAGATCAAGAGGAAGGCCGCGCGGAACGTGGAGAAGAGCCAGAGAAAATGATGTGCAACGAAGCGGAAAGACTTGGAATAATGTAAAGAGGCTGGCCCATGATAGAGAGGGATGGAAAGTGTTGGTGGCCTATACCCTGATCCAGGGTGAGAAAGGCAATGATGATGATGAAACCCCCCCTTCCAACACACACACACACACACACACACACACACACACACGCGCACACGCACACGCACACACACACACACCCACTCACCCACACACCCACCCACCCACACGCACGCACGCACGCACGCACACACACACACGCACGCACGCACGCGCGCACACACACACACACACGCGCACGCACGCACGCACGCACGCACACACACACACACACACCAGAAAAATGTGTTGCTTAAATAAATGTATAACTGATAATATAATTGAAACTATTAAAAGCTAGATAAAACTGTACTGAAGTATTTAACTTATTGATTGCAGCAAAAACATTGCCAGAAAATCCACGTCTGATATCTTTACAAGAAGAACTTTCACATAGCCCTCAGGTAAATGGCAGACTCGATACCAGATTTGGTACTAGAACCCCACAATAATCATACTGAGTTGCTACCACCGCCACCAATATACCACCATCACTACCATCACCATCATCATCATCAACACCATTAACACCACCACCATCCCCGTCACTACCATCACCATCACCACCATCACCATCACCGTTACTACCATCACTACCATCACCACCAACACCATCAACACCACCACCATCACTACCACCATCATCACCACCGTCACCGTTACTACCATCACTACCATCACCACCACCACCAACACCATCAACACCACCACCATCACTACCACCATCATCACCACCGTCACCGTCACTACCATCACTACCATCACCACCACCAACACCACCACCACCACCAACACCATCAACACCACCACCATCACTACCACCATCATCACCACCGTCACCGTTACTACCATCACTACCATCACCATCACCATCACTACCATCACCACCATCACCATCATCATCACTACCATCACCACCATCATTACCACCACCACCATCACTTTCACCAGATATTTACCAGTTACAAGTACAGTCTGACCCGGCTTGAGATCGCCTTCCTGCCAAAAACAAAACAAAACAAAACAAAAACGGTGATGGTGGTGGGGGGGGGGGAGGGGGGGAGGGTCAAATTTTACGTGATTGACAATTGTTCAAGGTTTACCAGCAATCTCTTTGTGCACAAACGGGAACAAAAAAGCTGACTTAATTCTGCATCCATTTTTTAGGGCAGGAAGGAAGGGGGGGGGGGGGAAGAGCTATGATCAGTTCACCAACCAGGCATTTGATGACGAATATGACTTCGGCTATGACCCAGTTACTCAATGTGGTGATTCAGTCGCGAGGACCGAGTTCGAAAAAATGGTACTTCTGTCAGCCAAAGGTGATATCAGTAACGTCAATGACCATAATTCCTCGGTTACATAAACACTTCTAGATGTGTGTTCAAACAGATTTTACTTCATGAATAAAATGTCTATAATCAGTTAAATATGACTTCATTTTATATGGTTAAATCCGACTGTAGTTACCAATCTGAACAGGCTAGTCACATTCGTACCTTCTCCAGTGCCAGCAAGGCAGTGGTGCCGCTAGCCAGCATGGTCAGATACTCTGGATCAAGCGAGGGACAAGTGATAACCTCTGACTCCGGTATAACCTGGAAATGTGTATAGACAGTGGGCAGTGTCATTACTGTCGATATTAATAAACTTATAGTACTGGTTTATTTCATCTGACGTCACAGAAGGTATGCTTCTACCACATTTTAAAATTTTATTTCGTCTTTGGTCGGCAGTTCCATGGATGGCCACGTTTCCTTCTCCTAACAGTTTCAATTTCTCTTTTTGAATTACAACTAATCCTCACGAATGCGCATGTTCAGCCGCCTTACCAAAAACAAAATCTTTGCAAGTGCGCATGTTCAGTAGCCGTGCACTGAGAAAGGGATGCCCTGCGCTCGGCATGACAATTTTGGGTGACGTAAGTGAAAGAAACTGATAGGTGTGAAGTCTTTGTTGGAGGAGGATCATGGCTCTTTGAATTTTACACCTCATAAACTGCCGGTTGGACGTCTTTGAAACAAACCAATAGAGGCACGACAGGTCTTACAAATACATTGTCACGACAGGTCTTATAAATACATTGTCACGACAGGTCTTACAAATACATTGTCACGACAGGTCTTACAAATACATTGTCACGACAGGTCTTATAAATACATTGTCACGACAGGTCTTATAAATACATTGTCACGACAGGTCTTATAAATACATTGTCACGACAGGTCTTATAAATACATTGTCACGACAGGTCTTATAAATACATTGTCACGACTTATAAATGCATTGTCACGACAGGTCTCATAACCACATTGTCACGACAGGTCTCGTAACCACATTGTCACGACAGGTCTCGTAACCACATTGTCAAGACAGGTCTCATAACCACATTGTCACGACAGGTCTCATAACCACATTGTCACGACAGGCCTCATAACCACATTGTCACGGCAGGTCTCATAATCACATTGTCACGATAGGTCTCATAACCACATTGTCACGACAGGTCTCATAACCACATTGTCACGACAGGTCTTCGGGTCATTGTGGCATATTGGTCTGTCTCAAAGAGAAAAGTGGCCATGTCTTCATTATTATGAACTAAAATCTTTGTTTTGAACATCTGGAAACTTCCGCATTCACTGAGGACAAGACCTGCGGCTTCTTCTAGAGCAAACAGGGAGGGAAACACAGTCTGTCTCGAAGATAGTGAAATTCGATATGTAAATAAACGTCAGAGGCATTTTGTGGCTTTCGTGATACCGTCACAAAAGCATCAAGTTATAGAGGTAATAACGCTGTAGTTATACAAAACCATCAGCTGCAACGAAGGCTGCTACATCAGCGTATACAAAACCATCAGCGACAATAACATCTCTGGGCAAATTTCGGCACGAATTTCACAATCAACAGTGGTTTCAAACGACCATAACAACAATAACAACGACGACGACAACTCAACGACGACGCCCAAGTAAAAACAACAACAACAACAGCAAACGCAACGTTACAACACTGTCGTCGACGACAACAGCAACAATTAGCTCTCAACGACACTGGCAACAAGGACAAAAAAATATTACAGCAATACCGACGCCGACCGCGACAAACTACAACACAAACATTGATGCCAGTGGCAACTGCAACGGCCTCATCAGCGACGACAAGTACAGTAACTTAACAATGGCACTGGCAGTCACAACAGGAAGAAGAAGAAAAACAACAACGACGATGACAACAACAACATCAACAACAAACAAGGACACCACCTTAACAACTACAACAACAACAACAAACAAGGACACCACCTTAACAACTACAACAACAACAACAAACAAGGACACCACCTTAACAACTACAACAACAACAACAAACAAGGACACCACCTTAACAACTACAACAACAACAACAAACAAGGACACCACCTTAACAACTACAACA
The DNA here is from genome assembly GCA_963931925.1 of Onchidella celtica. Classification (NCBI taxonomy): domain Eukaryota; kingdom Metazoa; phylum Mollusca; class Gastropoda; order Systellommatophora; family Onchidiidae; genus Onchidella; species Onchidella celtica. The sequence continues at coordinate 1,422,540 of OZ007575.1, forward strand.
ACAACAAACAAGGACACCCCCCCCCCCGTCTACTCACCGTGTATTCCTGGAAACATCCGATTTTCACCACCATCAGCGGTTGCCCAATCTTTAAAGTCGCATCTGGCCCTGTTTGAACCACTTCTCCCATACACTACAATAAAATAGCAAAAGTTCAAAGAGGTGATCAGTAACACTGACGGTCCTACAGGCCATCCATGAAATGCGCACGCTCGCAGGGGAGGAGGAGGGGGGGGGGCGTAGACCCTGTGTTTCAAAAGCGTACACAGGTGGGATAGACTTTTGTTTGAGTTGTGAAGGGTATGAAAAGTGCACATAGGGAAGGGGATGGATGTGGCCGGAATGGAGCGGGTACGTCCAGATGGCGGTGAAATATTTACATTTTGAACATTAATATGAAAATAAAATTCACTGTATGCGAGCAAATTTCTAAAATCAATGCGGGAAAGTGTAGAATGCACAAACTTTATACTTAAATTACCCCGACAATAATTATGATCACAATGGAAATGCATCTCATTTACACGTATAATATGCATATTTTATCATGTAATTGCACGGAGCATCTGATCTGATCCGTATGTGGACAGTTCCCCGTGCAAGGTGGTTAACACTGTGAGACACATACAAGCACTGCATTCATTCATACAGAACAAGTTTCCTTTGCTTAAAACAGTGATTCTCAAACGGCTCCCAGGGGCGGACTTTCATAAGTAAGGAAAGAAATGGTAGCCGGGCGAGGGACTGCATGTACGTTAACTGTCTAGGACACTAGGTAAAACATGAGATCGATTGAAACCGCAGTTAGAAAGTTGCGCCCTCAAGGGTCGTGAGCTATCTGGTTTTCCTGATTTCTTCTATGTTAATTTGAATGCAATTAGCAAAGAAATTTGATTTTGTAAATTGTTTCAGTAATTACCACTGTAAAAGTATAGTACTGGAGAAATCTGTGATGGCAAAGGGAGGAATGTAGCCCGGGACTCTGAGAACCTCTGACAACAATCATGAACATGACCCAGATGAAGATTTATGCTGTGACCAAACTGAAGGAGAGGCGCAATCCACAGCTGTTTCACTGACGTCACCCAAACATTGTGATGCTGACCATGATGCATCCCCCGCCGCTTTCAGCCCCGCCCCCCGCCCCCCGGTGCACGACGAATGAGCATTATTATGCCCACGTACAAAAGCTTTTTTGGGGGGTTGGGGTTCGGAGTGGGGGGGGGGGCGGCACTGCAACTGAGCATGCGCACTGGCAGAGATTGGCTGTCATTAAACAAGAAGTACCGAAATTCCTAGGAGAAGGAAACATCATACATGGCCTTGGGGAACTTCCGACAGAACATGACGTAAGTCTGTGACCCCGAGTGAAACAAAACAGTCAAGTGACCAATCAATGCGTGGCGGCTTCCGACCTTACCTCAAATCCTACAGTAAATGGAAATTTGTCGCTGGAGAAAAATCTGCCGTATGTGAAATTGACATCAGATGCGTTGATGCCCAGAAATCTGAAAAAATAAAGTGTGTGGGAAAGAAAAAACAATTCACAGAAAGACACGCGATTTCCGCTAGAAAACTGAAACATAAACAAAACAAAAAAAATCAAATGTTCAGTGTCTCTACTTCACCCAGCAAATTCATGTCGTCTCAAGTTTCAACATTTCTGACTTAACTGGTTCATATCGTGACACGGTCATTGATGCAAATTAAATATCACTCTTAAATTTTATATTCTCTCATCTGAAGAATTGCTGCAATTTCAGAGAAAATTTCTTGAAATGTATTTTCTTGAAAAAGCTTAAACGTTCCAGGAATTTCAGAAAGTTGGAACTCTATAATTTGCCCGTTTTCGTCATTTTGCTAAATTATAATGTTATATTCTGTTCTATTTAAAACATGCCAATAGATTTTCGTCAGCCATGGCAGACAGGATGTGCCAAAATTATCTTGAAACAATTTGAGTTTACATTTGCACAAACATTCTGTGCACACTTAAATGTACTTTTGTCACAGGCTTAAAAAAAAAAGAAAAATGAACAATATAATATTTTTGCGCACACTGACTTCTAAATTGGAGGGAACATTTTTAATGACATGTAGATTACCCGAAGTTCCACATACAATCCTAATTCAAATAGCTTTACGAAAGTTAAACAAACAAAAAAGAAACAAAAGCAAAACTGAACACCAGCAACAACAAAAGCAACATTATACTTGTTTCTTGTGAGTACTTCCTTCGGCCCAGGCGTTGGGACATCTACTTCTACAATCTGAGTGACTTCGCGAAAATTTAAGCCATGTTTCACGGCGACCAGTTGCTTCATTTTGGACGGGACTTCCACAGCTGCCATCTCTGAGAAAGAAAACGGGAGGACTTCATTTCATGCACGCTCGAAGGTTTATTTCAAGGGCGTGGCCTTTGAAGGGTCCGCGCGCGGCGATCACGGAAGGCGGGGGCAGAGCCCCTGATAAGTTAGTCCAATAGCTGAATGTTTTTGTTGTTAGCAGGGGTCTCAGCAAATTAACATTCAGAAAATGAAATCGGTGCCTGACGACAGCTGTCCGCCATATTTGGTACTTCTTTCAAGAAACCTGTTTAAGACCATCCATCTCCTTCAACAAGTCCACCAAGTTTCTCTACAGCTACCGACAAAACTGGAAGATCAGAGGCCGCCGGTTCCAAGCCACATTGCTCACCTCCTCCCTAACTTCGTGCCTGACCTTATTTCTCGTTGTGGAAAGAAGGGCGGGGTTTATTTGCGTCACGGAGCCAAACAACTGGCAAGAAACGTTTGGTCGTTTCGTTATCAGCTTGAGACCAATTTCGGCAAAAAACTTGGTATGGCCATGACGTGAACGAAAATGTTGTTGTGGCCAAGTAAACTCAACCACATCCTAACCCTAACTTTCTGTCCAACACTAAAACTTTCCAAAACATTTGCTGTACAAATAAAACCCTTTTTTTTTTGGGTCTATGGGAACAAAAATTGTCACTCCGTAAAAATATTCACTATACCACGAGATGCCCAAACTCTCCCATTTGCACGGTGTCAATGATTAAAAGACACAGGGCAATTAAATCCATCCAATTCTCACTTGATTTGTTTTGACTGCTTACCTCCATGCTGCCACTGAGGGTTCAAAATAAACATAGTTATCTCCCATTAAAACATTCCCATGGGGCCCCCGCCCCCATAGAGATCGTACGCTCAAGTTTGGCAAATTTTGACCTCCGTCTCCCTCACCCCATAAACACTTTTCACGCGCTTGGTCTCGACACCCACCCCCCTCCCTCATGTAAAAGGAGCACGACCATTAGCAGGACAAATGTCTATGATATAAGTGACACTTTGCATAGAGATTTGTTTTGCTAGATACATAGCTTAAATTCAAGTTTTATAATTATATTCCTACAACTTTTTTGTGAAAGAAAAATGTAAATGAAGCGAAACTTTTTTGTATTCATTACCATAGTTGAAAACAATGCAGCGCTCCCCAGACACCCCCCCCCCCCTTCCATGGGAGCTATTCGTACCTTAGGGTCATCCCCTCCCCTCGGAACGTATGTACTTTATGGATGGCCCCTGTCCCGACATTTTCCAGCTGGACCCAGAGCACTTAGTGTAGGATATCTTTGGCACGACCAGAAATCACAGTAGTCGGTACATCATGAAGCAATTAATATCCCTGCATCAATCCGGCGTACGTTTGCACACACTTCTGTAGGGTTGGTACAATTACCATAGGGGCGGATTCCCTACATCAAACCGCTGCGATATCGTAACCAGCAGATCTACCCAGGAATGACGTCATAATTGTCATTTCCATGAGCAAACCTGACGTCATTCCTACCTGTCCGATATTCACAGGGCTGCTGGTGTCAGCACGTCACCGGTCTAGTTTCTGTTTAATACCATAATTCTGCTGTGTCTCAGCACGCCACTGGCCTATTTTCTGTTTAATACCATAATTCTACTGTGTCTCAGCACGTCACCAGTCTAGTTTCTGTTTAATACCATAAAACTACTGTGTCTCAGCACGTCACCGGTCTAGTTTCTGTTTAATACCATAATTCTACTGTGTCTCAGCACGCCACTGGTCTATTTCCTGTTTAATATCATAATTCTGCCTGTGTCAGCACGTCACTGGTCTATTTTCTGTAATACCATAATTCTGCTGGTGTCAGCACGTCACTGGTCTATTTTCTGTTTAATACCATAATTGTGCTGGTGTCAGCACGTCACTGGTCTATTTTCTGTTTAATACCATAATTGTGCTGGTGGCAGCACGTCACTGGTCTATTTCCTGTTAAATACCATAATTCTGCCTGTGTCAGCACGTCACTGGTCAATTTCCTGTTTAATACCATAATTCTGCTGTGTGTCAGCACGTCATTGGTCTATTTCCTGTTTAATACCATAATTCTACTATGTGTCAGCACGTCATTGGTCTATTTCCTGTTTAATACCATAATTCTACTGTGTGTCAGCACGTCATTGGTCTATTTCCTGTTTAATACCATAATTCTACTGTGTGTTAGCACGTCATTGGTCTATTTCCTGTTTAATACCATAATTCTACTGTGTGTCAGCACGTCACTGGTCAATTTCCTGTTTAATACCATAATTCTACCGTGTGTCAGCACATCATTGGTCTATTTCCTGTTTAATACCATAATTCTACTGTGTGTCAGCACGTCACTGGTTTATATAGCGCCCTTTCCCTGGCGGCCTAGGCGTTCAGAAGTACCGGCCAGGTAGCCGGGCCGAGGGCCAGGGCAGCAAGGGCCCACCGAGGCACAGCACTGGCTGGAAGGCCAGCCGACCGGTACCGTGTACTTTATACGCAGTGCAAACAACGATGGCGTAACTTCTGTTATAAAATGGTTTCAATTTACTCCATTTTCAAGGGGGGGGACTGGAGACAAAAAGCTACACTTACTCTAACAAGTCATGTCAATCTAGAGGCCATAAGAAAACACTATTTAATGTTCATATAACAATCAAAATAGAAATACCCCACCCCCCCCCCCCACTGGTACATTCATAGAAGGAAAGACATTAAATTAAAAAAAAAAGAAAACGTTCATAGAGCGTACTTTTTACTTGTTCTCTGTGAAGACGGCTTATGAATAAATAATTAAGTGAATATCGCATTGATGAAAGCTTTGCAATTTTCCGGCGTTTCGAATCATATTTGTCTGTCACTTGAATTTTATGTTTTCAGTTAAGTTTTATAATTTTATTTACAAGGCGCATCAAGGTCATCTTACAGTTGTTGACATCCATGTGAAATATGGCAAGGAAGTCCAATCTGATCTTCACCAATCTGTTTCGGGCAGAAATGTAAAGTTTATATGCACCTAAAATGAACTGGTAAATTTTTTTTCAGAAATACAGCTTAACCGTCCCCCCCCCTCCCCCCTTCAAAGTGTCCCAAAAAGCTTAATCTTCTGCTGCTTCTGAAAATGGTCATTGAATTGTTCATATTTTGCAGCTACATAACCAGTGATGAAATAAGGTGCCATTCTTTGATCTGCTGACCCATTTGGCACTGTGCCAAGCAGATCGTCAGTGATCAGAAGTTCTGAGTCTGACAGTTTTGTATCACAAAATTCATATCTGTGGGAAAAATCTGCCCACGCTACATCAGGTTTGTGTCCGAGCATCAACTTTGCTCTATATCTATTGAGTGTGTGTGAAACACTTTGAGCTGCAACGTAAAACTTGAATAGCTACATCCTACTGATCCATCTGATGGCAAACATTCAAGTTTGAAAAGCTTTGAATGAAGATTAGCAATGAGAGACTCACTTTTAAAGCTGTCATTGTCTATGACCTGTTGTAGAGTTTTGTTGGGCGTACTGGTGGTGTGTTTGATACGGAGCTTGGTATACCAGACTTAGGAACATCTGGACAAACTGATGGTGGAACTAAAGGCACCCAGGAACGCCCATGAAGTCGAATCACTGACTGGCACATCAGAATAAGAAAGCAAATGGAGGGCACACACACGCTCACATTACCTGTTACTTCATCCAGTGATCATTTAGTTTGGCAAATTTCTTACCCACTTTTGATGCTCCTCTGAGTCCTTAGGAAATGTAAAAACTTTCTGGTCATTTTCTTGCTGAGATTTGACCAGTTCAACATCCATACTCTAAACACTTTCTTCCCATATTTATCGTCACACCCGAGACAGTTTTTCACGTGTCTAAGCTGACACGATACTAGACAATCAGTCATCTAATCACCGGTCTAGCTAAGTTAACACGATACTAGACAATCAGTCATCTATTCACCGGTCTAGCTAAGTTAACTAACGCAACCAAAACTGGAAAACAGTCAATACTCACGACAGGACTTCCTTGATCAATCTTTTCAAATTCCGGTATCCAAAATAAATTTGAAGTAAATAAAACACACAAAAGTCATGAAAATGCTGAGAGGTGTGCGAGCCGAGTTCTGTGAACGAAACAACCACTGATCACTGGTAGGAGAACACAGCAAATGGGACGGCCCCGTCATCACCACCATAATTACCCGGCTACATGGTGGCATGTGAGTGTAATTAGAATGCCGAGTTGACGGCTTAAGGAGAAAAATAAAAATAAAATAATGCACTCTCACATGTTTATACGCATCCGTGCACCCGAGAAAAGTAGGTCAATTTGATAGGCTGGCCTAACCAGCCAGCCGTGCACTGAGAGATTACGCATTGTTAATTGTGATGGTCAGCAGGCCACAGCACCTCCCTCTAATAACGTAGTAGAACCTTTCTTTCTTTCGTTCTCTCTTTCTTTCTTTCCTTCTTTCTTTTTTTGTTTTTTCTTTAGTATTAACTTAGAATTCTAAGCAAACATGCGGAGTCATAGGCATGTAGAATAGACGGAATGGTGGGCATAATACAGAGACAGCGGACTAAAGAACAGGAACGGGGGGGGGGGTGTTAGTAATTAGTAGACGACATAGTGTTAGAACAGCAACCCGAATATTACTTTTAAAAGCGACGGTCAAAACAAATCGTACTTTTCTAACACCAACCAAAACATCTGTATTAGTCTTTTTAGAACGAATCACAATGTTTATCATTGTCAATACACAACCACCACAACGATGCACACTAACCTTTAAAATAGTAAGCTTGATTGGGATGATAATTTTGCTATTTTCCTTTGTTTCGGGCCATGCTCTGCTGCATTTTGCTGTGCGTACCTATTCATGAATATGTTTGCAATACGGCGAAGGGCTGCCTTGGACACATTCATATAATCCAGATTAAAAGCTTTGCAGAAATTGCCATAAATGGAAACTATCCTGTTGCAGCAGTTGTGCTCTGTCGTGTTTACATAGAAACAATAACCAAGGAGAACGAAATTGTAAAACTTTTCACTTGGATACGATAATCCTCCGCGGTTCAAAGATTCCATGAAAGCCTCTGCGTGAGTATTGGCAGCTTCTCCTGCTAATTCTTTGTGTTTAGAGGCGACATAGCCAGCAATATAAAAAAGAGCCATTTTTTCATCTGGTGATATATTCTGCACCATATCACTCTCTGCCATGTCATCTAAGAGAAGAAACTCTCCATCTGTGAGTCCTTTGTCGCAGTGGTCACATTTATGGTTGGTGTCTTGAGTTGTGTAATCAAGTGGAGCGTTTTGAAGCATAAGCTTTGCCTTATCTATTGTATGGGTGCTGAGTACCTCCTGCACTGTAATATAAAAATTGCACCCTGCGGATCTTCGAAAGTGTGCAAAGTGCCTTTCTAAGTCATCTTGTTGAAAGAAACCTATGCACACGTATGAGTGTCTGTAGGGTGATGGGGTAGACAAGAGATAACGACAGAGGTCGGTTACACACTTGCATGTCCATTCTAAGGCTTCGGAAGTGTCTTTGGTAAAACAGGCCAGTCTCACTCCAATTGGTCGCATGGCAGCAGCTAAAGATGCCCAGTCTTGTAAAACTTGAAAACCTTTCAAGCCGCCCTCAGCTGAATTGATTGCGAGGCGATCGGGCTCTTTCAGGTGGATTTTCTGATTAGGTGTTTTGCAGTTTAATAGCTTCCAGCGCTTAATAACCTGATCGATGAAAACTGCAGAGTCTTTCCAAGAATCATTGCTGTGTTCAGAGGTTTTTAAGGCTGAACTTGTTTTGTCCGAGAATACACTCAGTGCGAGCGATACTTTCTGCCTCTCAACACTTGTGGGATATACGCTTGCTTTTGTCAGCTTGGATAACTTTACAAGCGACTGTGCCTCCTTCCCAAACAGCTCCTTCAAGTCTGACCACCTGGCTAATTTAAACTCACCAGCTGATGACCCTAACACTGGAAACTTTAAAGTTTGGGTTTGATCAGTAATCCAGTTATTTCGGATGTTTTTCAAAATGTGCACAGGGTCGTACATCAAAAATAAAGGCTGTGACGGGTCGTTTAATGAATGAACAACCCATTTCGCTGTCGGGTTGAAGGGAGTAAACTTTTTTTAAAAAGCTTGGTTTAAACGATTATTATCATTTATAATTGCAAGCACCCTAGCACCACAGTTTTCCAAAGATGTTATTACATTTCGAACATTCTCAAACTGAAATTCTGCTGTAAGGGCACAGCATGGCAACAATTTGGCAACGAATTTTTGCGACCCGAACAGGCATTTGACCATAATACACAAGAGTGTCGTGGCTTTTTGTGTAGGGTCATCCACAGCATGGCCAAACATCACCCCTCCACTGTAAGTCAACGAAGCTTTTACATAAACCTCGTCAACTAGGATGATGCATCCTCTGCTTCTCTCCTCCTGATTATTAAATATATTTTTGAAAAAAACACTGTCCTCTGTGTTTTTTGCCGCACGTGTTATCTTTCGAAGCGTTGTTATTGAAGGTAGCTGGAGGTGTTGCCTTAGTTCGGAGTAGAGAGCGCGCGTTCTCGCGTACCATGAAAAGGCAAGGCAAAGATCATCTGCACTATAGAGGCGAGAGTTTTTGCTGCATTTAGTAGATTTATTTGCCGCTGAATAAATTCCTCTTTTTTGTCGTCAATAGAGGCGTCTTCAGGAATTGTCGTCACATATCGGAGGAGCTCGTCCAACTGGCTCCAAGAGGTGATGTGTCCCTTAGGAAATAACGGGTGAAATATTTGCTTCAGGCTTTGGTACGCATCAAAATGTATGCTTCGTGTGAACTGTGTGTTATCGTCTGCTGAAACAAGTTGAAAATATATATATAGAAAATGCGAGAACTGGCCCTTGTCTGTCCTTACTCATCAGCACAAATCTCTTTTTCTCAGTGTCACAACCGACAAGGCCATAAAGCTGTAATTTTGCTTGAAGGATTGTCAAAAAAGAAGCCGTTGCAAACGAGTCCTGTTCCCGGAAAGTATTCATTTCATCAATATCCATTGTTCTGCGATCACTCGTAGATTTTGTTGTTGGCCGAGGATTACTGGGACGGGGAGGTATGCAAGAAGGAGGCACATTTTCAAACACTGACGGTGATACGGCCGGCACAAGATACTTGCCACGCCGAATCAAATTAACGTTAGGGGGCCAGTGAAGGGCACATACACCCATATAGTCAGTCACACTTTCAAAAGAAAGTTTATTTGGTAAGCTAGAGATCCAGTTGCGGCGCTCATCTGTGCCTTTTGGAAACCCATACACGGTTACTTTTTTATCGTTCTTTTGCTGGCTGTCGTAGCCAGTCTTGCAGCCATATACGGAGCATTTCCGTCCCATATTTATTTTACTAGACCACTCACTACTCACTTGTTGCTTCGAGTCAAATCACAACTAACTCCTTTGTTGCTTGCTTCTAACACTCACAGTCACAGTCATTAAAACAACGAACTCTTTTACATTCCGTGAAATCCACACAGTCAGAATATCATATAAAATCCGCTATTTTATAACCTAGAAATAATTATGCACATAAATCATTTTAAAAGAAAGTATTCTCATTACCGACAACTAAGACCATTTCTAAATTTAATCAACGGTGCCACAGTAGACAAAGCACATTCGTGATTCGCGGTTCCCTTTACGATGACAAGCAGAAGCGAGATATTATATATGCACAACTTCGTCTTATGTTATTCTTGAAAAAAACAGTCACATTGAGCTTTTAATTGGTCTCGTTTTTATAATTGTCGGTAATCAGACTACTTACCAAAAATCAATAAAGTTATTTAAATCCACTAAAGCACAGGTTTTGCATAAACGGTTATGAGAGAAACATCAGACACTCGGACAATGCATCCATGCGCGTGCAGTTAACTACTGTACATGTAAGTGCCGGCCAGCGGGTCAGTTACACGGCTACCTACCAAATTGACCTACTTTTCTCGGGTGCACGGCCTGTCCATCTAGTAGGCCTTGGCATGAACACAATTACACGCGCGCACACACACACACACACAAACACACACCACATGGGACAGAAATTCCATCAATAGTCAAACTACTTTTTAAATAAATGACTTTTTAAAAACTATTTTTAAACCTGGTGATGAATCCCAGCTCCTTGATGTTTGATGGAAACTTGTTCCAAATTCTAGGACCAGTCACTGAAAACGAACGTCGACCGAATGTTTCCTTATTAAACCAGGGAAGAGCAACACCCGTTATACCAGTTACTCGAGGGGGCAGGGGGGGGGGGGTGATGCCTATCAATACACAATATCTATCTGATATCAGATGCAGTTGATGGTAATCATCACATTAAAATTTGCAAGGCTGTTTTCTATCATCGTAGTATAATAGTTCTTGGTCGACTTTCTGTGCACATTGACTGTTAGTGCATCAATTTACTACAGAGGCACACGGGGCGTACTTAATTGACTTTAGAAGGCTGCAGGATTTCTGTCAGCGGATAGTTAGTTGAGGCTTACAGTAGATTCTCTCTCTGTCCTGACATTTTGCTGTTTTGACTATTGTCTTGCTTCTTCCTAGAACAATCATGGCTGTTTTTCTGGTGCCTTCTTTTTTAAAGCTGAGAGTATGGTAAAATTATCTAAAAGACGGTTTTCGAGGGCGCAGTGTCAATGCTGGCCATGGGTGCTAGCTTCGTAGATAGGCCTCTGGACAGAGAATCTATGGGTTATCCTTATATATGTAAATTTCAATGTCGTTTTCTATATACATGTATGTCTGTGTGGTTTATCTGTTTTCATTGGCAAAAAGTAAAAATCTAATTTTTGTTTGTTTATATGGCATTTTTCTTTTTATTGCAATCTCTGACGTCAGCAAATGTAATAGTTTTGTATTAGGGCAGTCATAAAACCGACAAGAGAAGACAGCAATAAAAAGAACATTAATCAACTCCAGTCAGATGTAGCAGTTTCAGTTCAAGAATGTTAATAAAATACTAAAACAGGTCAAATTAACTGTAAGTCTACATGGTGTAAGGTCGTAGAAAGCTTGGGTCCCTCTGTAATTAGCTCAAAATTATTCGTACAAAACCCCTCTCCAATTATACAATGATTGTAATAATTAGTGCCCATAAAAAGATTAAGCAACAGATTATCATTGACCGGCTGGGGTGGCTGGCATTGCCCGGGATACACCCGTCTCTAGGCATTACGCTCATAGCGCAGCGAGTCATGCCTGGTTTGCGCTGATTTTGATTCAGTCCTAGAAGTTTCTTCTTCTGCTCGTGGCCTCAAGACAGTTTGGACACGCCCCAACTTGCGAGACCCAGACTTGTTTCAGTCCGGCCAGTGTACGCCAGGTCCACGTGTAAAAACCACAGCCCACAGTAGTAGTGTATATCTATGAGCCCACATTTCACAGCCAAAACCCAGACAAACCAAACTTGACTCAATGTGACACTGGCCTAATGCCTGAAGTCCGGTTTAATCCCAAAGTCCATAAAACCAAGGCAGCTTGACTCAGTGTCCTTTGATCCTTAGTTTCTGTAGCAGGTGCTGATACGGGTCTGCCTGAACTTCCTCTTGCTTTAAAATTATTGGTACTTCACAAAGAGTAAAAAAAGATGAATACTTGATTGATTTCGGGTCCGATAAGCAAATAGGCATGATTCTCTTTTTTATTTTTTGCACTTCCTTATGCGTCAAGGCGCTCCGTGTCCCGTCAGAAGTTGAAGTGCCAAAATTATTCTACCGTGTGACAGGAAAAGACTGTAGGCCAATATGTCAATCTAGGTCAAATTCACATTTTAACATCATTTCATAGAACGCGATTTGCTGCCCTTCCTAATCGGGTATTGCACAACCAAAGAATCAAAGGGCCTACAAAGCGAATGCCTCTTACGTCTCCTGTAAGATTTCATTCTTGGTGTGTTGTCCTTTTTCCTCTTGCTGCTGTTGAGCCCTCTGTCAGACTGCCAACCCCGTCACATTCAGTCACGTAAACACCCCGACTTTAACGTTAGCTCACCCGCTCTATCTCAACAAAACTTAATAGAGGAACAAAGGAAGGGTGGGGCCGGAGGTGGCAGTGCGTAACAGCTGATAATGAAGTCGCAATTGTTTGGTCTAGTGAAGTGAACACAGACATAGTAGTAGTTCATCATACGAAGCGAAAAGGGCAATTAACGTCGTGAAATAATAATGTAAAGTCTTCTTTCAAATGTGAAATTTGTTTTAATGAAGATATTCACCAAACATTTCTTGCAATAGATGGGGAAAAAGTTAAGACAGATTGACTAAATTTACGGTTATTTTTATAATGTCGGTCAGCCATGATGCTTTTACAGAAAATCGGGGAATCTGCATCGTAGTTGTCTTTATTTTACATTGTTATCCATACACATACATTATTTTACTTTTAACAGGTACAAAGATTCCCTGACGGAAAATGTGAAAGCAGCGCGACTTCACCACAGCCAGCATTCACACCAGTTTAAAATAGACCCCGCAAAGTCACATGACTTGATAAAGAAAATGGCGGCGCCCAAGGCCCGTTTCTCAATGTAGGGCAAAACAGAGAAGCCACAACATTATGCCTTCTTCTTGCTGGGCGCCAAACTGCGTGAATAGGCTGTCGCCGGGAACATCAGTCAAAATGTATAGATTTCCTGTCGACAGAACCAGGCTTGATAAATGGCTTGTCGCCATAGGACGTGTTTGTGGTGAGCACCAGGCGTCAACACGACGAGATGGCCTCCTGGAACCGAAAGATCATGATCGGCTGTGCAGTGCACACTTCGTATCAGGTGAGACACAGTGTTAAGAAAACTATTGTGTTGGTACCTCCTATCCTACAGTACCTATATCGTACACGGTCGATTATTATGTAGACCTAGTTGAGTGCGTTTTTTGGCCCCTCTCGACGAAAACTTCCTTTTGACTTTGAGTCTGTGTTCTAATTGTTATTCACTCATCATCCATGCTTTATAGACTAGATCTATATTGTCGAAGGCATAGGCCTACAATGTTAAACCAAGACAGGTCCTGCTTCAATGTATCAGGAAATGTGACAAAATTTATGACAGATTTATGTTACCTAAGCTTATCATTAGTCATCATTTAGAATCTAGATCTAGTGTTAGTACTAGTAGTTGGTTAATAGTTGATGAAACACGAAGAACGAGGGCAGATTTTATAATTTTATAGTTAGTTGTGGGTTGTTCAAGAGAAGGGGATGCATTGGTTCTACAATATTTTGATCCGCAGTGTCATTTGAAGCCTTTAGAACAATGTTCCCACTCTGTCATATATGTTGCTGTTATTGTTATTTTGTCATTAGCATGCCGTTTGCTTTCTCGTGTCGGTAGATCTAGATCTAATTTGTACTTACTAAACTTACTTCATGACACAGTAATAAATTGCCACTAGATCTACATGTTTTGTCTACTCTTCTTTCATTTCAGGAAAGCCATCTACAGATCCCCTGGACGTTGACTTTAAGCCAACAATATTCCAGCACACACCCAAACACAAGAAACAGCCTGGCACTCTAAAGAGGAGTATCGACCGGCACAACAGGGTGAAGCAACGCAGTGCCAAGAGGGCAAAGCAGGACGCAGCTTTAACACTATTGCAGCTGTCAATAGAGGAGCCCACTACCACCCTCCTAGATAATCCAGGGGAGCCAACCCCAGCTGAACAGGAAACAGGACTTGCAACACAGACAGACATTTTACAGACAAACACTCAGGATACACAGACTGACATAAAGATGCATGACACCGACCGACTCCAGCAAGAAATAACAAGACAGGAAAATTTAAATGAAAAGCTCACCAAAAAAGTAGAAAATTTGAAACATGAAGTTTTATTACATGAACAAATAGAAAATACATACATGGGTAAGACCATTGCCCTGGCCCCCCAGGAAATCGCGGCCTTGCGGCCGCAAGTGCGGCCGCGTTTTTTGCTGAGAACAGCAAGAAATTGCAATTTTTGCGATTATCTGCAGTTTCTTGCAACTTTATAGAAAACCAAGAAAATATATATTATAAATTTTATATTTAGTGACCAGTCAACGAAAATCGCCAAAGTGCCAAGAGTATAATTTAGTGCCGAACGCTTTCAAAAATCGCCAAATTTGGGTGATTTGGCACCAAAATCGCCAATCTGGCAACCCTGTTTCATAGGCCTCGAAGATTTCAGGCCTTCAGTGAAGTAGCGTAGTGGAAGGGGAAGGGAAATCACTCTAGCCTAATCAAAGTGTGTAGCCTAGCCTAATATGTGTACACAGACGACATTCGTTCATTGTTTAGTTAGTTCACTTGAGTAGTAAGCCAGCACTGCAGTAGACCTAGATCTAGATTTATCAGATATTCATCATGGACAAATTCTTACAGAAGAAACCGAAACACGGTGTTAAGACGACGGCAATGGATCGTCAACGAGAGTTTGCCAAAGACACCTTTGTATCGGGTGATAAACGGCTATTGTATTGTAAATGGTGCAATATTGTTTTGGACCATCATCGCAAGTCCAGTATTTCGGCACACTTCACAACTGACAAGCATAAGAAGAGGAAATTAGAGAACAGTGGTGAGAATTCGTCCACCCCAGCAAAGTTGCAGACAATGATAACCCTTGCAGGGCCCAGCACTGTGGCATCGAAAGGTAGATCTAGATCTAGGTGTTTAATCTATCGTCTTAACATTTTATGTCCATAATTAAATTTTAAAATTAGGTTAAGCCTAGATGTAGATCTAGAATCTACTTAAAAATAGATGATGATGTTCATTTTTCCATTCCTCAGGCTGTCCATTTTTTTTCTTCTAGACCCTACAGGGCAAACTTTGACAGCCGTGCTGTCCGATTTTTCAATTTTTTCTTCCTACAGGCCCATCCGTGCTGTCCGATTTTTCATTTTCTTCTTTCTACAGGCCCAGCCGAGCTGTCCAATTTTCTTTTCGTTTTCTTTCTACAGGCCCAGCCGCGTTGTTAGATTTTTCATTTTTTCCCTTCCAGATCCAGAAATGCTGTTCCATGATAAACTTATTACCTTCTCTAGCATAACCTTGCTATTAGTTGTTTTTTTTCCACTGTGCCCAAAGTATGATCTTACCTAGAGTCCCTAGCTAAATAAAGTTATAACTACGATAGATTCATAATAAATTGTATTAATTATACAATTTCAGAACGGACAGACATATGCCAAGAGTGGGTGGCGATGTGTGCAGCAGCAAACATTCCACTGTCCAAAACAGACCACCCTGCTGTTCAGCAGTTCTTAAAAAAGAGAGTTGTAAATGGCGGATCGATTCCTCATGCGAAACAGCTGCAGGAGTGTTATCTGGAAAGAGAATACAATGTGAGGGTCCTGGAAATCAAGAGCAAATTGCAAGATAAACAAGTGGCATTAATAACTGACGAAATGTCAGATGACAACTGCAGGTAAGCGGAAATTGCCATGAACGTAATGTACAGTAATTTTTTTTCATATCCAGTACCCTCTAGATCTACTATATGTTCATTGGATTTGTCAAGAATTCCTTTGATTATTTATGTTAAAATCAAAAGCATGTTATCACACAAAATCATGGAGACCTACTGTAGAGATTCTACGATAAACAATTAACATTTGTGGCTCTATATGGACGTCTTTCCATGTGTTTGTTTTTCACTATGAGATTAACAGTATCCTGGTGTTTCCTCTTTGTTTTTTTCTTTCAGATTTGTCTTGAATGTGCTAGCTGCTCCATTGGAGACAACTTCAGAGCACAAAATCAAAACATACCTTCTGGACACTGTTTATCTAGAAGCAACAAATCACATCACTGTGACTCAAAGTGTTTTGAAGACTGTTCAACAATTTGACATCCAGTTTGACAATGTAAGAGTGATAAACACAGACAATGCATCATATATGCACAAAGCATTCACTACCTTACATTCAGTCTTTCCAAATTCTGTACACATTACCTGCTTAGCACATGTAATGAACTTACTTGGAGATGCATTCAAAAAACCATTCAAACAAGTGACTAAATTTGTGAAGAATATGAATGCACTATTCTTTCATGCCAATGCCAGGAAAGCAAGATATCAGAGCCACATTGCTTCTGTGATGAAGAAAAAAGCCACTATGCCTCCAAATCCAATTTCTACAAGGTTAGTCTGAAAGTAGTGAAACAGCTTTGGTGTTGTTTTTGTATCTGTCTCTGTTTACTTTTTCATATTTATTACCCGGCATTATAGACTCTTAACATGTGATAGTGGTAGTCATTTTTAGCTCACCCTTTATAATATCTTCTGTTCTCAATACATGTATTTTGAGAGTTTATTGGTCTTGCTTGAAAAATCGTCTTAAAAATAAATTATTTAATTTGAATTGTTCTTCATGTGTGGATTCTTGTTATTCTTTGCATTTTTCCTCCACTGGGTTTGTAGATTTTGACTTTGACTATATTATATGTTAATGTGATTGTCTTTTCAATTTCAGAACTTTGTCCTTGTCTCCTGCATTTAATTTACCAGTAAATTTACTACAATAAAGCCATTTAATTTGTTTTGTCAAAATTTTCAGATGGAATTGTTGGTACGACGCTGTTGCTTACCATGTGGAGCACTTTTCTGCTTACAAGACATTTATGGAGAGAGAGATGGATTTGGCAAAATCAGCAGCACCAGATTCCTTGAAGGACCTGAAAGAACTGTTCCTGGATGACAAGACTTCGGCCCTACTCCTCCAGAAAATGAAATTTATCACTGAGAAAAGTGAAATGTTTGTTCAAGCATTGAATGTTTTTCAAAGTCAACAGCCATTGGCATTAAAGGTGTGATTTTTGTTCAAAGATTACTTCACATTATAATATACCGGTAATATTATTGATTTGTTTTTGAGTTTTTGTTATGTATGCCTTTCCATTTTTCACTCTTATTAATGCTTTTTATATAATACTTTTACTACTGCATGCCTACTAGAACTTTTTCACAACTTGGGTCTGACATTTTAATGACATTGAACATAATTTATACATTCTTTTCCATACAAAATACTAATGTTCATTATTGTTATGGTCCCACTCCAACACCTTTGCTTTTTTCTACATCTTTTCTAGGCATGGCCAATGTTGGAGGACTTGCAAAGTCGCTTTTATGGCGGGTGCATATCCCAAAGAGAATGCTCCCAATTCTACCTGGACGACTTCACCCATGCTGAAAAAGTGGAGCTTCAAGACTTGTTTGGGCAGGCCTTTGCCCTTGCAGAGGCAAAGCTAGTGAAATACTTGACTCCTGAAGGACAGCCTGGAATCCAATTTCTGAAGGATATCCAGTTCTTCAATCCTAACAGATTAATTTTTTTTTCAGGAGCAGAAGATGTAACTTCATCAATTGCAATCAAAGAACTTCAGAATATTCCAGAAGATGAAATCAAGAAGTACATGACCAAGCTTGGTCCAAATGCTGTTCAAATGTCAGTATCATCAGTGAACCCTCATCTCTTCTGGGCATCAGTGACCGATGACCTTCCTAACCTGGCTGCTCTTGCCAAGCCACTTATTTGTTCAACTGTGAATTCAGCTGATGCCGAACGCAGTTTCTCTCTTTATAACCTAATTCTTTCCCCCAGAAGACGAAGTCTTAATGAGGAGAATATGAAGCGCCTTTGTTTTCTTGCCTACAATCAGTTTGTTGGCCCAGATTTTTAGATGTAATGATTTAATGAAATCTGGTCTGGACGTTCGATGTTCATTTGTGAGAATTTTATGATTGTTTGTTCTTTACAATGTAACACAATACATTGCAACTGTGTATTTTGTTTTATTAAATGTGCTGAAACAGGAAAAAATGTTTCATTTTTGTGATGGATGTTTGTTTGTATGCACCTAGAGAGGTTGCAATTTTTTTGCAATTTTTAGGGTGATAACATTGCATTTTTTTTCTTTTAAAATTGCAATTTACCGCGGGGCCAGATTGCCCTTGAAACCACAATTAAAGAGCTGCAGCATCATAAAACACAGTTAGAAACTAAACACCGTCACATCATGCAAAACACATTTCATTTTGATCACAACCTAATCAGAGATGACGATGAGAAAACTAAATATTACACTGGTATTCCAAATTATGTCACATTCTTAACTGTATTTAATCATTGTTCTTTGCTTATCATAACAAAGAAGAGAGCCAAACTGTCACTTTTGGGCCAGTTTTTCATTTGTCTTGTAAAACTGCGTCATAACACAGGCCTGGAGGACTTTGCTCATCGATACAAACTTTCGATGGGCACAGTCACAAATATCTTTCACACCTGGCTGGATGCTCTTTTCAGGACCTTGTCAGGACTGATCATATGGCCAGACACTGACTATGTACAACTGCCAGAGTGTTTTAGAACTGAAGACTTCAAGAAGGTCAAATGCATTATTGACTGCACAGAAATTTTTATTGATAGACCATCCTCCCTGAAAGCTAGAACACAAACATATTCAAATTACAAAAAACATAATACAGTGAAATTTTTAATTGGCATTAGTCCTTCTGGTGCAATAACATTTCTCTCCAAAGCATGGGGTGGAAGAGCAAGTGATAAGAAAATAACCCTGGAGGAAGGCTTCCTCTCAAAACTGAATCCCGGCGATGCAGTCATGGCAGACAGAGGGTTCATAATGCAAGATGAGTTTGCAATGCGTCAAATTAAATTGATAATGCCATCTTTCACAAAAGGTAAAAGGCAGTTATCTCCAGTAGAAGTTGAAAAATCACGTCAGCTAGCTAGGGCGAGAATTCATATCGAGAGAGTTATAGGCAGAACAAAAAATTTCAAGATTTTGAGAGACACCCTTCCCATAACCCTCATTAAAAAGTCATCTGATGATGTACCCACAATAGAAAAAATTATGACTGTTATTGCAGCAATTATAAACATGTGTTCACCCATCCTGTAGATGTATCTATGACTTTTCTCTATGACACCTTTGACAAACTATTTCTAAATTCCAAACAGGAATACAGCAGTATGCATGAAACTGAAAAGAAAAATAGCCAATGTGAAAGAAATGTTGAATCTACAAGGTTATTACATTTGATGTCAGAAGACGAGGCATGATACAAGCTTTAAAAAATGTTATCAGCTTTTCCAACATGTTTTTCCAAAACTCCTCATCAAAATCAATTTTTTCAATGTGAAGGCCTTTATTTGTATAAACAAGGAAGTAACATGTTTGTCTTTTACAGACACCAAGTTGTCCTTGAACTTGATAAAAATAAGGATGAGTTTTCCTTAACCCAAGATCACAAACTGGAGAAAAAGACCTATGCATTTCTAAATTGAATTTATAGGGACATTTAACTTCAAGGACAGCGTCCTCGCAGCAATCACAGGAAATCAGCCTGTCTGGACTGCTGCCAACGAAAGATACTTCATCATGAAGAATAAACCCACACCTTTTCACTTGTAAATTGACATGATGTAGTTCCATTATCTTTATAAAACTCGCAACTGCCTTCTCTTCATTATCAATGCCCCACTGAGTTGCTACTGTTGAGAAAGACTGCCTGATCAAAATTCTATTTACCAAAGAGTTTGAGGGATTCATGACATTAGTGTGAAGACAATCGTAAAATAAAGATGAAGTAATACGCCCAGCCCTCTGTTTGTGCCACAAAATACTTGCAGACTGACTTCGGGTCTCAGTTTCGAGATTAAGCCTTTCCTCTTCTGAAACTCTTAGACAAGAAAGTTTAATATCTACAAGCGATTTTAACTCCTCTTCATTTAAGAGTTTATTTTTCAGATGATACAGGTGTCCAAGAGACTTTGGCAGTTGTACATTTTTTACTGGAAACAGCTTCGGATTTGTGATTGTAAATACGACTGCATCTGGTGATGTCTTTCTCAGGTCCTCCAACAGGGCATTTGTGTCTTGTCTGGCTCTTTTTTCCACCGGTCGTGTGTTTTCACGGTTGTCTGGCTTTACATTCTTCTTTGGCTTTTGAAAATTAATGTCACGTACTGGTACACCCTCAACCTGTATAGAAAAACAGCAACCATTGCCACATTATTCATTGCTCATTAATTGCTTTTCTAAAATCAGGACATGTTGAAATGAACATCTGTTGTGTTATGTATTTCATAAAACAATAGAAATTGAAATGTTTCACTCTGTGCAATACATGTACATTCATTTGTTGTGCAGCAGCCTTTAATGTAGAAGTTTTTCAGACTGCTTGCATGTCTTAACTACTTTTGTGATTGTCTTGATTTTATTTTTTTTCATGTGGTTCAGTCACAAACAGAAAATCATTTCAGTGAGATTCCTAAACTTTCAGCCATTTTTCATGTACACAACTGAAAGAAAATGTTTCAGAATGATAGGACTTACAAATTTCACAAATCCATGTATGACAGGAATCACCACCTCTGTGCAACTGTTGTGTGGATATAATCAGCCCTTTCTGGTATTATTTAAAGGTTATTTAAAATATTTAGTATTACCTTTTTGATGACCTGTTTGTTCCACTGGCATGGTAATGATGTACATGGCATCTCATTATAACCCAAGCGGGTGGCTGCTTCCACTTTGAACATGATTGCAGCTACATGAGAGCACACAAGACCCAGTCTGCAAAAGACATTGAGCAAAAATTCATTGACAACAGTTGTTGCGATCTGAACTCTTATGAGCTGCATAATGCTTTTTTTCTTGTTGCTGTTGTCCTCTTACATACTGCATTTGATCTGAGTAACTAAAACAATCATCATATCCAGTGTAAAATGTTTTGAAATGACAGTCTACGTAAGCAGATTTTCATTTCAAAACCTTGTTTCCTTTGTAGACCATATTGCTCTAACTGTATTTGTCAGAATGAAATATATATATACATTTCTCTCTGGCTGAGCATTTTATATGTAACACATACTTTGCTAATAATGCCCGGTTGAACATCATGTTGAAAGTGTAATTTTCTGTAGTAATAATAAAACAGAGCATGTTTGGACTTTTTGAAAAAAACAACATTAACTCACTGATGCCCAGGATTTTTACCCTAGCTATTCCCTGGTACCCAGCGTTTCAAGGGTATTTAAAAAATATATATAAAAAAAAAACTATTTAAGCTACAGTGTTGCAATTTGACATGTATGTAAATTTTATAATAAAATTTATAATGTCACAAACAGAATTGAGATTGCTTTTATATTTTTTGAGTTGTGAATGTGTGAATCATCTTCCGAGTCAGAAGAACTAAAATATTGGGCTGTAGAGGGTCCAGGCTGGTGTTTAGGTCTACATGTAGCTGTTACACTATCTGGTTTACTACCCTGAAAGGCTACTGCATCATTAGAAGGCCGTGTAGAGCTAGATCTACACATTTTTTGTACTGCTATCTGATCTCTGACTTACCCAGCCATACAGGTGCAATGTGCAGAAACAATACTGCTATCGGCCATTTTAAAACTAACCCATGATTGGTGTGGCTTCTCACTCAAAGCTTGTGATCTGCAATGAAAAAAAAAGTCCACAAAGCACTCATGACACAGCCATCTTCTCTTCTTGAATTTCGTGGTTTGAAATCCTTTGAAGCACCATTCATCTACGCTTAATTTGTAATTTAGTAGGTAGCCCAAACTGATTTTTACTTTTTATTATAAGTCACCAGTTATTGTCTAGTCAGATGGAGCTTGCTCATTCTAAAAATATTTATACCAGCTTTATTATTCTAGCTTAAAGTATGCCCCTTTAGCGGAGCATTTTGGGCTACCTAAATTTAGGAATTCACAACATTTTGAAACAATCTGTTCTGCTACTAAGTCACAAGAGTCTTACAATAATGCAATACACTGTGGTAAATTTACTAAGATGTTGCAAGTTCCTGATAAGATGCCCCTTAAGCGGACACCTGTGTGTGTGTTTGGGGGTGGTGTCACAACAGTTGTTAAAGTTAAAGTTATATTTAAAAGAACAGAAACACTTACTGACATACTCATGAGCTCACCTGTTCACTTTTCCTTTAATGATGCAGTGGCCAGTGTTACTGTGCTTGATAGTCAACTGGTGCACCCAGCCAGAAGCATAATAATTGTAGGCCTCTAATGACTTGTTGTAGGCTTTCAGTGCCTCTCTGGTGAAGCCAGGCGAGTCTATTAAATAGACATAAATGCTCCCAAACTCAAGTCTAGGCCATGACAAAACATCATCTTTCCAAGCGATATTCTGAAAAGCAAGTAATTTGATTTCTCAGATGAACTGAAAATAAATTGTTAATTTCACATTTTTAAAACTTCCAAATTCTTATCTTAAAAATGAATTAATCAAACATTCAGCAGACACACAATGGAAGTAAAAAAAAAAAAAAAATAGACTGGTTGGGCTTGGCTGTTTTCACTGCAGTTTTACAGTCCAGTTCCTTTACTACATTAATAGTACCCTGGTAGGTTCAGCTAAAAGAAAAACGAAGTGTTTGTCCGTTGATACTGACGGCTAAAATTTTCCCTAGGATTTTTTTATCCGTCAACATAAATTCTGTATTTAAATTTGCAAGTCATCTCCCCTGATTTGAACCCTTTCTCCATCTTCCTCCCTTGTTCCGTACGAGCGTACATCCCGACGCGATCAATGTTCATATTGGGCGAGTGTTGAAAATTATATTGAAATTGGAGAGACTTGGAATTTTATTGATTTAATGGATACATGTAGGTTCAGGTCTAATCCGTTGATATGGGTTTCTTGGTTTGGTCATGCTTATTTAGTAAGACTTTTCTCACAATTACTCAGGATTCTCAGTAGCGTAGTTGTTAGCATCTCTGCCCATCAGTCAAGTGGCAGTAGTTTGATTCTCAGAACGGCAGGTTTTTTTTTTTTCCACGTTTTTTTTTATTAGGCATCAATCTTTTTTTTTTTTTAGTCCAAGAACAATAACGGAAGAAATCCAGTTTGGGTTTTTTTTGTGTGTCTACCTGTCAATCAGGGATACAGTGGTTCGATTCTCAGCAGGGTAGGTTTTTTTTTCTTTTCTAAAAATCTTTTTATCAGTAATCAATCTGTTTGGAAATTTTTTTAATCCAATAATATTAGGAATAAATCCAGTTTGCTTGTTTGTTTGTTGCTGTTGTTGTTTGTCATTAGTCAATTGTGCCGATAGTGTTGACGGATAAACCTGGGCAGTATCCGTCGATAATGTTGACGGATAAGGGCAGCCAAAGAAAAATATGTATATCATAGGTTCCTGAAATCAATGCAGCCCCTCACTCCCAGGGATTGTTAAAATGTCTAAATCTACCGTACTCCCCCCATCCATCTGGATCTAGAAGTTGCTGCTATGTTGCTGGAAATAGGATTATAGGTGGATAGTCCTGACATGATTTCCTTTATAGATATCTCCGACAAGATTCTGATCTAGACTCTAGATCTAGATCTAGACCAGCACCCGTAGCATTATTATGTTGATACTGAAACAGGCCTATTCGTAAATTCGTTCGAATCCAACGAGTCCAATGCAAGAGAGAAGGGAATCTGAAGCCTTAACTTAGATCTAAACCTAGTCTAGTCTTACTTCAACCAAACACACGTCCACAACAAATGAAACGTTGAGCGTTACCAACCTTCGACTTTGATTCCTCGACCAAATATGGATCGTCTTCTGGAAAACCCAGCTGTTCCAGTTTCTCCTTGTATAGTCTCTGGTCTTCAGCATTCAGTCCTTGGAAATAGGTGGATAGTCCTGACATGATTCCCTTTACCTCCGACTAGATCTAGATCTAAACTAGTTCAAAATCTAAACAAAACCTTGCGATTGTATAGAGGCTAACTTAGAAAGAAGGCAACACACTGCGCTTATTTTGCCCTACACGAGTGACCGAAAAGAAACGGCATTAACCGCATTGACCGTAAATATCCGAACGCGAGCTAAAAATAGACGTTGAAAAGGTCTTTAGATGATCTATAGCTGCACAGCCACACGTGGGCCTTTCTCGACCGTAAGACCGTAAGAGATAACGAAAAGTATCACATACCATAATGAAGAAGGTGCTAAAACTTTTCAACATTTCTTGAAGTTTGGACTGGAGCACTAACTTTCTAGCCCTAGTTCGCGGCGCTATTTGCAGTTGTTCGGTCCAAACATTCTCCATTTTAAAAGAGAAAATTTTTTGTTTGCTCTCATCCAGGAGCTTCCACACTAAAATGGTGGCCAGGACTTGAATGTCCACCGTATCCCAGCCAGTGGCCCTACTGAAAACCGACGCATGGGACTGACTTCCAGTTTGCACGTACGGATGACATATTCTTTCATGTGTAGATCAATATTGGTTACAACATCGGGCCGATATCGGTTTAATGAAAGGATAACGTTCCTGTGATAATCCTACCAACCCTGAGGAAATTCCAAAGAAATCTGCCCGTGATTGACGAAATATCATAAAAATCACAGAAAAACCGTGATTGACATAGAGATGCCGGCTAGGATAAGATTAAATTCTTTGATGTCGTGGTCCAGACCAATATTAATTTGCTTTCTTTTATTGCTTTTTAAAAAAAATCTTCTGAAGAGGTTATAATCTCCACAAAGTAGTAGCCTAAATTCAGAAAGAAATACGGACTGGTTAAAAAAACAACACAAAACCCATCCAAATAACTACAGCATAAAAGATTAATAAGAAAAAACAATGACAAAACAATAATGATAAAAATTTGTTTAAAAAAAAATCCACCCAGTTTTTGAAGGGCAATATCACAAAAACCACAGAAAAACTGTGGGGTCGCAGCAGGGCTATAAGCAAAGTCAAAATTGGGCAAAAAGAAAAGGTTGTATGTTGCAAAGCCCCGCGTGAGAAATAACACCCAAACAATACAATACTGTCTTCTCTTTAGTTTGCTTTGTATTGTTTGGGTTTTATTTCTCACGCGGGGTTTTGCAACATACAACTTTTTCCTTTTGCCAAATTTTGATTTTGAAGGGCAAGTAACTCATGCTTAAATTATGAACAAGTATTTGTCTGAATGATTTCTCTTGCATGGAAAGCCCCTTCAAGGTGTATAGGTGTGCGTGCGTGTGTATGTGTGTATGTGTGTGGGGGGAGGGGGGGGGGGGGCGGGGAAGAGCCTTATTTTCACGTTCGAGAGATTCGACCAATGAAATTCAGGCTTAGATATGAATCATTTACTTATGCCAGTTGGTACTGAAGGGTAAATGAAACACGCAAGACATCTTTTTTAACACATTATATTTTTGTTCCCAAAAATTAAGTTACCTTATAGAAATTACAGTACAAATATGTTGATTTATCTACATACCAAAGTTACAAAATATTAAGTTAAGGTTATAGAAATTTCACCATGATATCATGAACGCAGGATGCAATAAAATCTGGCTACACAGCATTAACCCACTGAAGAGAAGTGTGTGGAACAGCTGATATTATCGTCCGACTGATGCGACAGGTTATTGCCCGCCGGTATCATTTGTGTCGTCACTAAAAACGTAAGTTGGCCATAAATCTTGCAATTTTTTTTCATTTGCAGCTTAACCATGTTGGAAGGTTTGCTACTCAAGAAACAGAAGACTTATCATTCAAAGACTGATTGAAGGCTCATGTCTTGTCTTCTATAAATAATTAGACCTCTATTCGTACTATATCTAGAGAGATCTAGATCTAGATCTACACCTACCTAGACGAGACTAGATCTAGACTCAGTTTTACTTAGAAACGCATGGCAATAAGCCGGGCGAAAGGAAGCCATGCAAAGTTTACATTCTCGTACATTCTCTTACGCCTTGTAAACAGAATGCTTTTCAGCATGTAGGCAAATGACGAAATGTATGGCAGGTGCGATGGAGTTTCATATTGGGCTCAGACTGTCTTCGTCATCAGATGATCACTATAAATATACTATCAGTGCTTAAATAACAAAGCTCTCATCAATTTTCACTGCAAAACAACATTCAAGAAGGTCCATGCCACAAAGAAGGGTTCTTTTGCATGTTACATTACAACCACTTGCTCAGTGTCAGTGTGAAGAAAATGACTCACAAAACGTGTATAATTTGTGGAGCTGCACTGAAGTGAATGAGTATTTAACAGAAAGACCAATTTCAAAACACTCTTTTAACTTGAGCTTTGGTGTGACTGAGAAAATGCATGATTTTTGTATTTTTTCCCACTCTGACAATGCAAACTATATTGAATCCCAATGCAACCCATATCATGTATAAACTTAATAACTTGTTAATTTTGCTGGTAACAGTTTTACACTCTGGCTGCCCTTATCCGCCAACATTATTGGCGGATACTGCCCGGGTTTATCCGCCAACATTATCAGCGGATGCGGATACTTGGGTTTATCCGGCAACACCATCGGCAGATCTTGGGCCGCCAACAGTATTGGCAGATAAAGCTCGGGTTTATCCGCAGGTATTGGTGTTGACTAATGACAAAAAAAACCCAAAACAAATTTATAAGCAAACTGGATTTATTCCTAATGTTGTTGGATAAAAAACAAAAACCAAACATATTGATTAATGATAAAAATACTTTTATAAGAAAAGAAGAAAAAAAAACTGGGAGGAGTACCTTACTCGAGCGCCACTTTGTCAGATTGTCAGATTGATAAGTAACGACGTGAGGGTCTAGCCAGTTTGTATCATTGAGGCCGTAGGCCGATGTTCGTCTGGGCAGTAGTCAGATTGACATATATATCAGGGAAAGCCCCCGGGGTAGCTATGTATCATCTCTTTTAGTTAGTTTCTGGTCTTTGGCGCTCGAGTACGGAACTCCTTCCAAAAAACTACCCTGCTGAGAATCGAACCACTGTCCCCCCCGATTGACAGGTGAAGATACAAAAAAAAACAATTGGATTTATTCCGTTATTGTTCGTGGATTAAAAAAAGAGATTGATTCCTAATAAAAAGACATTAGAAAAAAAGTCCTGCTGAGAATCGAACCATGACCGACAAAGCCTGACTGACGGGCAGAGATGCTAACCGTTATGCTACTGAGGACCCTGAGTAATTGTGAAGGAATTTTTACTAAATTACTATAAGCATGACAAAACCAATAAACCCATATCTACGGATTAGACCGGAACCTTCATATGTATCCATTTATTTTAATCAATCAAATTCCATTTTTATTCAGAAAAGCCTCTCCAATTTCAATATCGTTTTCAAAACTTGCCCAATACAAACGTTGATCGCGTCGGGATGAACGGCACAAGGAAGGAAGACAGAAAGGGTTTGAATCAGGGGAGATGACTTGCAAATACAGAATTTATGTTGGCGGATTAAAAAAATCTTAGGGGAAATATTATCCGAAGGTATCGGTGGATAAATACTTAGTCCGAAAAATAAAAGGAACAAGATCTGAAAGATTAATGGAAAAAAAAAGTTGGCAGCCACATTATAACTAGATGCTTTACATGTACTTTCGGAATGGGGAGAAAAGAGAGAGCCTGGGCAGCGGATATTTTAATATCTAATTTTTAAGTTAAGCTGTCAGTGTCAGTCAATATTGTGTAACTCATTTAGCAGCATCCATTGACCTGCAGTGTGACAGAAATTGGTATGTGAGTAGATTGAAGATGATGTGGCATGATCATATTTTTCTCATTATCATTACATCAAGTTGTCACCCAATGACCCATGTATTCTCTGTAAGTGTTTCTTCTTGAAAATAAAATTTCCATGCTGCACTTTTGACAAGTTCAACTTTCCTGTAGATGAGGAGGTATTGAAGTATTCTTTTATTAAAAGCAGCATAATCTTTTCTGATTTTTAAAAAAAATACTGTTTTCCAGCATCATGACTCAGAACGGATCAACTGATGCTAAGAAGCTGAAGTCTGCGTCTGAACTGGCAGAATTTGATGGTGTCTTTTCAGAGATAGTAGATAGTTTGACCAAACAAGGATTAAAGAGTTCGGAAACTGGAGATGCATTTGCATGGTTTAAAGAGGTAAGAACTGCGATGTGCAGACCAATCATATTTGTGATCAATGTTTTCTACTGGAAATGAAATGATATTTAGAATTCGATGTGTAGCCGCCCAACAAAATGAGGCACTTTGTGCATTTTAATGGTATGGAGTTATTGGTATCACCAAATTGGTTTATTCAAAGCCCTTTCATTTGGTGAAAAAAATATTGCTGTAGCATAATTCAATTAGCACAGAAGTTATGGCCTCTCAAAGACGGGAAGTGACACGACCAGTTTTGAGAAAAACACTTTCAAAATTCAGCTTTTAGTAAAAATTATTGATGGTCATTCATTTCAAAGTCATTTGAGGCATTGAGTTACCCTTTGCAAACCGAATTATCATTTGGGAAAGGAATAGTAAAGAGGTTACTATGATGCGTTTTAACGATTTTCTCGAATCGGGTAGTGCGGAAATGTATCACAGTTCACACTGCCTCGATTGCAAATTACTATTAGTGATCAGAGAGAGGTTTTTTTTGTTTTAAATTTTTTATTTTTTTGTGTTTTATTTCTATCCCAGGAAGAGCAGAATAAAAGAACATTGTAATTGTTTCGAAAATAATATTGCTTGACTTTATTTTTAAAAGTTGGAGAAATTTTGATCCATTGCTAATAATGTATGCCTACACTCGGTTGAGACATGAGGAAAATGTCCACTGACTATTTCTGTCACACCAAGCAGTTTCTGACAAATTACTTGACCTTCTTTGACAAAATAATTATTCTGTTTTTTCAGGTTTTATTGTATAATGTTCCCCATGGCAAAAAAAATCGGGGAGTATCGGTTGTGACATCATACAGACATTTGGTACCAGACGCCAGAGAGGAGGACCTGAAAATTGCCCGTATTCTTGGCTGGGGTGTTGAGCTGGTGAGTGATGAGAATGTTTGCATAAATTGTAATGATGAACTTGTTATTAGACAAAAATATCAGTTCTATAGCTGGGTGGCAGGAATTTGAATGATCACAGTTTATAACGTGTGTGGTGACCATGACGGCACAGAATTTCTAGGCTAAAGTAATAATAATAGTTCGTCCATCAGGTATGATGATGACCTTAACAACACCAGAGGAATAAAGAACAGAAATTGTTGAGAATTTCAACACATGGACAATAAAGAGAACTAAAGGACACAGAGGACAGAATGGAAAGACTGTTCTTTCATGACTTATGGCTTCTCATGTGACTGATAAGTCCTATTTGGACAATGGAGCATTGCATACAAGAAGTTAAGAAATGGATGGATGATAATAAGCTAAAACTAAATGATGAGAAAACAGAAGTTATGCTCATAACGAATCCAAAACAAAAAATCAATCCACCAGATCTCAATGTAAATGGCCATCTTATTAAAATGACAAGTAAAGTAAAAGATCTGGGCACAATCTTAGATGCAGAGATGTCAATGTCACCATTTATTAGTCAGCTGTGTAAGAATCTTAATTTCCAGTTACGGAAAATCAGCAGTATACGGCACTGCCTAACTACTGAAGTAACAAAACAGCTTGTAACATCGCTGTTTCTCTCTAGGCTGGACTATTGTAACATACTGCTAAGTGGTCTTCCAAAAAGTAAAATCAATAAGCTTCAGTTAATCCAAAATAATGCTGCAAGACTAATAACAAGAAGAAAAAGGATAGATCACA
This sequence comes from Onchidella celtica, assembly GCA_963931925.1. Lineage (NCBI taxonomy): Eukaryota > Metazoa > Mollusca > Gastropoda > Systellommatophora > Onchidiidae > Onchidella > Onchidella celtica. The sequence continues at coordinate 1,452,516 of OZ007575.1, forward strand.
TAACACCAATATTTAAGGAGCTCCACTGGCTACCTATTGAGCAGCGAATAAAATATAAATTGGCTTTATTTTGTTATAAATGTGTCAACAACATGTCGCCAGAGTATATTTCAGAACTTATAGAACTGCATCGCCCTGCAAGAGCATTAAGATCATCTTCTGACAACCTTAGACTAAAAGTACCCGTAGTGAACCTAAAAAGTTTTGGTGAAAGGGCTTTCAGCCATGTTGGGCCCAGGGTGTGGAATGAGATTCCTTTAGATGTCCGCAGTTCGCAAGTATTTTCACAGTTTAAAAGGATGTTAAAATGTCATTTGTATGAGAGTTTCTAGTCTATGTAAAAGCTATCTATTATTATTATTATTATGTGTGTATCAATGTGGGTTGTGTGTGTGAGTTTACCCATGTATTTTTTGACATGTTTCTGTAAAGCGCATAGAGCATTTTTGTAATGGATATGCGCTATATAAATGCCATCCATTATTATTATTTATTATTATTTTTGCCCTGCAGACCCTTCTGCATAAATGACAAGAGTGCTCCGTTGGTTCAGTACCACTGGGCCTTTTCTTGCGCCGTTCTCTTTTTTTGATAGCCTTCTGGACTCTGTCAGCTTCCCATGCTTTGCTGCCTCTGGTAAGGGCCGCCCTCCAATTTGCACGATCAAGCGAGAGCTTTTCCCACTCACTCACATCAATGGCAAAGGCCTTCAGTGATTGCTTGAGAGTGTCTTTGTAACGTCTCTTTGGGGCCCCAACATTCCTCGTTCCATTGGAGAGCTCAGAGAAGAAGATTTGCTTAGGGAGTCTGGAGTCGGGCATTCTGACAACATGTCCTGCCCAACGTAGCTGAATTTTTTTCAGGTGGCAGAAGATGCTCAATTCCTTGGCACGATTGAGGACCTCAGTGTCTGGAATTTTATCCTGCCATTTGATCCTTAGGATCTTTCTAAGGCAGGCCAGATGAAAGTGATTTAGCTTTCTGGCATGCGATTGGTACACTGTCCAGGTTTCAGCACCATAGAGTAGGGTGGGAAGGACCACAGCATTGTACACTTTCAGCTTAGTGTCTGTGCGAATGCCAGCAACATCCCATACTCTCTTTCGAAGCCTGCCAAATGCAGAGCTGGCTTTGCTGATTCTTGAGAGAATTTCAGTATCAACACGAGCCGCGGAAGACAGTGTACTGCCAAGATAGGTGAAGTTCTCCGACACCTTCAGAAGACTGTCATGGACTTTGATATTTGGGGTCACAGGATACTTGTCGTCTGGAGTAGGCTGATGGAGCACTTCCGTCTTCTTTGTGCTTATTGTGAGGCCAAAGTTGTCACAGGCACTAGAGAACTTATCAACACAGTTTTGCATGCTATCCTCATCGTGTGCCAGAAGTGCACAATCATCAGCAAATAGTAGGTCACAGACTTGAGTACTTTTGGTTTTGGTTTTTGCCTGAAGTCTCCTGAGGTTGAACAGACTGCCATCAGTTCGGTACTTGATGCTTACCCCTTGAGGAGGAGAGCTAAAGGCTTCTTGTAGCATTGCAGAGAACATGATGCTGAACAGAGTTGGGGCTAAGACACAACCCTGTTTTACCCCATTTGTGGCAGCAAAGGGCTCTGAAACACTGCCGTTGCTTTTGACTGCAGCTTGCATGCCATCATGAAACTGGCGCACTATTGTGATGAATTCGGGTGGACACCCAAACTTCGCCAAGATTTTCCAGAGGCCTTCACGACACACTGTGTCAAATGCTTTTGTGAGGTCAACAAATGTGATATACAGCGCTTTATTTTGTTCCATGCATTTTTCCTGAATCTGTCTAGCAGCAAAAATCATATCCGCCGTTCCCCTCTCTTTGCGAAAGCCACATTGGCTCTCGGGAAGCAAGTCATTTGACGAGAGGTGATCAAGAAGGCGATTCAGAAGCATTCTTGCCAATATTTTGCCAGCAATTGAAAGTAGAGAGATTCCCCGATGGTTGTCACAGACTTGGCTGTCCCCTTTGTTTTTGTACAGATGGATGATTGAAGCATCTTTGAAGTCATGTGGCAGCTTCCCTGCTTTCAACATATGATTGAACAACTCGGTCAACCTTTCAATAAGCTTTTCTCCACCGAAGGCATACACCTCAGCAGGAATTGAATCCACGCCTGGTGATTTGTTAAAGGACATCTGATTTGTGGCAGTTCGGGTCTCATTTGCTGTGAATGGCTTGGCAAGAGCTGCATTAATAGGAGTCTGAGGGAGGCGGTCAATGGACTCAGTATTTATATTTGATGGCCGATTTAGCACACCTCCGAAATGTTCTGCCCAACGCTGAATTATGGCATTCAATTCAACAATGCGTGTTGAACCATCTGACGCAAGAAGTGGCGTAGTGCCAGAGCGGGATGGTCCAAACACAGCTCGGAGGCTCTCAAAGAACTTTCTAGTGTTGTTTGTGTCGGCATATTTCTGAGTTTCTCTTACTCGCTCTTCAAGCCAGTCATTTTTCATTTTCCTCAGCTTCTTCTGGAGTACACCCTTACATGCACGCAGTGCATCAGCTTTTGCTGTGGAAGAGGGGTCACTGCAGTGAGCTTGGATGAGACTATTTTTTTCTTTGATGAGCACTTTGATTTCATTATCATTATCATTGAACCAGTCCTGGTGCTTGCGGACAGGAAAACCAACTGTGCTGCTGGCGCAAGAGTGTACAGTCGTATTTAGGTCAGTCCAGCTCTGTTCAATGTTCTCAGGGTCAAAAGTCACGCAATCCAATTTTGAGGAGAGTTCTGATAAGAGCTCGCTCTGTTTCTCAGCTGAGCAGAGTTTTGAAACATTTAGGCGTTTAGGTGGCGCTTTCCCTTGAGGGCGTCTAATGCGCCTCAATGTTAGTCTGAGCTTGCAAACAATGAGTCTGTGGTCAGTTCCACACTCGGCACCACACATCGCCTTTGTTACAAGGACATCCTTTCTGTCAGTCTTCCTCACAATGACATAGTCTATGAGATGCCAATGCTTTGAGCGGGGATGCATCCATGACGTTCTGTTTCTCACGGGGAGACTAAAATTTGTGTTGGTAATGAACAGGCCAAATTCAGCGCACAAAGTAAGTAAGCGCAACCCATTGTTATTGCATGAACCAACTCCATGAGGGCCCAAAACATTTGGCCACGCTGAGATTTCGGAGCCAACCCTAGCATTGAAGTCCCCCAAGAGAATCAGCTTATCAGCTGCCGGGACAGAGCATATGACAGATTCTAGATCAGAATAGAACTTGTCTTTGGCTTCATCTGGGTTTGTCATGGTGGGCGCATATGCGCTAATGAGGGTGGCTAACTGGCTTTTCCCAACTGGGATCCTGAGTGTCATTAGCCTGTCATTTATTTCAATTGGCATGGACTGCAAGTTTCTGACAAGGTCATTTTTAATTGCAAACCCAACACCATGCTGTCTCGGTTCGACTGCACCCTTGCCTTTCCAGAAGAAGGTGTATCCACCACTGAGCTCTTTGAGTTGGCCACTATCAGGGAGTCTGGTCTCACTGAGTGCCACTATGTCCAGGTTGTACCTGCTGAGCTCAATGGCAATAAGTGCAGTGCGTCTTTCCGGGTTGTTTGAGTTGTCCTGTAGTGTGCGTATATTCCAGGCTCCTAGCCTGAGTAAGCTGAATTTCTTTTTGTTTCGACCGCAAAAAGGGATCCCCACTGGTCGCGGTATACCAGTCAGGGTGATGTGAAGTGGGCTTTCTTTAGGGCACCTTTTCTAGCCCCTTCCTCAGTTGAGGTGAGCAGTGCTATCCTTAAATAAGGCTGCTCAGCTACTGTGGGTGCTGCCTCCCCACGCCTCCACTTCAATCGACGATGAAGCGACCATAGCCCACAGCCACCAACGTGTAGGTCTGTGCTAACAGCTTCCAGTCTATCCAAACCTGCTGCCACCGCACTCGCCCATCGCCGTTGGAATTTTGAGAGGAAAGAAGACGAGACAAAGATGAAAGAAGACGAGGTGAGTGTTAAGACTGGCGCAAAGAATTTGTTTTTAGTGAGAAAGAGCTGCGCAAACATCAGACTCACTCTCTCGCCTGGACACAACTTATCCAAGTGGCAAGACAGGGTCAAGACGACTGGAAATGTATCCAGGTGCAGGAGGATGCCAGAGGGACAGTCATATTGCCTGACCGGCTGCCTGTAGGCTACTCCACAGCCTCGCAGTCCCAACTGACTAGGGTGAAAGACCCAAACCAAAGAACACCAATACTGGTGGATGCTCTGTGTCACGATATCCAGGCCAGAGTGACGGTATATTGCCATCTGCCCTATCAATCAACCACTGGCCTGCTGCCGCCAGCTTAGAAGCTGCGTCTGGGAAGTTTGCTCAATTCTTCGTCTGTGATTTAGGCAAACAAGCCTATGACCACACCGCTACCGGGGGCCAATATGAAGGACTCAAGTACTGAGGGTCACATTGTGCCCTAGCATGTGGCCGTTGGGTTAGATGAAACCTCCTCCGCCCTGGCCGTTTGCACCGACAGGTGCACGCCCACTGATACCATGCTGATGGATGAACAGAAATGTACTAGGTTGAGAAAATCAAGATGACTGATGGTTGAACAGAAATTTACTATTGCACTAATAGAAAATGAAAGCAGACCTAATTTGACAAAAAAAAAAAAGAAATTTGATATTTTAAGCCCCGACCATCATTTTGCTCAGCTCTGTTTACTTGGCTGGCTGTGACATATTACTGTCACCCCAGATATTTTCTTTCTTTGCAAAGTACATCTGTTATTAGGAATGACCATGAATTTCCTTGGGTTTAAAGTGCAAGTGGCTGAGTGATTATATTAAATCACATAATGTAATAAGTATTCTGTAACTGGTCTCTTTTTTGTTGTATTGCAGACTGACATTTGTATAATATACATGGCTTTCTAAGTTGTTGAATTATATACAAACCTAAAGAAAAAGGGAAAAAAAAACCTGTCATCAAATGATTCTACATGTACTTGCATTACTGTTAAGAGTATTCAAACTATACAGGAATTTCATGCTTTTGTGAATATATTTCTTTTATACTTTATTAATCTTGACTTCTGACTTTGTGTGTATATTTTCAGTTGCAAGCCTTTTTCTTGATAGCTGATGATGTCATGGATCATTCTTTGACAAGAAGAGGTCAACCGTGCTGGTACAAAAAGGTGGGTAAAATTGATTGAGAATGAAACTTGTTCCTCTGAGGATATTTTGCTTCTGTTTTTTATAAATTATACAGAGCTCAAATCATAGCATTTTAGAAACTCCTAGGATCTCCCAGAAACTTTTTGTTTTGTGAGTGACTGAGATCTGCATTGATATCTTTCCATGTGCAGTCCTGACCTAGTGGAGCTTGACTTGCTTGTTTTGAGAATTCCCTGATGGTGGGTTTGTAATCAGTGACAACGAAAGCATTATTGATCTTGAATAGTTTGCCTATAGCTTAACAAGGTTTGGCCTCAGGAATGCTAGGCTTAGTAATTTTAATCATTGCTGTACTCTACAATGTGGTGTTAACTGTATGTCGCAGTATCTTATGTTGTTGAATGTACTTGGCAATACTAGGTTACCCAAGCGCAGGATCCCCTTTGGCGTGGGACCCAGTAACCCAGGTGGGAGCTATTGGTCCAATGGGCTGAAAGCTGGCCCTGGTTGTTAAGTTTTCCTGTGGGTGGATGGATCCTAGATCAGAACTGATGAAAGAATTACATTGTCCAAGATAAAATGGCAAATACATTGAATCAGTTTAAGCCCAAGTTGCATATAGTTTTACAGCTTTAGTTCAGATATAAACTGTAGTTTTAATTGTGTGTGAGGATAATTTTAAACAGTTCACTGGCTGTACCATGAAACAGAATAAGTATACAGGACCTAAGTTTATAGGAGAGAAAAAAACAACTGTTTTACATGAAATGTATCCCTTACGTATCCCTTATCTTAAATACATTTTCAGTTATATATATACGTACTTAAAGATTTGAAATACTGCACTTCTACTTAATTTGTAGAGAGGAAACAAGACTTCATCAAGGAGTTCATGGTACATACGTATATAATTGGCAAAAAATGTTGTCATCTGCAGTTGTGCAAATGCACTTATTATACAATTTAATGATGGGCCAACAAGTTTGTCAGTGCTGACAAAACCAAGTCAAGAAAGGGTTTTTATTTTTGGAATCCATTTCAAGCTTGCCAACTGTCCTTAAATGTACAGGTAGGTCACAGGTGTTGGGAAAGATGTGAGAAATGATTTTTTTCCTTTGCCAAAAGAACAATCTACAAGTAGTGCAAGATTTAAGGACAAAGGCCAGTTTAGCAAGACAGTGGGGATAGTGTGCACATTATACTACTACAAATAGATGACATAATGTGCAGTATGTTACAGTATTTTGCATTTGTGTTTTCCCTTTTGTGGAAACAACAACTGAGTAACACTTTCAGTGTGCCTTTGTGGGCTGTGGGCTCTCTTAGCCCTGGAGGTGTGCCTTTGTGGGCTGTGGGCTCACCTAACCCTGGAGGTGTGCCTTTGTGGGCTGTGGGCTCACCTAGTCCTGGAGGTGTTCCTTTGTGGGCTGTGGGCTCACCTAGCCCTGGAGGTGTGCCTTTGTGGGCTGTGGGCTCACCTAGCCCTGGAGGTGTGCCTTTGTGGGCTGTGGGCTCACCTAACCCTGGAGGTGTGCCTTTGTGGGCTGTGGGCTCACCTAGCCCTGGAGGTGTTCCTTTGTGGGCTGTGGGCTCACGTAACCCTGGAGGTGTTCCTTTGTGGGCTGTGGGCTCACCTAGCCCTGGAGGTGTTCCTTTGTGGGCTGTGGGCTCACCTAACCCTGGAGGTGTGCCTTTGTGGGCTGTGGGCTCACCTAGCCCTGGAGGTGTTCCTTTGTGGGCTGTGGACTCACCTAGCCCTGGAGGTGTTCCTTTGTGGGCTGTGGGCTCACCTAGTCCTGGAGGTGTTCCTTTGTGGGCTGTGGGCTCACCTAGTCCTGGAGGTGTTCCTTTGTGGGCTCACCTAGTCCTGGAGGTGTTCCTTTGTGGGCTCACCTAGTCCTGGAGATGTTCCTTTGTGGGCTGTGGCCTCACCTAGTCCTGGAGGTGTTCCTTTGCGGGCTGTGGGCTCACCTAGTCCTGGAGGTGTTCCTTTGTGGGCTGTGGGCTCACCTAGTCCTGGAGGTGTAACAATCAGGTGTTCCTTACTGACAGGTCTGTGTTCTCCGCTGCTACAAAACTGATATTTTCTGACTTTGATTCTACAAAGAAATCTTATTTTTCAGGAAAATGTAGGCCTGACAGCTATCAACGATTCCTATTTCGTGGAAGGCTCTATATATGCCTTGTTAAAAAAATATGTGAAGGGCAAACCATATTATGTGCATGTAATGGAGCTATTTTTGGAGGTAGGTGGAATATTTGTCATGTGCATTGAGCGGTCATCAAATGTCCATATAGTTGTCAAGAATATTCTGGAACTGTATATATTATTACTATTTCTCTCAGAAATGTTGGATGGCTCGGATATAGGGCTGATCTGAGAGGGCCTGTATGAACTGTGATGAGGCTTGTTGTGAAAATACTTGATGAATTCATTCAGAACTGGACTGGGGAGGGGGGGGGGGGTTCAGTTTTGGTTGGGACAGTTTCTAAGTGCAGCTGAAGGAAATACACAGAAATCCACTCAACCTCACAATATTTTGTTTACTGTGTAATTATTTAGAACAATTGATGCAGCAGAAACTGCTTGTGTAAAAGTGTAAACTGTTTCATTACGTTTCATCTTTGAAAGTTTCATGACTGCACCTCCAGTCATTTCTTTTTTCTTTTTTTTATTGTTCAAAAAGTGAGGCCATAAATATCCTCTAAGTTGTCAAATGATGATTGTAGATATTCCATGGCATCATGGGTGACAATGGCCAGCAGTTTCAGACACAGCTGGTGTTTTCCTTGTGCCTGCTGGTGATTTCTTTCATCTGTTTTAAAGACTAGAACTGCCTGTGTATGTTGGATATAGTGTTTGCACTTTGTGGGATTTTTATTTCTGTGGACAATTTGCTGTCAGGAAAAATAATTTGATTTCACTTTTACCCATGCAAGGAAGGAGTATGGAAGGTAAAATGCCTTGTTGTCTTCAAGCTGATTGAATCTTGTCACTGCCATTCGTGCTGAAGAAATTTCCTTGTTTTCTTCTCCCCAGACTACAATACAGACTGTGACAGGTCAATGTCTAGATTTGATTACAGCCCCTCCTGAAGCCAAAGTTGATTTCACCCAATTCACTATTGAGAGATACAGTGCTATTGTCAAATGGAAAACTGCATTTTACTCGTTCTATCTTCCTGTGGCTCTGGCTATGCATATGGTAAGTGGATATGTTTTGTGTTCATTTTGTTGCTAGCTGAGAGAATAAGATAACAGACAGATTAGTATATGGTGATGGGAGGCAAGACTGCATCTGAATTTTTTATGCATCATTTAAGTTCTTGTGCATTCAAGGTATAGTAATTTAGAATATTGTGTACTATTATGTGCTGTTTCGGTTAATTAGGAGATATGAACAGGCAAACATATACAAAGAGTGGGAATTTTTATAGTGATTTAGATTCATATTCAAACACAAACCCTGTTCTAAGCAAGTTGGGATAAACCTTTGAAATATGTAAAAGCAAACTGTCCTGAATGTCCTGTGATAGGATTTTTTAAAGAACTGCAGGAAATCTGTAAGGTCGCAGTAGCTCAGGTTTTGAATGGAACAAATTTAACTCTTTGACTCCCCTAAGCCGGATTTTGCGGCTCAAGCCGCCGACAAAGTCGGACCCTAAGCCGGATTTTCTGGCTCGGAATTATAAACTTAATTTACAAAGATACCAATTGTTGTAACGAAGTATACTTTCGCATATGCGCGAGGTTGGTTTTCCTGTTCCTTCCGGGAAATGTAAACAGTGAATGGCGTGTTGAAATCGATGTTTTTTGTTGTTTTTAAAAAATATTTTTGTGTTGTGACATCGTGAAATATGTCGCCATATCTGTGATATGATTTTGATCATAACTCAAAAAGTTTGGGAGATATCTTCATGAAATTTGGATGGTGAATTCATAATGGGATTACTGTTATTATTTCAAAAGTTGAATGGATAGGGATACCTAGAACCAGTATGAGCATGGGGTAAGTTGAAAAATTTAGTTGTGGATATCTGTTCTTGAATTTTTAATTTCACTTTCCTGTCCTTTTTGTGTATCAAAAGTGTGCTAAATCATTCTGTCAATCCTTTTATCTTATTCTGCATATAATTTCCAACAAATTGATATGAATATTGTGTAGTCTAGCTCTATCCAGAATAAACTTGTATATGATTTAGAAAGTCATATATGCAGAATTTTGTTTGTCGCAAATTTTCCTGGGGTCCAACGGTAAAATTCCGCCGGGGAGTCAAAGTTTTAAACTGTTGCAAAAAAAAAAAAGAAGAAATTGTATAAAATTGCAAAGTTCCGTATTAGAAAAAGGCAACCAAGAAACCATAACCATAAATCACAGAAGAATTAGAAATGGAAAGGAAAAACAACAAGCTGTGTTTATGTATTTTATGGAATGCAATTCACTTGAATAAGGTTCATTATTATTGATTGACTGAATACCTGTAGAGGGCAACTGTGAATTATTCATTACCAATGTGATATTATGAGATCATTTGGAGGGTATAAAAAGCTACAGGTAGCAACTGTGGAGTAAGTAATGATTTTCACACCAGTTGTCATAAAATATAATCATTATGTTATAGTAACTGGCCCAGACCTGCCAACTGCCCGTTACTTTATGAGACTGTCCTATAGTTTGAGTGTCAGAAGAACATGAGACAGAATTGTGGTAGGAAACAAAAAAGAGAAATTCCTGGCAAGTTTGAGGATAAAAGCCAGTCCAGTGAAGAGCAAGTCAGAAGAATTGTGGGGAAAGATTACTGGATTTACTTTTGATTCTGAAAGTACTTTTATTTCTCCCATTTTCTGCATATACAACTGGCCTGTCATTGTCTCTTTTCATTGTCTTTCTCTGTTGCAAAAGAAAGAAAAGACCAACTCACTGAACAGATTCAAAGGCCTTAGAAGCAACTACATATACTGGAAACACACCTTTGTCTTGAACAAAGTTGGTGCAGATTTTGAAATTTGATAGAAAATGAGTGGCCATAATAGTTTAAATGTTCTTATTCAACATGTTTGTTTTAGGCTGGCATCTCAGATGAAGATTCTCACATGAAAGCAAAAAGAATTTTATTGCAGATGGGACACTTCTTTCAAGTACAGGTGAGTAATTGAAGCTTTCGCCAGGGGTCATCCTCCTCCTTGGGTCTGACCTCAGCCCTGTCGAGATGTTCAGCCTCCCTCATCTTTTGTAATATGTGAGTGTGCATGAGAAAACCCACAATATGTCGAAAACATGACATTTTGAGTTCTGTACATATAATAAAAGACATTCCTGATAAATTGAAGTTAGTGACACCCCTAAAACAAGATTTTGAGAAAACGGCATTTAATCCTAAAAGTGGCAATAGCTAATTGACCCAGTAATATTGGAGTGACTGCTGTTAGGAGACCGTAGTCTAATAACTAAGCCGGTATAGAGATCATAGTGAGTAGTGTTCACTGCTCATCTACAGTTTACCCTGTAACATGCCACGGTCCCCTAAACAACAGCCAAGTCGGAAGTTTTTTGATCTTGTTAGGAGACCTTTGTCTAATTACAAAGCCTTTATAGAGATCATAGTGAGTAGTGTTCACTGCTCGTCTACAGTTTACCCTGTAACATGCCACGGTCCCCTAAACAACAGCCAAGTTGGAAGTTTGTGTCGGACCCATATTTTCACTTCAAAGCCGTTTTTCTCAAAATCAGCTCTTTCGACATATTGTGGGTTTTCTCATGCACACTCACATATTCTTGTATCATCATGAATTCAAAAACTACAAGATATGCCAGTTTACAGCTAGATTCAGGTCTGCCCTATGATCTCTGTCCACTTACCTATGAAAAATTTCTCATGTATGAACCATACCTTGCCTTTGGGAATAACATAATAATAATTAGAATGAAGATAATTTATATAGCACCCAATCCAAACAATTTGCGCTTTTCAACTGCAACTCATTCCCCCCCCCCCCCCCCCTCTTTTTCTCTCTATCTCCCTGTCTCTGTCTCTCTCTCTCTCTCTTAAACACAAGTTCTATTACAAACACTCCTATGCTAGACATAGTCACAGACACAAAACATTGGGGCATAAGGCAGAAATTAAACAATAAAACAGCAAAAATAAAATGAATTGAGAAAGTAAATGAATTGGGAATGAGAGTTCACAGCTGAAAGTGTTTTTGGAAAAGGTGGGTATTTAGACTAGTTTTGAATTTTGATTTGGTAGATGCTTCTGGCAATGATTTTGGCAGCGAGTGCAGGGCACAGTGTGTAAATGCTCTGCCTCCTAGTTTCTTTGACTTGCAGTTAAAAATCTTAAGCAGGCGCTGATCGCTTGATCTTAAAGAACGAGGTGGTGAGTAGGGCTCTGCCAGGGTGGAAAGGTAAGGTAGTGCAGTTTTGTTTTGCACTTGTAGCACAGAACTGCAATTTTGTACTGGATTCGCAACTTAACTGGTAACCAGTGCAGTTTAATAAGCATAGGGGTAATGTGTTCACAACTATTCTTCTTTAAGACAATTCTAGCAGCTTGGTTTTGAAATCGTTGCAGTTTGTTTAAAGTTTCCTTGGATAAGTTTGCAAGAAGGGAACTGCAGTAATCTAAGCGAGAATATATAAATGATGAGATCAAGCTCTTAAGAGAGTCTTCGTTTAGAAGATATGACATTTGACCTATTCTGCGCATCTCACAGTAGATGGTTTTACACAAATTTGAACATGGAGATGCATGGAAAGTTTAGTCAAAATATACCCACAGATTTTTAGCCTTCTCTGAAAGAGATTCTCTCATTTCCAAGGCAGATATTCTCAACATCACCAGGATTCCATGCTCTCTTTGTGTTACACAGTATCACCTCCGTCTTATCATCATTCATCTTTAGCTTATTAGATTCCACCCATTTTTTCACATCTCCACTCTATAGAGGTAACTAGTTTCTTGATGTCAGAGGGTGGAACAGACATATATGCAACTGGGTGTCGTCAGCGTACATACAATATTTCACATTGTGTTCTCTTACGATAGAGCCAAGTGGCTATGTATAAAGCGTGTACAAAAGAGGCCCCAATACAGATCCTTGGGGCACACCAAAATGTAGATTAAAAGATATTGACAAATTTCTGTCTACAAGAACTGATTGAGTATGGTCACATAGATATGACTTGAATCATTGGAGCAGAGTCCCAGATAAAACGAAGGTCTTGTCTAGTCTCTCAATGAGGATAGAATGGTGAATAGTGTCAAAAGATGCACTCAGGTCAAGGAGGGCCAAGATGGACACCATTCCTCCATCAGCAGCACTTGAGAAAGGCTGTCTCTGTGTTATGAAATTCTCTGTAAGCAGATTGATACACTTCATTTAAATTATTTTGGCTCAGATGGTTCTTGAATTGACCAGGAATTGCTTTTTCTAAAAATTTTGATACATATGGAAGATTTGACATGGGCCTGAAATTCATGAGTTCTTCTGGGGACAAATTATTTGTTTTCAAAAGGGCTGCAACAATTGCTTGTTTAAAAGGAGATGGGACTGTTCTTGACTGGAGTGATTTATTAATAATGATTTGTAACAATCTCAGCAAAACTATCTTATGTTGTCAGCACAGATGTTGGAATGGGGTCCAGACAGAATGACTTGGGTGGGAAGAACTTTATATTTGTCTTAACAGTTTCCACTGAAACAGTGTCAATAAGTGACACTTCAGTGCCAGCAAATGATTCAAATTTGGGTGGTGGTACGGAAGACAAATCAAGCGTTGATTGTGTTGCTGAGATTTTCTCATTCAAATATTTGCCAAAACTGTCAGAAATCTGACTTTTTGGGATACACTGAGGAAACACTTTTAATTTTGATTTATGCAGTCTATAATTGAAATTTCTAATAATTTTACCTCTGCTCTCAAGAACTGGAGAGATTCTGTGTTTTCTTTCCTGGTCAACACCAGGGAAATAGTATCAGTTTTATATTTATTGGCCACACAGTAAGTTCTCACAGACTGCATATTTCTATTTGTTGAGTGCTGAGCAAATAAACGACGTGTGAGGAAGAGCTCTATAACTTAGAACTTGATTTTCATTCTATGATAGATCAGATTAACTGGAAAACTCTGGGTGGTTGAAAGGGATGGAAGCTGGAAATCCTTTCCCAGAAGCTCACTAGAACATTTCAGGGATTTACATGAGGGTATTACAGTAATGTCTGTGTAGATCTGAGCCTTTGCCTTTGCCTTAAAGACTGGCATGGTCAGGTATAGTGAGTACCTTCATAACTGTGAGTGACACACGACCTGGTCATCTGCCACTGTCACTCCAGATGAGAAAATCAAGCAGAATGATGGTTGGGGCTCAATAAACAAAGTTTTTTATCTTTGCCAATTGAGATTCCCTCTGTCTACTAATATAAAATATGGTAAATTTTTGTCCTGACCATCATTTTGCTAGGTTTTGTCAACTTGGGTGGCTGTGACATAATCCCGATTCTGTACTTCTTAACAAATAGTCTTTTAGAATTGGTTGTTGCTATGCTATTGAATGTAGCTTGGGCTTCAAAAAAATAAAATAAATGTTGTATTGTGATAGTTGAAGAATTTCAAAAATATTTCAATTCTGATAGCCAATGGTGAGTAAACAGCAGGAAAATGATTGCTTTTCTTCACTTGTATAGGATGATTATCTGGACTGTTATGGAGATCCTGAGGTCATCGGCAAGGTTGGAACTGATATAGAAGACAACAAATGTGGTTGGTTGATTGTTCGAGCTTTAGAGATGGCATCAGCAGAGCAGAAGGAAAGTTTAAAGGTCAGTCATATATCCTATGACCAGCCGCACCGGAAAAAAGCGTATAGGTCGTTAATTGGTCGGTGTTTGGTAACACAAGTATCATACTTTAGCCATACCGGAATAAAACGTAATCCTTTTCTGCCGGTTGTTTATAGCCGTACCGTAAGAAAGCGTAATTTCCTATATAAATGCACGCTATGATACGGTCTGGCTGCTCCTCCGCAAGGCTGTGTTGCAATTTATTACGGTATGGCCGTTTTGCGGGTGGTCGTTGATTTCCGCTTAAATACGGTGCGGCCTGACTGGGGTTTCGTTCCAAGTCTACCATCACTTGACTTCTTTTTTAAGATAGGCGTATCCTGTGCAAGAATCATAGATCCAAGTTATCATCAGGTAAGACTTGCTTTTTTTTTTCTTGTTTTTTATTCAGTAATTAAAAAAAAACAACACCAGTGTTGATGAATTATCAACTGTGTAACCAAACAAAATTCCCAAACACGTTAGGGTTGCTTTCATTCAGTTGTGAGCCTCATAGCAACTTTTCTTTGTGTTTTAGCTAATGGTTTTGTTTAATGTGCAAGTGACTGCATGATTGAGTGAGTGAATGAGTGAGTGAGTGAGTTGGTGAGTAAGTGGGAGAGAGAGGACCTACGTAATTCATTTCTGCTACCATCACGAGTAATAACAATGTATGCACTGTTTCTCCAGATAACACCAACCGATCTTGACACCCTGAGGGAAGCGCTGTCAACAAAACAAGAAAATGTGACGGAGCAGCTCAGAAGAAACTATAGTCACTTCCTCCAGTCAACACTTACAAGCGCAGTACATGTACCACAATACGAACTATTGCCTACTGACAGTGAAGAACAGAAGATCATTCCAGCATCCTTTTCCGAACGTCGACCCCTGGCAACGGTAGGAGATGGAAATTGTCTCTTCAATGCTGTTTCCATTGCACTGATTGGCTCAGACTATCTCGCTCAGTCGCTTCAAATCCTCACATCAATAGAATTAGGAAGAACTAAGAAGAGACTACAACTACTTCAAAGATCCTGTCATCAGTGACAATCTGTCCATGACTGACTGTGGCTATGATCATCAGCGATGATGACATTGAAAAATGCTGGCATGAGCATGGTGATATCAAAGCACAACAACAACTTGCTTTGAAAACAGCTTGCAGTGGTTACTGGAGCGGATTGCTAAACTTCATTGCGCTTGCAAATGTCATTGGGCGTCGACTTGCGTCCGTTTACCCAAACACAAAAGGATTATGCTTAACGCTGCAGTTACTGTATAACAGAACTCTCTCTTCTCAGAAAATTCAAATCTGGATGATGTAATTATTATGATTTGTGGTCCAGATTATGCACAGATTTTGCAGGTGTCTTCGAACCAAATCACTTTGTGCCATTAATAAGGGACGTGCCCTTGGATTCAGACGAGGAAATATTTGAGAAGACATTTACAGTGCTGGAACCATTGCATTTGCCAGTCGTTGACAATGAATGGGGTGATTGCCTCGTGCCTTTAAAGAGACTGAAAACTGATTTAAAAACAGGATACCTGGGCGCAGATTACTTCCTCCACCTGGGAAACAGATGATGATATCCCCCTGAAAAAAAATTTAGACACATGCACACAGATTGATTCCTGCACCTGGGAAACTGATGATGACGTGGACACCAAAAAACTGTCTTTTCGGGTAGACCAAGGGCATGTCGCCTCTGCATGAAGCACAAGATAAGGACAAGAAGCGGCAAAGCAAAAGAAACGAGGGATGGGTGTCTACAGGGCCAGATTCATTTGCACAAGGACTGTTTCTGGCAGTACATGTACCACGAAAAAGCTTGCAAGATCTCATCCTCTTCAAATCTTGTTGCCAAACGTGACGCCTTAGCTTCACCCAAACGGACGATGCCATTGCAGAGTCAGCACGTTCCTTCACGCCATTTTCACGCCAGCCTGTTGTGACAACATCGGCCCGTTTATGCAGATCACCTCGAAAGCTAAAAATCACTCCCGATGCCCAGTACTAGCACTGGCTATAGAACAGTGATTGTGCTTTTTAATATTGGAAGACAATCAGTCAAATCAAGTTGATTTTGTTTTCTTCACTCAGTTCTTTCCATTGATGTTTGACTACGACTGGTTATTCACCTATACAGTGTTTTTTCTTTGACAAACTTCCTACCTGATTATGATTTCCTTAAAAGTCGTACACATGCATTTTAAGGGTATTTTCTCATTTTTAGGGCTAAAATAAAAAATGACCCTGTTGTCTCTTAGAAATCATCTTAAGAGTAATAAGAGTTGAATACTTGTAATTCTCTGCAGTTTTTTTTTCTTGTAGACTTGACAGGTAATCTTACTTGTCTGTGATTAAGCCCACAAGTGCTTAGAAAAAAAATATGGAAACGCATTCCTACCAACAGCAGTACGTTGAGAAAGGGTCCCCAGGGTGGCAATGATTGATTGCATCTAGCTGTCTGTTAACTTATACTATAATTGAGCTAGAGGTTGAACATGTAAGCAGCTAAACTTCACGACTACGACATAAAAAATGAAACTTGGTGTACTGCATCAATTTTTGACGAAGAGTTACCTGGACACATTCATTTAAAATAAAAGCAGCCTTTAATATTATTTGTTTAAGAATGTTTGTCTTATATGTTTTTATGTACATCTATATCTAGACTCTATGTGTGAAAAGGCTGGCGATCTTAACAGTGCCTTACTGGAACATGTGTAAAACATTTTTATCACTCCCAGTCGGCTAACAGTCTATAGTACTTTGTATGGCGCTTTTAAACAATAAAACACGTATTTTTAGTGCTCCGTCTACTAGTCTGGAGTGGAATCTATAAGTATAATCCTGTTGTCTTCGTGTCTTTACAAATCTCTCCTCCAAACAGAATATGTATGGTAATATTTAAGAAATGTTACACCCCGATGTGTCACCATTAAGCCTACAGGCTGCCCGGGCACTCGAACAGCCTTCACGGGCGGGGAGGCTATGGTGGCGATACGCTTTAGTACGGTCTGGCCAAATGAGACATGTATAAAATGGCGGAGATAAAACCGGCCAGAGCGTAACAAAGCGGATTTTTTTACCCCTCTTTAAAAGTTAATAACCACATTCAGGGTAAAGACACTGTCTTTAAATTTAAAACCAGGTGTCACCAACCACTTTTTAATGCATACACGGAATTATAAACAAATTCATTGAAAAGGAACGCAACAAGAAATAGTTTTCAAATCCTACCATTTGCACAACATGCAGTGGAACGCAGGAAAAGCTTCAACACGGATACTTTGAGTCTTCGCACATCAGTTTCTATGAAACTTACATTCATAAAATTAAGCATGCACTTAGAACATGTATTAATGAGTGCCTCGTGTGAATTTCGGGCTGATTGAAGGAACAATCGTTCTGTTACAGCGTTCAGAAAAAGTGCAAAACAGACAAATCGGCCGGCCAAACGACACCCCGTTCCATAATGTAAACACTGGCTGTGGTAGTACATTACGCTTTTATACGGTACGGCCACAAGAATGTGGCTTTTTTTTAAGACGCTGGCCGGACAAAGGATATGTGTTGTTTTCTTGCATTGATACACAAGATTAACCCAGCCCCTCAGTAGCAATGAGACATGCTAGAGCTTGACATTTTTAGGTCTTTTGTTTTAAATATTCATAATATTCAGCCTGGGTGTTCAGTCTGGGTGTTCAGCCTGGGTGTTCAGCCTGGGTGTTCAGTCTGGGTGTTCCAGTGAAAGGCACAGAGACAGGTATGACTGAATCTTGATCACCTCAGACTTTCATCATCTGAAACATCATTATTTTGTAACCATCTTAAAGCCTTTGATCAATAAAAGTTTCTTAAAAATCATTTGCATATCAGCAGAGAGATCTCCACAGGCCAAAGGAATCAAATGCCTAGTAGTTGATGCACATGGCATACAAATGAGTTTAACTTTTTAAGTTTACTTTCTGATGATGTCTTTATGTCAGAATTATTTGCCAAAGAATAATAATAGATAGTCCAAACTGCCCCACTGAAGGGGGGAAATCCCGTTTTGGCATAATTTTAGGACAGCATTACTGCTGTGCGTTTATGTAAAATGGCATGTGTCCTACATCAAAATAAAATTCAAGTCTTCCTCTGTCGAAGTATTTTATCTTTTGTATTGTTTAATGTGTGTAGCCAAGTGTTTTTATTGCCTGAACAAGACACAGTCTTGCCGTTTTCGCCCTGAGTCGCACATACCGATTTGACCCCCTCATAAAAAAGGATCACGGAGCATTGCGCCAATGTAGCGCACATGTTTGAAAATAGCCCACATGGAAAGCCAGATAAATGAGGTTTAATTCAATGTATTTTTCATCCTGTTTTAAGTTGAAATTCCTTTATAAATTGTTTGTTTAAAAGTTTGCTGATCGAGAAACTGGCGGAAACTTTAATGGATCAGGATCAAAATTATATGCAAATAAACCTCAGCCTTTGTATTTTCAGGGTGTGCCAAAATTAGACTTAGGGTATGTGACTGTTTTTATAGACCCACCCAATACTTAATTTCGTCCCCTTTTTCCGACACTCAGTGCAAAGTCAATGGTGACACAGTTGACCTCCTTTTCAATTAAAAAAAAAAAAAAAAACATTATTTTTGTCTCCCTTGTAAGAGTTCACACAGAATTGACATCGGATGACGTTTGATGATTAAAAAAAGTAAAATGAGATGCTTGTACTATATTTGTACCCCTCAAAAAAAATTTGAGGGTAATGTACATCCCCTTGACTTGGAAACTGATAATTTTTAATGCTGTGACTCAATAAACAGTCATTTTATGGGCAGTCAAAGTTAGACTATTGTGTAATCTGCAAAAGGTAGCAAATTCGAGGTGTTTTTTCACTTTTGAAAATGCCATAACTTTCAAACCCTTTAAGTCAGTATGGCAAATTTGGTTTCAAAATTCTTAGAAAAGCAAGCTCCATCAGATTAGACAATAACTGGTGAGTTGTGATAAAAGGTAAAAATCAGTTTGGACTACCTAATAATAACAGACCCAAACTCTGCCAGGTGGAAAATTTCAACATTGAAGTTTCAGGTTTCAAGAATAAATCCTTGTATTATGGTCACATCTGTCAGAATGTATGGAATAGCAGTGGAAGTATTACACTGTCAGTTGTTTACTGTCTCCATTGTGAACATGTCTATATAAAAAACCAGCAAGGAAAAAAAATTCCCTTACACTAGTTGTATTCAAATTTCAGTATGAAAGAATAAGAGTCAGTGAGGGGTTTGAATATGTAGACCTATAACTAATTAGTGCTCAGAAATGTGGGACTGAAAGAAAAAAGAAAGACTCCTGTGGGTGGAAATTGGTTGGTAAGATCCAGCACAATTGGAATTTTAACAGCAGTCTTCATGCTCCACCAGTAATTTGTTTAATCTGCCTCTTGCTGTATTACTAAAATCTCCCTTACAGCGCCTCTCAGTAGTTAAACCCAGACAAGGTCTTGCAACTGACTGAGCAGAGCCAATCTTGTTAAAGATCCGTATTTTTATGAAACCAAAGAATACTGACTGGCACATTTTTATGTTGGGTGTAGTATTGGCAGAATTTTTGTTTCCGCAAAAGTAATTTTATTTCACTTTCAGGCATGAACTGAAAACCCCCAGATTTCTGAGCCCTGACCTGGGGGCAACAAACACCTCCCTTTGTCATGAGTTAATTTATTTAAGTATTTTAAGGCTCGCTCTGTCTCCCCAAAGCTGTGGCTTATCAAATGTTTATTCAAATTTCAGAGCTGTTACGGACGCTGGGATAAAGAAGCTGTGAAAAAGGTCAAGGCCATCTATGAGGACCTGGACATGGAGGGTGTGTTCAAAAAATATGAAGAGAAAAGTTACCAGGAAATCACACAATTGATTGAATCTATAGACAGCTCAGTCCCCAGACAAGTATTTATAGATTTTGCCAATAAGATTTACAAAAGGCAGAAATAGGTTTTTGTAATTTTTATCCTTCAGTTATACAATGGGGCAGTTTCTGTTTTATTGCTATATTTCACAACTCCATGGTTGTGTCTGACTATAGAAATTCGTTTGAACAAAAATATCAAAAATTGCTAGTGAATTGTCATTAAGTAAGTGATATTTGGTCAGATTTTAAAACTTAAATTTTACATTTCAACCCTCCCTGTGCCATTTTTTTCTAACTAACAACTTGTTGCCACTCAGATGCTTTTTTATTCTTCTTTAAAGTGTTAAACGGATCTTTTAACTCCCTCACTGCCACATGTTTTATGAATGATGGGAAATATACAATAGTATTGGAGGTTTAAGACAAAGTCAAATGATAACGGTGTTATCCGTACAAGATTTTCTCCAGTCAGATTGAAACTAATTACGTTTTAATATCCTGGAGCTTTTAGATGAGGCATGAATGTATTAAATGGTTATTTTCATTGACATCTCTCACTGTTTTACAGAACCAGAATTTTTTTTTTAAAACTGGCACAAAGTCAGAGTGGCAAATCAGATGTGTTTGATGTTTGGTTGGATCTTGTTAACTCTCACCCTGTGCGCGACGGCTTAAAGCCCGCTGTCCAGTCAGTGACCTTACTCACGGAGAATCTTATCTGGGGTCACTGACCCTTGCCGCTGACCACACATGCTGTCCACGTGGTTCGGTTTTTATTGATCGGTATGAAAACATTCGCTGCTATGCCTTACCACGCTTGATAATGGATTAAGCAGCAAAACCTTAGTCTGTCAGTCTCTAACCAATGATCTGACATATGATTCCAAACTGACAGCTGTAGTTTTCGTGAGAACGAAGCATGATAGCTAGCCATGCCCTCCCAAGCCCTACACAAATGGTTTCATCCTGATTGACACATACTAATAAACCAATGTGAGCATTTAGGGCAAAGATTATTTCAGAGCTTGTTTCTGATTGGTTCTTAGATACAGACAACTCCAGATGGAGGTCAGCTTGTGAGAAAATGAGATAGCCTAATATTGCAAATTTGTTGAGCAACAGTTCGCATGCCGATGTTACATCTTTTGAAAGTGTCGGGAGAGCCTTTGAAAGCTTAGTCGTTGTGATTCACTGGTTAACATGCCCCTGTCACAATGCCTTTGATTTAGAAGAGATACAGTGAACAATAAGACAGTGGTTACGTCTCAAAAAGGTCAGTGACCGGATGTGTGAAAATACGGCTTGCGCGTGGCGCGGTCAGCTTGACCTTGCCGACTAAAGCCGCCTGTGTGGCGTGAGCGCTTGTGAGTCAATACCGACAATTACCGCCCCGCACAGGGTGAAGGTTAAGTGATGAATTTTGACTGGTATGTGTACAAACAGTAAGTGGCTAATTGTTTGTTTGAAGGAGAAAATATATTTTTGAATAGTGCACAGAATACCCTGATTATTTAATAATAATGTGGGAATTCTAACAAATTTGGTGCTCTGTCTGCTCTGAGACTAGAATTTTAATTGAAATGGGAAACCTGGGTATTGTTATTATTGGAAATATTTAAAAAAAGTTGAACTTGGGTATTAAACAACAGGACAAAAGTGTTGAGACTTGCTGCCTCTGTGCATGTCAGGCTACTGACAAAAAAAACCAACAACTTTGTGGGCATATGGGAATATTTCTGTAGCCCTGCATTCAAACATCTTTGCCTTGTCCATCATTGCTTTGTTTATTCTTTTGTGACATCATGGCCTGACTGGATCAAACTTTGTCCCACTCTCTTTTGTATATTGTCAGATGTTTGAAAAATGCACAAAAACTGTAGATCTATGTGATGTATGTTTAATCAATGTTAAATATTTTTTCTGAGACATTTTTTTGGGTGTCTCTAGAAATTTGACAGAAATGTTATTTATTCTCATTTTCTTTTTCACTTTTTTATGGCGTCTTGTGCATTATCAGTTGTCTTTTTTTCCTGTTACCTGCGAAGTCATCAATGTAATTTGTGATACTCATTTATGTGATGTCTGTATTTTCAGTCATTTTTTTTTTTTTTTGTCCACACAATATATTATTTCAGTTGCATTTTTTTATGTGCAGTGAATAATTTTGCAGGGATGGCATGTTAAATTGTAATTACCAACTAAAATGCCATTTGTGGATGGTTTTCATGCAGTCTCAATGAAGTGCCGATCATACTTTCCCATTCTGCTTTTAAAAAGATGTCTTTTTTGTTTTGTTTTTGTTTTTGCAGCTTAGAAAAAAAACAAACGTAAATAAAAATTAAAAACTGAAATTGGTCCAAAATGTTAGGGTCCACATAATTCATGGTCAAATATTGAGGTGGAGCGCAAAGTTTCATAATGTTTGGCCAAATAGATGTGAAGTTTTTGGCAACTCCACGTTCACCGTCTAACTCCATTAAAGTATGAAGGGAAAAGTTTTCATAACAAAGAAAATGTTTGTGGGATTGAAAGCCTCAGAAAATCGGGAGTGAAAGACTAAGAGAGAAGCGAGACTGGCAGAGCCTGAAAACTAACATTCTTGTGGAGGCAAATCTTTCTGTCTTCAGACTCAGGAGCTGAATGGAAACATTGTGAAATTTCTTTGATATTTGGTGGACTTAACATTCAACACTGGCATTGTCTGCCTAGGGAGATTGTGCAGATGGGCAGCGTTTGTGCACAAATCAAAATGCTAGAGATATTCATCATATTATTCTTGCAAATCCACTTAGAATTGGTGTAAAATGTTGGAGAGAACATATGCTGGAGGGAATGTATCACAAAACATCATTTTACTTGTTTTCAAACTAATACAGACCAGTTAAGTGTCCGTTATTGTACAGGACTGACCTGTATGTAGGCTGTCGGGGAGGAGGTCAAAAATAGTTTTTGTTTTTGAAAAAGAAATTCATGCCAGATTTGAGGACAAAGACTGGTGCGGTTAAGTCCAAGACAGTGGTGACTGTTTGCACATTAGTATTATCATGTGACATGTGTATATGAAGTGTGTAACAGTATTTTTGTGTTCTCTTTTATATGGAAATCATAACAAACTGACAGTTTAAATTTGCCTTTATAGGGCATGGCTTCATGTGGCCCTTGAGGTGCTCAGTTACTGATTGTTTAGTTGGCAAGTCTGAGCTAGCCAGACAGGTAAATGCTGTAGTCTGCAGAATCTTTGTGAAATATTCTCCACCAGTGATAAAAATATCACATTACATTCAGAACATTGAAGTATTCTCATATTTCCACTACAGAAATGGGATATAATATAACATAGAAGTGGCTTCAGAAATATCACACACATTCAGATGAACCTGTTGTTCTCATCTCGGGTTGCATCAGTTGATAGCCTGGGGTAAACATTTACTGATTAGACATTTGCTTTCTCCATTTATTCCCTTGCTGCCAGCTGAGCATGTCTTACATGGATATGATGGTGAAAAATATTCACTTTTTCAGCCTCCATGTAACTTTCTTGATGGAAGTAGCTTAGAAGGACAGCTGTTGTTATCTGTCAGGATTGAAATGCTTGACAAGTATCCCTAGCCTATCAATGTACACTGTACATACTTCAGTAGCAGTTGTAAGTTCAGTATTATATACAGTACAGTAAACTTCTGAATTTTCTTTCTTTCATTCTTTCCTTCTTTCTTTCTTTCTTTTCAAAACACTGAAGTAACAAGGTGATGATGTCACAGGTGCATGTGGATTCCCTTGGGCCAACTCAGAGCTGTGACAATGAACAATGAAAAAGTAGACAATCAGTAACTTGTTGTCACACACTCGTTCACCACATTTGGCAGTTCAGTGAAAAGACATTGAAAGTTTAGACCTGATCTGCTTGTATTTGTCTGTTAGTTTGAAACGCCCACATGGTACAAGTTGTACGAGCACCACAGTTTAGGGGTTTACAAGTTCCAAATGTCTGGATGTGGAATAATTACAGGGTGGGTCAAAAATTACTTTACAATAATATTATTTTATTAACACAGTTCTATATATATCTCAACTATGTAAAGTGTGCAACAATTATGTTTCATCTGATTGAAGTATCCATCAGACAGAAAAAAAGTAAAGCTCAAAACCACATGCATGCTGAAATATAACTGTTTTAGTTGTAACACAACTGTGTTCATCAAATGTTGGTTCTGTGCGAGAAGTGATTATCTCCTTTATCAAGATAGAGATGGTCAATTCTTGCACTGAATCAATGACATTGTGGTAAGGTAACCTTTGGCCCACCCAGTAAATGTGTACAAGTGATTTAATTCATGCCACATGATACCACTGCTTACTATAATAATAAGATAACTCATATTTTTCATGATGATAATGTAACTAGGATAATGAAAGTGTGTGTGTGGGTGTCAGTTACTGTAATTTGTAATGAAGTACTGTTTGTATTGCTTGAAAGTGGTGTGTGTGTCTCTAGCCAACCTTGTCATGTCTGCCATGGATATGGCTCAGAATGCTATAAGGCTCAATAATACTGATGTTTATGTATGTATGAAATACCGGTGTAGCTTAGGCTTACATTTATGTGGATAATACCATGTCCTTACTGTATGTTTCTATCCATTTAACTCTTGAGTTTGGAAATTTTTCATGAGGCACAAAAACTAATTCAAGATTGGGTTGCAAATGTTTAAAACTTCTATGGGCTGGGATAGGTGATTGAATATATGCAACACTTGAAGTGTCTAGTACATGTATTGTTTAAAATATAGCATGACTAGCATGGCTGATATACTGTCTATTTACAGGCTAAATGGTGTTTCTTCGAAATCTTGAGGTTAGTGAATTGGAACATTCAATAAGAATATGTGATAGATACTATGGCTGAAAGACAGCCTGTCACTTGATTGTGTACGTTGGTTGGCCATTTATGAACCTCGGAGGTGCTCACACACTTCATTGTTTGTGTTTTTTGCATGAGAGCATGGACACTTGAATTGTCCATGCCATACGTGTTGTGTGGAAGAGCAATCTGTGAGTGCTGTTTCCATACAAGATTCAACTGTTGTATGGTATGTGAGGGGACAGCATGCCAGCCCATTTCTAAAAACATTCAGCTTGTCTGATCAATGAGAATTGGTGTAGAAAATAATAAATATTATCTCTCTGAACAGAAAATTCAAGACGTCTTCATGGTGAAAATTAAAAGCAATTAGGATAATTTTACAGTAGTGAATTGAGAGAAGGTGCTAAACTGATGTTGGTAGTATAGATTCTACATGTATCAATATGATAACTGATCTAAACTGAAAGTTTGGCTGTCACTTTAACATGGACAAATTTTATTCCCGCAACATGCACAAGTTAAACTACATGTAGGTGCCTGACTGTGAATGTCCATAGTGCAGTCCAGTCTTATTGCATGTAATGAGTGAATCTGAGAATCACATACAGCTGAATTGTCTTGGTATGTCAAAATATTCAGCTGTAATTATTTTAAAAGAGTATCCTGAATGTGTGTTGCTCAGGTAACTGAAGTGAAATAGGAGGCGAATAATAAATTCAGAGTTTATTATATAAACAATAATTGTCATCTTTTTCCTGTTTTCTGAGTGTGGAAGCATTATGTTCATGAATGAAAGTGAACCTTGGAACAAGACATTTGAATGTCGTAACAACAAGTAGTGTAGACCACAGCCATGGGCCGACTGAGTGTACTAGATCGATTCTTGACGGTCATTGAAGATATCATCAAATATGCATATCAGTAGAAGTGAAGGGACCCAAATTAAGAGAAATCACAGCCCTTGTCAACTGTTGCGATTGTCAAGAGGTCATGTTGGAGTTTGTGGTGGCCATATCGAAATCGAGATCAGGGTCAGGGGAGTTCAGCAGTGGAGATTGAGCTGAGATCAGGGTCAGGGGAGTTCAGCAGTGGAGATTGAGCTGAGATCAGGGTCAGGGAGTTCAGCAATGGAGATTGAGCTGAGATTAGGGTCAGGGGAGTTCAGCAGTGGAGATTGAGCTGAGATCAGGGTCAGGGGAGTTCAGCAATGGAGATTGAGCTGAGATCAGGGTCAGGGGAGTTCAGCAATGGAGATTGAGCTGAGATTAGGGTCAGGGGAGTTCAGCAGTGGAGCTTGAGCTGAGATCAGGGTCAGGGTTCAGCAATGGAGATTGAGCTGAGATTAGGGTCAGGGGAGTTCAGCAGTGGAGATTGAGCTGAGATCAGGGTCAGGGGAGTTCAGCAACGGAGATTGAGCTGAGCTGTGGTAGGATAGATAATGTTCAACTCGATTCGTGTGGACAAAAAACAGGTCTGGTTCCCCCTGTTACGATTTGGGGTATGCCCTCAAATGTTACGGGGTGGTATATTATGGAATTTAGGTGTTCGACTGCATTTAATAAATATCGAGAGGTTTTACAAAATTACTCTGCCATACCATGCCACATACACTAATAACAATTTCGAGTAAGTTATATCAAGGACCTTGTAGGGCCACAAATTTATTACTTAAAATTCCTAACAATTTCGTCTATCTTACATATTAAAAAGACCACATCAGCAGCATCAAATGAAAATACTATAATACATAACTAGAAGTCTCCTCTAGATTCTTAAGAGATTAGAAAATCCATATCATTCTGACTCATTCACAGTTTACTTAGTAATTATTTATCTTCAGAAATATAATCTGCCTACTATCTCACAAATAATATTCTTATGTCTCAGACGACAATATTAACTCAGTAATAGCTTATAAAGGATCAAACCGTCAAGACACACTGACGTAGTTAAGATAGATCTAGATCTGCTCTAGGATGGGCTGGCAATCCCCAGCCTCATCCAGACACATCAATTACAATTTACAAATGTGTATACCAGTCACTCATTCTAGATCTTAATTGCAAGTAAAAACATTATAGTCTTGCATCCTTTGGTAGCACTTCTACTGGAAAATTAGGGTCAGATTCACGTCATCGTCGACGCACTGTCTCGAAACTTACGATTGGTTCCCTGAAACGATATCAGGGAACTGGAGAAAATAGCTGTGGGCAATTTCCATTGTCTATCAAGGACATAGACATGTCTTTAACAGTCTCATGATTCTCTCAGGCCGAATCTTAAGCCGACGCCCTCGCAGAAGGAAGGATCTGCATGGAGTGAGTAAACCTAAAGATGGCTTCGCTTATATCTTCTGCAACCCCCAGCCAACTGCTCAAATTTGATTGGTGCATCCATTTCGAGCTCAGCTCGCAGTCTATTAATAGTAACAGACAAAGTTAAATTAGTATGTCAAAAGCTTTCGCAAAGTCTCCACACCCTCTACGTTTTATGTACGAATTTATTCACTCCTTATTCGCCCCGTCTTTCCTTGCTAAAGTACACCCAAACCACGGGGTCGAAAACTGCACCGTCACTGTTAATTTATCCATTCGTTCTATCTTGCCCCACTTTCTTTCCATCTCTAAGAAAAAGCGTCACAAAAACAAACCGTCCACGGGAATAGTTCAAGGACGTTTGCACTGGCCAAAATCAATGATGCCATGAAATAAACAAAGCGTGACCCAGCACGGCAATTCAAATCCTAACCCTGACACCCCCGACGCTCCAGCCATCCAGACCAAAGAGGAAGAAGAGAAAAAAAACAACAAAAAACTTTTTAAAACCTTGAAAATTTCAGGCCGAAGATTCAATTTGCCACATCACGACTAGACTGAGCAAAAAATCATTTTAATTGACAAAAAATAATTCAGTTTGAAAAAAAAAAAAAAAAACCAAACAAAAAAACAACAGTTGAAACTGCGAGTGGACAAGAAAAAAAAAAGTACAATAAAAACACTCAGTATGAGCTGGAGACCTCAAAGGTCGTTATATCCCCTCTCCATTGGAGGAAGGGGGGGGTAAACTTGACGAGATAAATCTTTAACTTGATTATTTCCCTTGCTGTTTTTCAATATTATAATATCGATATTTTACTTGCAAACTATGGATATTGTAATACATGTGTATTTTTTGGAGATGTCGCCCACCACTAAATTGGAGACCTCGACATTTACAACCAACGCTGGTGACAAGGAGTATGGCACACAGCATAGGCTACTCATTGTTTGTTTGTACATGTATCAAACCCTTGGCTAAGAGAAGAAGAATACTGTACGGGTATTTTTATTAGAGAAACAACACACATTTCGTGAAAAGTATTCTCCTGTTATTGCAGACAAGTTTTTAAACATTTGGTGAAATGTACGTATACTCTAGTAGAGTCGGCCTTATGCTGACACGACTGGCAAAGGGACAGAACTGTTGTATCCAAGGAGCTTGGTTGTATGGCAAGTGCTGCAAGTTGTATGAATAACTGGGCTTGTGCACTCCATCGTGTACACACGTCATGACAATTGACTTCCTCCATCTTACTAGTGCACAAATAAAGATACAGTATCAACAGAACCTCTTTGTGGGCGTTTTCTCTCACGGCAGATCGACGTGTGTTTCTGTACTAGTACATGTGCACAGTGTATCTTCTTCAGTTTTTCCTTGGGTTTCATCTGCAGCTGGTGTTTTGTATCAGTTGGTTGCAACACATTCAGGCAAGCGAATTTCCTTCTAATAATTTATTGTTCAACACATTGGTCGCCGACCCGATGTCGGGGGACATAACCACTACATGTATTAACCTTTTACGATAGCTTTACATTTAAAAGGGCGGGGGGTGGGGGGGGGGATAAGTCGGTGAAACGCATTCAAGCTGACTGCAATAGTCAGTGCACAACAGTAACGAATCTTGACGCCGCTCACAATAAATCCTTTGACCAGATGACAAGATGTGATATTTGAGGTATCCAATGAAATGTCCCTGCTTAAAATAACTGCCCGTCAAAACACCCGCCGCACATGGCTGGCTTGACGGGCAACTGCAGGCCTCAAGGCCAGCACTCTGGAGTCTGGACCAGCCTATCGGCCTTGCCGTTCGTGTTTGGCGTTTGGTGGTGGTATTTTGCAGTGTGGATAGGAGAAGGACTGAGAGGGAGGAGCATTATCCATGACACCAAAGATACATGTACTAGAATAATAAGATCAGATACTCCCTTCTTCCGGTCTCTTAAAATATCCTTTATATCCGGTCACGGGCACCGCCCACTCCCGGCTCGCATAGCCAGCGCTCCGCACAATGGATAATTTACATAAAAAAGACTAGAACAGCCAAGGGTTTTGGCTTCCCCCAGTCTCCATGTAATTTAATCATGAATTTTTGTATCAAGTAAAGCACAAAAACGGGAGGGCGAAGGAAGGCAAAAGAGAAGCAAAAAGTTTAAAAGGAAGGGAGAGAACATAGAGAACGCTTGACGCGCGAGAGAACTAGCGCGGGAGTCCAAGCGCCTTTTACCTGTCTTAAGTATGCCACTAAATCTCTTGTGACACCCATAGAGAACGCTTGACGCGCGAGAGAACTATCGCGGGAGTCCAAGCGCCTTTTACCTGTCTTAAGTATGCCACTAAATCTCTTGTGACACCCATAGAGAACGCTTGACGCGCGAGAGAACTAGCGCGGGAGTCCAAGCGCCTTTTACCTGTCTTAAGTATGCCACTAAATCTCTTGTGACACCCATACAGACCGCTTGTACTTTCCAGCTTCAGGCGTGCTGCGTCGCTTGTCAAGTCGACGCTAGTTTTAAAGTATTGAAAGTTAATTCTTTTCTCGCGTTGAAGCTGCTTGCTGAGAGTGTGTTGCCGTGCCGCTATTGATAAAATTGTCTTATTTCCCCTGCATTGATAACTTGGGCATAAACAACTTCCATTGAGATACGTCACAATGTGTTATTAGTAAAGTAAAACGAATTTTGATGTTTTTTCCTGTTTTGTTGCATCAATAAAAAAAATAAACAAAAGGCACGTGGCACATCATTATGATCGAATTTATAGCTTTTTTTTTTCATTTAAGGAAATATGGAAAAGACTGTTTGCAAACTAATCCTGAAAATTGAAATGTATACATGTAGTATGTAGCTTGATGATGATTTAACGCAAAATGTGTTTCTACACAGTCAAATAAAAAATAAAAATAAAGCAGAAGTATAAATTTTAAAAAATTAACATGTTTTTCTTTGGTTTCCTTTCGTATTACGTGAAAATAACACATTGCTTACCCCAGGGATATCACCAGCCTTTCTTCTGGCCGGATGGGAACGTGCCACCCATGACTGTGTAAGCCTTGGACTTATTTGGTCTAGTATAAAAGTGAATGTTTCAAGATTCATTCTAATGTAAGTGTGAAGTCTGTCGGGGTTGATCCTTCAACTGACTAAAGACGTGACATTCGCCAACGTTTCTCCTCTCTTAAGTTCATGCACACTTCCTCTTCCTTTTTTTTTAAAACATAAATTTTGGCAATGCAGTGTCCAGCAAGATGTATTCGTCGTCTGAAGACAATGCCATACTGAAACAATACCGGCACACAGCAGAGAAAAAAAAGAAGAGAAGAAAGAAAATCCAAGGTTAGTCTGTTATTGTTAAGGGAAAGTCCTTATACGTTTTCAAAACCCTTCACAGATCCCACTGTTGTTTACTTTCTTACTTGCATTTGCTGCTGGGAGACAGGGCGCCCGAGTTGCGTCATGAACGGAAAACCCAGCCTCGGTCCCATGTTATTCTAAAAATAAACTAGATCTATCTTCGGTATGATGGTAAATAAATAAAACGATTGTGTCATTGTTACCATATTTAAAAAGGAGAAAATAGCTAGAAGTTTCTTACAACAAACTACATGTACTTTCTAATTACAAAATAAGCAACTTCCAGCAAGGTCAAGGGTGAGAGCTGAACTATGAACAAAACTAGGAATATGCTCTATTCGCCTTTGTAAGAAAATGCGGTTGTTTACTTCTCTTACGCTTACGCCATAAAGTGGCGCTGCCAAACCCGTGCACGCGAAAACCCGAGCTGTTTCATCTTACCATTTCTAATATATACAATAGATCTATCTTTGATGACAGCGTGTGTGTGCGGTTGTATGCACCCAGGCGAACCCATCTAGATACATGTACATTACAACACGCTATGTTAAGCTAATCAAATCCTCTCCATAGAGTTTCCTAGCTCCGAGGTTCCATTTCGTTTTCACGCACAGTCATGCAAGCAAAGATACTAGAAATGATAGGTGTCGCTAACCCGTTCAGTAGTGATCTATGCGCTAACCTAGTTCTTTCTCGAAAGTTGGGGAAAAACTACACACGATTGTTACAGGTCAAACCTCGGTCAGCGACTCCATTAATGAACTAAGTAATAAAATGGGCGGAGTGAGAGAAATTCACCGCCAGCATAACAACACAAAGAGGGGTGAGGAGAAATGGGAGGGGGGGGGTATGGGCTACAATATAATAACTATAGAGTCATCACTGGCAGTCCAGCTACACAACTACTTTAAGATAGCAGGGTAGGCCTACATCTCCTTTGACAGCAATTGGGTTTTGAAAGACTTGGAATGCTTTACCCCCCCCCCCCCCAAACAACCATAGCCATACAAATGTGAAAATGAGTGAATTTATTTGTATAGTTTGAAAGCCCACAAGTTTAACCTTACAACTACATGTATATTTTGTGTCTACAACTCATTCACCCAACTTCAATGTTGTCGCAGAAACGAGGCTAATGAATCAAACGTAAGTGAAAAGACAGAAGATAAAGGCGAAAATCACTTTTTCTGACCATGATGTCTGTCTTTCTCTTGAAGTCTTCAGTTATTTATAATTTATAAATTGCGGAAATTGCTCCTCGCGAAAGACAAAGAGGACAGAAAACTGCCATTTTCCTCTCTCACCACAGACCACAGAGGAAATCATTAAAGGGAAGCAATACCATCCTAGAAGTAACTTGTAATGTTTGTTTGTGTTGTCTCCCTGGAACTAAAACTTGATCAGTATCGATACATGGAATTGTGTCTACAAAAATTATTTAGGCATTCAAGTCTCACACGTTGTGAATCAGAATGTGAGATAGAGGATGAAAAGCCTCAAAAAGGATTGAGGAGAGCAAGAAAAAATGAATGATAGAGATTTTTTGTTTGTTTTGTTTTAGAGGGTGGAGGGGGGGGGGGGAGGGTAGGTAGAGAGATAATATTAACAAGCATTCAGCTTTCTGATGATGCATCAAATTATACCAGGCCTACAACACTAGAGTATTGGTAGGATAATTAAAATACATATATACATGTAGTAGTTTACACTTTTACTGCACTGGTTCACAGAATCCGCTCCGCTCCGCTGTTTTACGGAAAATGAGGTATGAAGAAGTAAAACACGCTTGGCCTCTGTATGCTTGTCCACAGCATCCGTTCCGCTCCGCTCCTCACCGCTACAGATAGAGGCCAAGAGTGTTTTACTTGTTCATACGTCATTTTCCGTAAAAATAGCGGAGCAGATGCGGTGGACATGACCAATTAGTCTTGTTATCTCCGACATGACAGCCTGCCGGTAACTGGTGCGTTTTTTGTTTTGTTTTTTGTTCTACACCAGGAGCGGAATCAATACACAATGTACATGATTGTATTGATTTTCTTGGAAACTGCTTTTTGAAATGTGTAAGAAAGTTTGCATGGGGTTGTACATGTACAATGTATTTCTCTCTAAACTTTAAGGAACTGATTTTTGTGTGTGTATTGTTTGTCTGTAGCCAGGTTTTGTCGCCTGATTCTTGCCAATCGTCAAAATGACAGTCAGACCAAACAGAAAATAAAAATTGTCTGGTTCTGTGACAAACACTAGAATGTACATGTATGTTGTTGCAACGCTCTGCGTAATTTTTTTAAAAAAAAATCACAAACAATAATAACAACAACAAAAGCCTACATGTACATTGTGCTAGTTTCTAGAGCTGTTGCGCTACTATAGATCTTTTTTCTTTTTTTAATATACCCATGACATTACAAGAGTATTCCAAGCCGTTTTCCAGCCACACAAGGAAAAGCCAATGTTGAATACATCATGTACCGGGTACACTGTAGCTCTTTTGTCTGTAATTTATAAACTTTTTGTCCTTTTGACATTGAAAACCAACAGAAGAGATGATCGTGAGCCAAGGATAACAACGTTCTGTTCATATCCGCCATTTGAAATTTTATGTCACATAAAACATCGTAATTTCCAGGTCACGAAACGCTCTGTGCCGTCAGCCCTACCGCACGAAAGCTGTGTATGACGTGTTAGGTTTCCGTGCTCAAGTCGTCTTCGCAGTGGACACTTTTTTTGAGGTTCTGCAATAAAGTGCGAGCTGACAGAATTCAGGCTGACTGAAATTACGAGCACATTATACAAAAAGTTATTAAACTGTTGCCTGCCATCACGAGTCATCAAAGGGCTGATGAACGCCTTTTAGATTGCATGTTGTCTGAATTTTTACAGGGAAGCATCACATTAATTTAGATCTGATGCCGCTTCTTTCTTTGTCTTTTCTGGCAGCAGCTGGCTCTAGTCTAGGTCATCCTTGTCTCACGCCGAAGATGGGAGCCACCCTTAAAGTATCATGCCGCCTCCTCCCACCCACCCAACTATCCCACACACGCATTTCATGGTTATGTTTGGCCACAACCGCCCTCTCCCGTTGTAGTAGCGTTAGACCAGTGGAATGGTGAATGTCTATAAAGGAGCCTTGATGACGTAAAAGTTTAAGTGATATTTTGCCTTGGCTATTTTGACACGAAAAAAGATTAAACAGCTTCCATCTTCGCTGCCTGCGGAAAATCATGGACATCAGATGGCAGGACAAAATCACCAACAGCGAAGTTCTCAAACGAGCAAAGCTCACCTCAATTCAAGCAACACTGAGAACAAGACGACTCAGGTGGATAGGACATGTCAAAACAATGGATGATAGTAGAATCCCAAAGCAGATACTGTATGGTGAGCTAAAAGAGGGAAAACGTCAAAGAGGTAGACCAAAACCACGTTTCAAAGATATCTGCAGGACCACACTGAAAGATTTTGGGATCGATGAAAAATCATGGGAAAATGTGGCAGAAGATCGAACGACCTGGAAGGGAGCCGTCAGGAAAGGTGCTGCCAAATTTGAAAAAAATCAAAGAGAAATTAGGGAAGAAAAAAGACAGAAAAGGAAGGAAAAGACAAACGAAGTCACAAATGAAGGCGAGTATATGTGCTCACTCTGTGACCGAAGATGTAAATCGAATATCGGACGGATTAGTCATGAGAGGAGCTGCTCTCGGCATCTGTCTTGAAGTCAGAAAATGCTGCAAAGACCGTCTGCAAAGACGAAAAGGGTTGTATATATATTTTGAATGTTTCATTACATACATAGTCCATAGTCCATTTCTATAGAATCCTACACATTTTGTGTTTAAAACAAGTAAACAAAAATCAAATCTTTTAATTCTTTACTATAATTGAAAATCTACGAACATACCCCAACCCCTCTCCTTTTATAAAGCTGTTTTCATACACTGGATTCAATCTCCCTTCTTCCTCCTGCTACATGCTGTATAGATTGCTCTTTGCCGCAGTTAGAGCTTCATGGCATCCTTATGTCACAGAAAAAACATTCATGTCATCCCATTCTCACACTGAAGACATTCATGTCATCCCATTCTCACACTGAAGACATTCATGTCATCCCATTCTCACACTGAAGACATTCATGTCATCCCATTCTCACACTGAAGACATTCATGTCATCCTATTCTCACACTGAAGACATTCATGTCATCCCATTCTCACACTGAAGACATTCATGTCATCCCATTCTCACACTGAAGACATTCATGTCATCCCATTCTCACACTGAAGAAATTCATGTCATCCCATTCTCACACTGAAGACATTCATGTCACCCCATTCTCACACTGAAAACATTCATGTCATCCCATTCTCACACTGAAGACATTCATGTCATCCCATTCTCACACTGAAGACATTCATGTCATCCTATTCTCACACTGAAGACATTCATGTCATCCTATTCTCACACTGAAGACATTCATGTCATCCTATTCTCACACTGAAGACATTCATGTCATCCTATTCTCACACTGAAGACATTCATGTCATCCCATTCTCACACTGAAGACATTCATGTCATCCCATTCTCACACTGAAGACATTCATGTCATCCCATTCTCACACTGAAGACATTCATGTCATCCCATTCTCACACTGAAGACATTCATGTCATCCCATTCTCACACTGAAGACATTCATGTCATCCCATTCTCACACTGAAGACATTCATGTCATCCCATTCTCACACTGAAAACATTCATGTCATCCCATTCTCACACTGAAGACATTCATGTCATCCCATTCTCACACTGAAGACAGGGCTCTTGAAATGATAAGGTGCTATTGCCCTGCTGAGGTGCTAGTGGAATGCTAAGGTGTATGACAATAGGAAGGTGATATTGAGAGACTGCGGTGCCAGTGAATTATTAATGTGCTATTAAGACCCTGAGGGGAGAGGCTGAGGCCGAAGTGCCTTTAGGAAGTAACTACCGGGTTGTGGATCCGAGGAAGAGTGCATGTGAGAATAAGGCCGTTGTACGGCAGTTAATTTCAATAATATAATGTATGTAATTGCGCTATTATCTGTATAATTATGTTTAATAAATGTGTGAGTCTGATGGGTTGTTCTGTTAAGTGTTAAACTTGTTCGTTCGTGATTGTTGTCCTGTCATAACTTATTACATCTCCCAGTCTGGGATTTGTGACATTGGGGGCTCGTCCGTTGTGACACTGGGGGCTCGTCCTGTTTACCTGTGGTCATTTTGACATTGTGTATTCGTTATATCTAGTTGTTTTTCTGTTGTGCTAGGAATTCGTGCTGTTGTCCTTGTTCGTGGGATGAATGGGAATTTCATGATGATATGATTTATGTATATTTATGAATATGTATTGATGTATGCATTTTTATGAATAGGTATTAATGTGTACTTAAATTTCTGCAGAGAGTGTGTGTGCTAGCCTGAGGAGACAAGCAGCCAGAGCTCCGGCATACGTCAAGTTAAATAAAACGCTGAGTGAAAGTTAAGTAAAAGTCAAAATTTTTGTGCCCTGGATTGTGGGCTGTTCCTTTAATCTGTCTTTTTCTCTGTTTTTGCTGTTTTCGTTTGCTGTGTTGAACCTAGTTTATCCTTTAAAAAAAAGGTGTGATAAACTTGGAACTTCGTTCATCACGGTGAACAGTCTTTAGGGCTTTGTTATTGTTTAGTTGTAGCGTCGATATTTTCTCTCTTCTGCAGGAAGACGTATTCTCGTGTCCCTCTTTCGTCCCTATCTGTAGATACGTTCTTTTTTTTCAGACTCTGTTCTTGTTCGTACCTTGTAGTGTAATCGGCGTAGTTAGGTTGCATTCTTTTTTCCATTATATTTTCTTTTTTAGGTCTTTGTCCTAGTCTGGTTCGTTGTTCCTCGATGTCCTTGTGGTCCTTCTTCTGAAGTTCTTCATTGTTGTTGTTTCTATTCTCTTTTATTATTAATAGTGCTATACATTGTATGAACATAGAATTAGTTAGAGAGAGTATGCTATAAAATGTTCTGTAGGTAATTTTCTGAATTGCATTTGAAAATAGCGGTTGTTATTATAGTGACATAATTTCAGGTCTCTGGTCTTGTCGTTAGTGATTATACCGACAGGTTAGCCTTTTCATAGTATATACCATAACCATAAATCTGTGAAATGGCGGAACTCCAACAACTAATGAAGTTGGGTAAGGAACTTGGCCTGGAGGGAGAGGAGCTGCGCGACTGGATTAAAGACCAGCAGGCAGAATTGCGCGATGAGCGTGCTAAGGATAGAGAGCGAGAAAAAGAGGCTCAGGAGCAGGAAAGGGAGATAAAGTTAAAGGAGTTAGAAGCTCAGCAACAGGAGAGGGAGACGCGAATAAGAATCGCAGAGTTGGAAATCAAAAAGAATGCGCCAACAGAAACAGTTGAGCGGCAGGGACAAAACAAAGGTGGCGTTAGGATTAAGCTCCCTACGTTCGACGACCGGAAGGACGACATAGACGCCTTCCTTTACAGGTTCGAACTGAACGCACAATTGCAATGGGGGGAAAATAAGGAATTATGGTCCACGTACCTGGCGTCCTTATTGCAGGGGCGAGCGTTAACCTACTTTAAAGAGCTACAGCGCGAAGACGTGCAAGATTACGATAAGCTGAAGGCTTTGCTGCTTCGCCGATTTGCGCGTACCGAGGAATATTTCCGGGAGCAGTTTAGGCGAGCACGTGCGGATACCAGGGAGGACTTTGCTGCCTTCGTCGCGAGATTGACGGAATATTTCGCGAACTGGGTAGACTTGGCGCATGTTGGCGCGGATTTTACTAAATTAAAGGACCTAATGATCCGTGACCAGCTGTACGCGTCGTGCCATAAAGATCTGGTGGCTTTCCTGAAAGAAAACGAACCCGCGACGGTGCAGGAGGCGTCTAAGTTGGCGGAAGCATACCGTACGGCACATCCGTCCAAACCAGTAGCGAGGGCGTACGTGCAGGATGCGGGTTACGTCGCCGTTGTTGAGGGGTCGCCGATAGGACATAAAGATAGGTCGCGGCAGCGTGGTGCCTATAATGGGCAAGCCCAGGGGCAACGTAGGGGGTATCACCAATCACCTGCATATGGATCCGGTAAGTTTGACCGAGCAGGAGGGCTAGGTCGCGGTAATGGCCGAGGGCGATTTGTGACCTTTGCCGATGACCGACGGCATAGGGACTTTAGTTCCGGTCGCGAATTGGTTGAATAACGAAGGTATACGGCTGCAAAGCCAATGCCCATCTAGACAAGCGTGGGCTGGACGAACGATTCTTCGACAAAAACGTTAGTGGCTTGTGGTCTGTCTGGATACAGAATTCTCGTCCCATGAGATAACGTCCTAATTTCTGGACGGACCACACAATGGCAAGACACTCCCGCTCTATCACAGAATACTTTCTTTCTCTCTGCAATAACTTCCTACTGACATAACATACAGGATGGAAACATTCGTTCTTCTCCTGTAGAAGACAAGCGCCGACACCAGAGTCCGACGCATCCGTTCTGAGGATAAAATTAGATCGAAAATCGGGTAATATCAGAATGGGTGACGATGATAATGCTGTCACCAAATTATCAAATGCTGTCTGACACTCAGACGTCCACTGGACCTTATCGGGTTGTCCCTTCTTAGTAAGGTCAGTAAGAGAAGATGACAAGGAGGAAAAATTTGGAATGAACTTTCTGTAATAATTTAAAATTCCCACTAAGCTTCTGACTTGTTTCTTTGTTTTTGGGATTTGCAACCCTATTAATTTGTCAATTTTTGTTACTTCGGGTCTCTGAACACCTCTACCCACGATATGTCCTAAGAATACTATCTCTGGACATGCCAAATCCATCTTTGCGGGTTTAGCAGTTAACCCAAAATGACGTAATCGTTTAAAAATTACTGTTAGTGTCTGAATATGATCAGACCATGTCGACGTATGACACGCTATATCGTCAAAGAATGACACGACATTAGGTATGTCCTTTAATACCAGTATGAGAACCCAGATACCCTGGTCTCTCACAAAATCTCTGTAGCATATTAACATGGAAAACCTTACTCGATCCATCAATGTGGATAGCGTAATCTACCTTTGAAACAACTCGCTCAATAACATAAGGACCTTTCCATGTCATCAGTAACTTATTATGGTCCGTAGGTAATAACAATAGGACCTTGTCTCCTGGCTTAAAAATTCTCAGTTTGGAACCTCTATCTTTATAGTCTTTTGCTCTTTTCGAAGCGATACTAGAAGCTTCTTCTGCTATAGTGCGCGCTGAAGATAATCTTTCTCTTAAATCAACAAGGTCTATCGAAACCTTTTTAAACGGTTCCGAAACCGTGGGGATCTTTTGAAGAGGAGCCTGGGGTGTACGACCCTTATGCGTCGTCTTTTGGCACGCACTGCATGTCTTACAATACACTTGTACATCTCTGTGGATAGATGGCCAGTAAAAATTTTAAAGAACCCTTTCTTTGGTTCTAGCTATTCCCATATGACCCGCTAATGGGACATCATGTGCCAAATGCAATACTGTTGCGATTAGCAACGCTGGCACAACGACCTGCTTTAAAATGGAGGCCACCGTTACATACTTACGGAACAGAATGCCCGCCTGAATAACAAAGGACGACGACCCGTTCTTATATTTCCTCGTTTTCTCCGTTCGCGCCTCCTCAAAACATGGACTCAATGATGGGTCCTCCTTTTGTAATGTCGCCAAGCGCCCTGGTGTGATATCCAGGTTGACCGCTGGCGTTGCCAAAGGTCTAATTTTACCCTTATCACCTACCTGTCGACGTGTCTCGACTGCGGCAAAAAAGTCAATACCTTTTGATTGCGACCATGCCTGCACATTCTCCTCGGAAGGGGAACCTACCCGAGATACATTACCAATGATGAGCTGGGCGCCTGGAAAGCAACCAACGACTGCTTCGACTTCCCCGCTAAGGAAAGGCGTATCTATCACTATCTTTGCCATGGGTAATTTCACTATGGCCCCTGAAAATTGGATGCACGGGACAGTCTCACCTGTAAGCTGTGAATCCCGAATGCAGTCCCTATGCACTCCCACAACGGTAGATCCTGTATCTCGTAAAACCGAGACCGGTTCGTCCCCAACAAACCCCGGATAAACCCTAAGACCACCTCCTGTATGACATGCATTTATAACGGGGATCTTTCTCCCACAAGGTAAAACACCGGAAGATAATAACTTCTCACAACTGGGACACTTAGAATACTGTCCGCCTCCGTTGTCCGATGTAACACACGCAGCCGCATGATGAAATTTATTAGGGGAACATGGACTGGAGCCACTGTCCACGCTCGCCGCTATCCTACCTGCAGGGCAATTCACGCTGATGTGATCTGCTCTTCCGCAGTTCCAACACTTCGCGGCCCTACAATCGCGTGAAAAATGCCCCACGCGTCCGCAAGTCCAACATTCCGCTCCCTGTGCTCCGCTAGACCTGGGTCCCCGTGACCCATCGCGACCGGAACTAAAGTCCCTATGCCGTCGGTCATCGGCAAAGGTCACAAATCGCCCTCGGCCATTACCGCGACCTAGCCCTCCTGCTCGGTCAAACTTACCGGATCCATATGCAGGTGATTGGTGATACCCCCTACGTTGCCCCTGGGCTTGCCCGTTATAGGCACCACGCTGACGCGACCTATCTTTATGTCCTGTCGGCGACCCCTCAACAACAGCGACGTAACCAGCATCCTGCACGTACGCCCTCGCTACTGGTTTGGACGGGTGTGCCGTACAGTATGCTTCCGCCAACTTACACGCCTCTTGCACCGTCGCGGGTTCGTTTTCTTTCAGGAAAGCCACCAGATCTTTATGGCACGACGCGTACAGCTGGTCACGGATCATTAGGTCTTTCAATTTAGCAAAATCCGCGCCCACATGCGCCAAGTCCATCCAGTTCGTGAAATATTCTGTTAGTCTCGCGACGAAGGCAGCAAAGTCCTCCCTGGTATCCGCACGTGCTCGCCTAAACTGCTCCCGGAAATATTCCTCGGTACGCGCAAATCGGCGAAGCAGCAACGACTTCAGCTTATCATAATCATGTACGTCTTCGCGCTGTAGCTCTTTAAAGTAGGTTAACGCTCGCCCCTGCAACAAGGAAGCCAGGTACGTGGACCATAATTGTTTATTCTCCCCCCCATTGCAGTTGTGCGTTCAGTTCGAACCTGTAAAGGAAGGCGTCTATGTCGTCCTTCCGGTCGTCGAACGTCGGCAGCTTAATTCTAACACCACTTTTGTTTTGCCCCTGCCGCTCAACTGTTTCCGTTGGCGCATTCTTCTTGAGTTCTAATTCGGCGATTCTTATTCGCGCCTCTCTCTCGTGCTGCTTATCTTCTAACTCCTTTAACTTATACTCCCTTTCCTGCTGCTGAGCCTCTTTTTCCTGCTGCTGAGCCTCTTTTTCTCGCTCTCTATCCTTAGCACGCTCATCGCGCAATTCCGCCTGCTGCTCTTTAATCCAGCTACGCAGCTCCTCTCCCTCAAGGCCAAGTTCCGTACCCAATTTCATGAGCTCACGGAGATCCGCCATTTCACAGATTTATGGTTATGGTATGTATTATGAAAACGACTAACCTGTCGGTATGATCACTAACGACACGACCAGAGACCTGAGATCACACCAGATATAACAACCCTCAATTTTCTCAAATACAATTCAGAAACACACACACCTAACCGAACAATTTATAGCATACTGTCTAACTAATTCTATGTTCATTAAATGTATAGCACTATTAATAATAAAAAGAGAAAAGAAAAGGCAAAAATGAAGAACTTCAGAAGAAGGACCACAAGGACATCGAGGAACAACGAACCAGTCTAGGACAAAGACCTAAAAAAGAAAATATAATGGAAAAAAAATGCAACCTAACTACGCCGATTACACTACAAGGTACGAACAAGAACAGAGTCTGAAAAAAAAGAACGTATCTACAGATAGGTAAGAGAGGGACAAGAGAAACGTCTTCCTAAAACAACAAGGAAGACGGAACGGCACAATGTAAACAAAAATACAGGTCCCTATAGAACTGTTCACTGTGATGAACGAAGTTCCAAGTTTCCCACACCTTTTGAAAATGATAAACTAGGTTCAACACAGCAAACCCGCGCCACCGCCCGTATAATCTATTACGACAAAAACAGAAAAACAGCGGAAAAAGACAGGTGAACAGACAGCCTTCAATCCAGGGCACAAAAATTTTGACTTTTACTTAACTTTTCTGACTATAACCTCTCCCCTTGTCTCGGAGCTCTGGCTGCTTGACCTCTACAGGCTGGCACACACACTCTGCAGAAATTTAAGTACACATTAATACATATTCATCAAAATACATGCATCAATACATATTCATAAATATACATAAATTATACCATCATGAAATTTCCATTCATCCCACGAACAAAGACAACAGCACAAATTCCTACCACAAGATAAGTATTACGTGGACAAAAACTAAAGTAACAAATGCCCACTGAAAAATACCTACTAACTAACTACAACTAAATATTACGAAAATGGACGAGTCACAACGGACGAGCCCCCAGTGTCACAAATCCCAGACTGGGAGATGTAATAAGTTATGACAGGACAACAATCACGAACGAACAAGTTTAACACTTAACAGAACAACCCATCAGACTCACACATTTATTAAACATAATTATACAGATAATAGCGCAATTACATACATTATATTATTGAATTTAACTGCCGTACAACGGCCTTATTCCCACATGCACTCTTCCTCGGATCCACAACCCGGTACTTACTTCCTAAAGACACTTCGGCCTCAGCCTCTCCCCTCAGGGTCTTAATAGCACATTAATAATTCACTGGCACCGCAGTCTCTCAATACCACCTTCCTATTGCCATAACACCTTAGCATTCCACTAGCACCTCAGCAGGGCAATAGCACATTATCATTTCAATAGCCCATCAACATGGCAATAGTACATTATCATTTCAATAGCCCATCAACGTGGCAATAGTACATTATCATTTCAATAGCCCATCAACATGGCAATAGTACATTATCATTTCAATTAGCACATTCACGCTCATATCTACGTCCCTGTCCGTGGCCAGACTGCCACGAATTTATGTGCCTCTACTGTCCTGCACCGACAGCCTCACTCTTGGCCTATGTGTGGGCCCCGGCCCTATGCTGGCCTATCCCCTGTGCTCACCGAGGTGGCTCTTCGGCCCGTCCCCGACACCTACAAGAATAACATTACATTGGTATAATACCATACCATTTCTATTCACTCCACCTCTCCTTACAACCCATGAAGCGTACACACAATAGTTCACATTTCACTCACCAAACATCTTACGGTAACACACCTCCATCGTAGTACACAATACTCACTCGTGCTACAAATCCATGAACTCAACTTTCATCTATCGCTCATGGCGCACATTGCTATATCCAATATCAAGGACTTCCACATTCCTCACATATACTTATTTACATCATGGTAATAGACGAATATAATACATCAATCATAATTATCAATCATCGTTTCACCTACCAGTCATCACTGGAATAACACTACTCCCAAGTCTTCCGACTGCTCTCCTTATGTTCGCCCTCTGGGGCTTTCTCCTACGTCCGCTCTCTTAGACGTCTTAGTGTGCAGTGATAGTAATACAGCGCTCTCGCCTCATTCAGACCCCCACCACTCATAACATGCACGCTTTCCCTTACTAGTCTACGTGCGTTAATTTTACTCTCCTCCTTTCCCCCCGTAATTATTAACTATCGCTCACTCCA
Source organism: Onchidella celtica (assembly GCA_963931925.1). Lineage (NCBI taxonomy): Eukaryota > Metazoa > Mollusca > Gastropoda > Systellommatophora > Onchidiidae > Onchidella > Onchidella celtica. Next base: position 1,495,767 of record OZ007575.1, read on the forward strand.
CTCGTGACACTGTTCTCGCCAAGAACAACATTTCATAGGAAACACACACAAAACAATACATCCCATGTGTACCAGTTTGCTTGCACTCCACTTTCTTCTTTGTTTAATTTTCATTTTTTGTGATGACCAAAAAACCACAATTATACGTACAAAACTATAACCAAGATAAAAAGACAGAACTGATTTCATTCTATAAAATTTTAATGATGTTAAAAAGTGACTTTGACCTAGATTAATGTCCATCTTTTTCCATAACAGGCGAAATTTGCAAGACGGCACTGAAGAAAAGTACAAGTGAATTACACTGTCTTATGTGTCTGCCTCAAGTCCATGCTAACCTGAGTGGTGGAAGATTTCAAAGTTTCACCATTACCCGCTCTCTGCACACATCACAGCGGATTAACTTTAACCCCCACACTTCGACAGTTTTGTCAAGCAGGTGTGAACAGGGAGCAGAACGATAGGGTTAATTACCTCTGGAGTGGGCGCCCGACGCGCATGCGGGGTTAACCTGGTGTAGCACCATGCTGAACAAACTTGCCCAGCACCCAAACAAACCAGTACGGGGACATGAAGTGCGAACCAGCTGCGCTTTTCTGATTCTCAAGGGTCATGGGAATTTGAAACGACGTCTAGAGAAAGAAAATTCACTGCTCATTTGGGGAGTACAATGTGTCAGCTAAACGCTGGCTATTGGGGCAAGAAAGGTTGTAAGGGGAGACAAGTTACCTTCAATTCTAATAAATTACCATTTTAATTTCAAACACAATAGAAAAAAAAAATGCTTTTAATAGTATTATTTGAAGCCAGGAATTGCAAATGTCGCCCTGGGACGTCATATCAGCATCACAGAGCTTAAATAATTTCCACGATTTAAAATGTATGAGATAGGGGGTCATCTAAAAAGTACGTACACTTGGAAGGGCGGGGGGGGGGGGCGGATGAGGGGGTGTGCCCCAAGCGAACGGAAAGAGTAGGTGAAAGGGGGGGGGGATTCGGGGTAGTGGTGTACCTTTAGCTTTTCAGTTTTGGTCATGATTTGAAAACGTTGATTTTATTTACTTTTGGTTTCAGCCAATGAAGTTGTTGGATAATATAAAAATCATGTTTCTAATGAAACAGTCCAACATCCATACAGAATGCCACCGTAGTGGTAGAACATCACGGTCTTACCATGGATGTATACCATTCCACGGGCCGCATGCTCGTCTAAGAAAGGGGGGGGGGGGTTGAGACCAATCGTATGAAAAACATAGGGGGCGGGTTATAAATGACCAAAAATGGAGCGTTCGTACTGTATGGATGGCCCCCACAGAGACTTTTGAATGTGTCAGCACTCGTGTGTGTGTCTGTGTGTGTGTATGTATGTGTGGTCTGTCTGATGTTGAACTTGGCGGGTTGTTCACCTGGCACTGACACCCTGACACAGTGCACATACCCGCAGTTTACAACATGAGAATTCAACAAATGTGTTCAAGCTGTAGAAGATTATTGTATTTTTCTCTTTGTAAAATCTGAACTTTGGGTAAAAATGAAGAAATTGTCCTCTTAGAATGACAAGATCCTATCTCCACTTTCTGGCTGAACTGAGTTACATACTACACACTACTTCTACAGGTCTTCTCTAATGTGTGTCAAAATATCAAGCGGCTATTTGTGTAATTTGTAAGTATTTCTAGAAAAAAAGTCGTACCACCCTTAGTTCTGAGCCTATGAAACTTAAATCAATTTCTCAAAAGTTGGCCGAAGGGAGTTACAACCTTATCATTCTAAGGGGGCGAAATGTTGGATAAATACATGTACTGACTGGTCCGTCTCCCCCCCCCCCCACCCCACCCCCCTCACTAGCCTGTAGTTACTGTCAGTGCGGGCTTAGACTTGGTCATTCCTTAAACTGTATAAAGTTTGCTAGAAAATTACACGAGAAAATCTCACAAAGACGCGTGTCAAAACAGAACCTCAGATCATTAAAACGACAACAAAAAGAACCGTTTAATTATTGAATGACCAGGTAGATCTAGGCCTACCACAAATTGTTTTAAAATGACTGCACTTACTGATTACAAATTTACCACCTGGCTAGCCAACAGGCTGTCAACTACCCTTGCAACACTCAAACATTGAAATAATGACTAAACCAACTTCATGTACAAGTAAAGAATAAAATTTAATATCCGAATGAAAAATTCTGAATGTTTGTGAGATGTGAGATGCCTGCAGATTGTGAGGCTCTGAGCTGCTGCTTATTTAGCTTATGTCTAACCCCGGCCGGGATTATGATCGGATAACAGCGATAATGGCAGGAATTATTACGTATGTGGGTCACAGCGCAACAAGAGCGGGAGACTCGGGTGTGAAAAGGTCTTTTCTTCTCAAGCTTACTTCAAACTAGATCAAAGGTTCTCAAACTGGGGTTGGGGGGGGGGATTTCAAATGTTAAGGGATGGGTTTTTAGCCGAGGAGGGGGAGAATTAGGAGGGGGGGGGGGATTTCAGTCAGAGGAGAAACTCCAAACTGGAAAAGAATGTGCTCTGTACCCTGTGTTTACATCCAATGAAATAGCAAATCTAGGCAACTATAGATATGCTAATGAATCCACAACTCACCTTTTATTTCATCAGAGGTTTCAATCATTACTACCGTACCGTAAAAGTGTAAGGGTGGAGAAAATGAGTAAATGCCAGTTCAAAATGGGGTGAAATTGAGGAAATCTGGGATGGCAATAAAAGGACTGTGACCTGGGACTTTAAGACCCACTGAGGTAGACTTCAAGATGTCTTGCATTCATTGTACACGTCAAAGGTTCAGAAACTGCCGGCGGTTTGAGGGCTTGGGGGAAAAAGGGAGGGGGGGGGGTTTAACAACTTGAGCATGTCATGGTTTTTATGAGTGTAGACAAATGTTGGTGGCTGACACAAGAAACCTTCGTCTACTTCCATTTCCCCCATAAAGGACTATCCATAAAGTACACGGACACTTGCTGGGACGAGCCACGGGTTGCCGGCCTTTAGCCATTGAAACGCATTGCCGGGGGTGGGTGGGGGGGGGGAATGTACACGTACACGTACGCTTTTCAAGGATGATTTTAAGTTATAATGTTGTTTTTATTTATATATTTGCATATTTTTTATCCAATTAAATTGTTGGAGCATAGCTGATCTATACAAAATCATCAATATTTCTACTGAAACAACCAAATAGTTCATGCGAGATGTCACTTACATTTTTACAGCATCAAAGCCTTGTTCAGTGTTATGTATATTCACCATTCATATGGCCGCACATTGGCACTGTGGGTAAGTGGGTGGGTGGTTGAAACCAAGCATTTAATGTGAAAAGCGTTCCTACACCCAGGAGAGGACAGAGGTAAAAAAAAAAAAAATGCCAAAATGCAACATACGTACTTTATAGATGGCCCCTAAATCCGATCTTTCTTTTTGCACCTTCCGTTCCGCGCTCATTTGTTGAAGTTCACGAGCGTCTTCGAATGTTGTAAAAACCATTTTTGTTTTGGCAAAGAAAACATGTCAAGAAGGAAACGTTCCACGTCCTTGTGTCATTATAAAAGCTGTCAGACCGCCAGAGACATTGTGGACAGCACAGAAAGACACCGCCGTACAATAGATACGACAACCTTGCTGTAGAACGCTGAGAGAATACAAATCAAATAAAACATTCTTCCAGTTCAAATAGTCGCATCAGTGTTGTTTTAGTTAAACAAACAGCTGGAGTTGGACTTAAAGCATCCCAAAGAGGATTTGAGACTATTTTGTTCCCATTTGCCAATTCAACGGCCTGTGACCGGAGCGTTTCTTCTGTAGCACTTTTGACAGTTGGTAAACGTGGTTGTGGAGCCAACCATAACCTGCATGTGCTCGTTTGCGATTCTTGACACCCTCTCCACCCACGTCTGCTTTTCATACGCTTGGCCTCAACCCCCCCCCCCCCCCACACACACACAGCTCTCCTGTGTACGAGGGACGAGCATTAGAATGACAAATGTTCATGGCAGAACCTTGAGTTTCTGAAACTTCAAGTGACATTTTGCATGTTATTTTGGACTGTTTCAAGCACACGATACGATTTTTTTTATAACATTGTACAACTATAGAATTTGCTGCAAAAATTAAGAGTAAATAAAACCAAACGTTTTACTTCATGACCATGATTGAAACGCGCACACAAGCTAAACACCACCCCACCCCCTCCCACCCCAATCTTAACATCCGTTTTTGAAGCTGGGACACCCCCCCCCCCACCCTCTCCCCACGTTTCAGGCGTAATTACATAAGGTCAATCCCTTGATTTAACCAAAGACATTAGAAACGATAAGATGAGACAGTGAATTCTTCCCACCACTAAAAAAAAAATCGCGCACACAATTTACGCGCTGATCGGGGGCGGGCCCCGGGGCCCGGGGCGTATGGTAAGAAAAGAATGTTTGATATAATGGTCAATTTATAATTGCAAGTGTGACAGTGCTACTGCCACTAAAAAAAAAAACAAGAAAAAACAGCCAGTTTTCCCACAGCGATTGAGGTTATAATTCCACAATAAGTGACGTCAATCAAGGCCAAAAGTGATAGTGAACAATGAACAAAATTCAATATTTTCCCAATTTGGCTTTGTAAAATACGGCACTTTTCATGACTTCCGTGCGTTTGCCGCCAGGTGGCACTGCGAAATTTGTGCACGCTAAAAGCACTAGCTGTCTCATCTTGTTAATTCTAGTATCTTTGGTTTAACTTCGCTTTTTTTGTTTATCCAGTTCAGATTTGTACACCAGGAACTCCAGGTTGGTGAGGACAAGACGATGAATCTTCTAGAATTATTATTTACTTAAATAAATGGATATTGATGAGTTCATTGGGTGCTGTTTCTTATCCCTTACCTGTGAGTATGAACCGATTGTGAACTTTGGTGAACTCATTAATATTATGCATTGCTGGCCTCAGATCTAAACCATACAAATGTATTCACGTAACTGCAGAGATTAACACTTTTATCTTCCAAATCCTTGGAGAAACTTAAGACTTTTCTCTTGTCAGTTGGTTTTATCTAGGTACCACGTCATGTATTCAGACACTCGCGGATGACAAGTCTTGGGACAAAATTTATAGTCTTTACAGTCCCTGAGGAAATATTTTTTTTTCTATAGCTTTAGGGGCAGAAAACCAATACAAGACATCAGTCGTTTAGTTATAAAACATTTAATGCTCCAGAGATGGGGAATACATCAGGGGCCACATTGGTCTAGAGGCAAGGCGCTTGCCTCTCATGCCGAAGTTACCGGGTTCGATCTCCGGTCCATGCAGGCGTGCTGGAATGTTTTTTTGGGGAAAAATTCCTAACCGTGATCCTATTGTGGGTGGGATCGAGCGTCTAGTCTTCTGGGATAAGGACGAAAAACTTGGAAGACCCGTGTGCACGTTGGGCACATTTAAAGATACCTTAGCAGTTGAAAGTCGAGAAGAGCAGGCAAAACACCAACAACAACCTCATCCCTGCAACAACAACCTCATCCCTGCAACAACAACCTCATCCCTGCAACAACAACCTCATCCCTGCAACAACAACCTCATCCCTGCAACAACAACCTCATCCCTGCCACAACAACCTCATCCCTGCAACAACAACCTCATCCCTGCAACAACAACCTCATCCCTGCAACAACAACCTCATCCCTGCCACAACAACCTCATCCCTGCAACAACAACCTCATCCCTGCAACAACAACCTCATCCCTGCAACAACAACCTCATCCCTGCAACAACAACCTCATCCCTGCAACAACAACCTCATCCCTGCAACAACAACCTCATCCCTGCAACAACAACCTCATCCCTGCAACAACAACCTCATCCCTGCAACAACAACCTCATCCCTGCAACAACAACCTCATCCCTGCCACAACAACCTCATCCCTGCCACAACAACCTCATCCCTGCCACAACAACCTCATCCCTGCAACAACAACCTCATCCCTGCAACAACAACCTCATCCCTGCAACAACAACCTCATCCCTGCAACAACAACCTCATCCCTGCAACAACAACCTCATCCCTGCAACAACAACCTCATCCCTGCCACAACAACCTCATCCCTGCAACAACAACCTCATCCCTGCAACAACAACCTCATCCCTGCAACAACAACCTCATCCCTGCAACAACAACCTCATCCCTGCAACAACAACCTCATCCCTGCAACAACAACCTCATCCCTGCAACAACAACCTCATCCCTGCAACAACAACCTCATCCCTGCAACAACAACCTCATCCCTGCCACAACAACCTCATCCCTGCCACAACAACCTCATCCCTGCAACAACAACCTCATCCCTGCAACAACAACCTCATCCCTGCAACAACAACCTCATCCCTGCAACAACAACCTCATCCCTGCCACAACAACCTCATCCCTGCAACAACAACCTCATCCCTGCAACAACAACCTCATCCCTGCAACAACAACCTCATCCCTGCAACAACAACCTCATCCCTGCAACAACAAACTCATCCCTGCAACAACAACCTCATCCCTGCAACAACAAACTCATCCCTGCAACAACAACCTCATCCCTGCAACAACAAACTCATCCCTGCAACAACAACCTCATCCCTACCACAAAAACACACAGAAACAAGAAGAAGAAAAATAAACACAAGACAAGTGAAGATGGAAATTCCAGGATCTGCGAAACTTCACAAAATAAAAATCTTAAAGGATGAAAAATACATTTCAAGTCAAACAATTGTTTCCTCTCCACTCAAATTTGGTTATTTGCACTTGTGAGCTTTCACGATAGGGCCTTCCATATGCTTGAGTTGTCCAGTGTGACCAGTCTGAAGTGTATGATTTCTTTAAATGCTGATTATTTTATTATTCTGTAGCAAGCGGTTACAGGTCTGTGTTAAATTAGTAATGTCAAAATCATGAAAAGTGCCTGTGATAATAAAATGGCACATGAATTGTCTTGCTCTTCCAAATTCCAGCGAATTGACAAAAGAGATGACAGAATGAAGAAGACTCCAGTAAAGAAGCCAACAGGAGGCAGCCATTTATAAACCATCAAGTGGTGGCAACTGAGTCAAATCTGATGTGGTCTCGTTTTGAGTCAGTGCGCTAGATCTCTCTTTCTGTCAGCGGCCACGACACAGGTTTGACACGCCCCGAGGTCACCAGCACTGAGACCGCTTGCCTTGAAGTACACTTTTTTTCGAAGTCTTTTCTATGACACAGGACAGGCATCTGGCAGAAATCGTGCGTACTTTTCAGGTATATGGTCGGTTATGGAAATGTCTACAATGAAATAGTGGGATGTGTGTTTTGAAATTGCGCACGTCATCTGCACCTTCATATTTCGTCCGTAACACGAACGTAAAATTCATCAAAAGCACGGACTATGGACGGAAAGTTTGCAGAAAGACAGGACATAATGATGTAACACATGGGATATCGCACACATTCACCATCACACAGTGTTTCAGTCCAGGATATCTCACACATTCACCATCACACAGTGTTTCAGTCCAGGATATCTCAGATCTAGAGAAGACATTGAGTCCAAAGTGTGCAGCGCTCTAGGAAGATTGGCATGTATCCATGGGCGATGTCGAAGAATATTATTGCAAATTGGCAGCCAACACTAGCACGGTCTGACCTATATACTGCCATGTGTAAAGCCAAGAGCGCACTGGCACAACCCCCTAGTTTTTTTTGTTTGTTTGGAACTTCCTTCGAGTCAACTATCGAGACAGACTTCTTTCAGTCTTACTGGTGTGATAGGCCCAGTCTAATCCCATAGTCCACATATCTCACTAAAACCCGGGCAAAACAGACCCGATTTAGAGAGATATAGATCTTATTGAAGCCAAGGACAATGGATAACGCGATTTTCTCTTGTTTTCTGCATTTCAGTCGACGCAGTTGTGATTGAAATTAAAAAAAACAACACAAAAACAACAGAACCGAACAAACCAAAAAACTCTCTAGCATTGTAACGATGGACACAACATGGATGTATTCCGCTGGCTACATCATTGAACACGCAAGACTGAGTATTGGATCTGTGATGGAATGTCACCCTACTTGAGCTCTGTCGGTCAAACAGTCTGATGTCTGTCTGTTACGCGAACACAAGATGAGAATAGAGGCGAGATGGACAATGCAGAATCCCAGGTAAAGAATGCTGTCATTGAAAATGAAAGTACAAGGGCGGATTGAAAGCCTGGCCAGATGAGTTTGTTGAGTGGGCCCTGCGGCATGGAGACACCAGCCAATGATTGCTGAGATCGTTACGCCAATGGAAGATAAACCGATAGGAAAATTTGCCAAGAAGGATGCTACGTCTGTCTGATTTCCAATTTTGTCTTGGATTCTTTTCAAGTTTTTCTCCTCTCTTTTTTTTGTCTTCCCTTCTTTGGAAGACCTTCCTCAGGGGTCATCTAGAAAGTATGTGCGCTCTCAGAGAGGGAGAACGAGGGGTAGAGGTTGCCACTAGTGTATGAAATGAATACATGGGGGGGGGGTGGGGGGGGGGGGAGGGGGAGGTTCTATGGAGCGCAAGTACGTATTTCAGTTAGGGTAATAAACTTAAAAAGTTTGATATTATTTATATTTTTGTCAATAAAATAGGTTGTATGGGTTATGTACAAATCAAACACAAGCTAAGTTTCTAATGAAACAGTCGAAGAATCCTTGCAAATGGCCATTTAAAACTTCAGAATTTCAAGGACATGTCACGGACGCTCATCATTTTTAGGGGTGGGGGCAACAAAGTCAAGCGTTTGAGAGGGGTACAAGAGGGGAAGGGGGGGAGGGGCGAGGGAGGGGGTACAAAATCATCAAAATGGCGCCCACGTACTTTATAAATGCGCCCTTATCTCCACCAGCCATGTGTCGATCTATCTGTCCTGTCAACTCACACTTGAGCAAGAATGAAAGAAAAGGCTGAACGCTGTTTGATAAAGGCGCTGAGCGAGCACACGACCGTCCTCTCCATGTGGAGTTTTCTGTACCTTGAAATTTCCCCCCACAGTCAAAGAGAAAACCATTTTGAGTTAAAAAATCCAGCTCAAAGACGAAGAGGGGCGATTGCAGCCTGGAAAACTGTGGCCAAGGGAGACTATTCACACATTTGACACAAGACAAACATGGCCAGGCCATCACCAGATTGATTCAGAATGGCACAAAAGGTGAGGGGGGGATGGGGATGAATGGCCAGACCCTCAGGAATCTCCTCACCCACGGCTCTCCACAGCAAAATCCCCTGCTAATATTAATTTTCTGTTTAAACATGTCCAACTCCTTCAGACTTCATTTCTTGCATCATTTCTTCACGTTCTTGCCTTGTTTTCCTTCCAGTTTTGTTTTCTGGTGTGCTGGTCACCTCCAGGGGCCAACCAAACAGTAGCTCAGGTCGGAGGGAGGGAGGGAGAGGGGTTGCCCCTGGCGTACGAAAAGCCTATATGAGGGCAGGAAGGAGGGATATAATGGACATTCAACATAATTATACATGTAGATTAATGGCAGTCCGATTATACGGGGGGAGGGGGGGGGGTTGTCGAACTCGAGCCTACATACTTTACGTACGACCCCTCGACGCTTTTTGTTCTCTCTGCTTTTATTTTTCATTTTCGTTTTAGAGTGTATTTTTGAACTCTGTCCAGATCTTCAAAGCTTCCCTTCTTTGTCGGCCATTTCAAAGTTTTTACAAGATATGATCTGTCTAGTGCAAATGGCGAAGAAGATGGCAGAAGCGATTCATTTGCCGCTTTCACTTTGATTTCTGACGGATTTTCTTTTTTAAAGAAAATCTTCTGTTGGTCTTCAGATTATTACGATTATCTGGCATGTTGGTTTTTGGCAGCAGAACACTTGGCCACTTTACAGACGTTAACTGGCAACTTTTGAAGAGTCAATATTTTCGGTCTGCCGTGGCCGCTGCAGATTGTCATAACATCATCTTCTTCGTCACTCCCGGGTTTATTTGAAATTTGGCTCTTTTCTTTCCTTCCTCTTTCTCCAGTACATAGCAGAACGTGACCAAGTTGCCTGGATGGACAGACTCAGAAAATGATTTTTTCAGTTAATTAGAAGTTGCATGCGATCCCTGGCCGCTGCTTCAAGTTTGTCTGTCTGTGCACAAACTGTTGAAACGGGGAGACAATGAGAAAAGAGTTACAAGAAAGAAAAGAAAAATACAGAGAAGTGGGAGGGAAATGTGTTTAAATAGCTGAGAAAGGAGAAAGAGAGAGGGGGGGAAGGGGAGAAAGACAGGGAGAGAAAGAGAGAGGGAGGAAGAGAGGGAGAGAGAGAGAGAGAGAGAGAGAGAGAGAAAGAGAGAGAGAGAGAGAGAGCCCGGGACAGAAACAAAGACAGGCCAGAGAAAGGGAGAGCGATGAAGGAATCATGAATATTTGCACAACGAGAAAAAAAAATGTGTTCAGAAAATGAATGTCAGAAAGAAGAAAGTGAACAAGAATCGCCTTTACGATATTAACAAGAGAATGACAGAAAAGGAAAAGATGAAACGATACCCGTAACGCATACCCGCCATCACTCCACGTGGGTGGGATACCCAGTTATTAAAACGCTGTGTTCGTTTCAACAGAAACCAGCCACCACCATCATCAAAAAATAACTCCCCTTTTTTCAAATCACGCCTTTATTTTCAGACTCCACTGGCCACACATGGGGTTCCTGGGCTGTTTCTGTAGCCCAAACCCGCTGGGGGGCTTTTGGCTCTTCTTTCTCACAGCCGCTGCTGTTCAAACTACAGCATTGTAGCATTAACATTCAGGACCGCTGAAGCATGCACAATAATATTGTGAACACCTTTCAGATTAAGACGGCCGTTGAAAGAGTGTCTACGCCTTTAAAAGATTAAGCAAAATGTCAGCTCTCAAATGGAAATCTGTGGAAGAAAAGGATTTTGAGTGCGGGGTAGGGTACAGTGGTTTGCTCAGTAAGTTGGACAAAATACCAGATGGGGTTTTAATTTAATGGAGTGAAATATTTTCTTGTTCACAGGTGAAGTGTGTCCCCGTCCGACCCTCCACGCGCGTTTCCTTTCTGCGTTGGTAGATTAGACTTGCGCTGTACACGATGTTGCAGGCCAGGTAGTCTGGCGTGGCCTGGAGTAGTTCGTGACATTCATTGGTGCATTGCGCCTTTTCAAAGGCATTGTGGCAGCAAGTGCTAATTTCTTCTACTCTAGGAATGTTTAGCATGTGGGAATTTCCTGTATATGGATAGACATTGAGGTAATTAATGTCCAGAGTCCTGTGTGTACACGGTACAGGTGTGTACAGATGGGCACGGCGACATGCACAAAACTAATCCATTGTTACACTTTTTTTGTTTAAACTTGGAGTCCGAGATTCTTAAACATCAACAACGACAACAACGAGCGCGTGTACAGCCATGCAGTTATCGGAGATAAAAAGTCATGGAAATAAGTTATGTTTTTTACGGAGCCAATTTGTGGGTACATAATTTGTTCTGTAAATTAATGCAGTCATTAGACAAACAAAACTAAAACAACATATCGTGGGCGACGTGATGACAACGCATAAGTGACATTTTTTTCATGAGGCACTTTCTTCCGTAAATATGCTCCTTACACCCTTGCGGATGTGGTGTAAAAATTTCAGAGCTTAAATCACTACCAAAATGAAAATATTTGACAATAATCAAAACGCATAACTACATCGCGACGTGATGAAATCGCCTAAGTGCGCTGTCATCACGTATGCAATTTCATCACGCTGCGTCTGGCATGGCTCCGCCTTCTGCCCGGCGCGATGAAAACGATTAAGTGCGCCGTCGACACTTATGTGATTTCATCACGCTGCATCTGGCGTAGCCCAGCCTTCCGCTCGGCGTGTTGAAAACGCACAAGTGCGTCACTGAGAGCTAATATTTTTAATAAATCCCTTTGATGACGTGGTATGTCGGCTGGACTGCGGCGTCATGAAGTCGCACAGGTACATCTGATCAATACTAATCGTGGCCATTGTCGGTCAACATTAAAGGGATTAGGTTGTACCGACCTTAGCCATACGGATACTGATCGGGACAATTTGTTTAAAATATTGCTTACCAGCATTAGGTTTTCTGTGTGTGAGTCAGTCATGTTACCCAATTGTCTAGACAGCAGATATCTAAAGCGACGGTTTGCCATATATGGCATCTTCCTACTCGAGCCCATCTGGTCAATAATGATCGTGGCCATTGTCGGTCAACATTAACGGGATTAGGTTGTACCGACCTTAGCCATACGGATACTGATCGGGACAATTTGTTTAGAATATTGCTTACCAGCATTAGGTTTTCTGTGTGTGAGTCAGTCATGTTACCCAATTGTCTAGACAGCAGATATCTAAAGCGACGGTTTGCCATATATGGCATCTTCCTACTCGAGCCCATCTGGTCAATACTGATCGTGGCCATTGTCGGAGATTGCCGTATATGGCAAATTTGTTTCTATCATACCTGCTATAATAAGAGTATAAAAGTCGTACACCGGAGCTACTTCACTAGTTGATCCTAGTCTAGCTAAGACGGAGCTGTAATATACATTCTCCTGTAAAAGTAGAATCAAGTTCTTCACTGCTAAGAGACCATGGATCCAAACAGTCGGGCTGGAAGAATATTGCAACTTTCGTTGGAGCAAAGTACATCTCCACCCATACGCACTTCATTGCCATCCGTTCCAGATATCGACTTGTCATCCTCTGATGCGAGGGACATCATTGAAAAATTCGCTCTGAATGACACCAACAATATTGAGTTTGATAGTTTCAGCATACCTCAAGGCAGTTCAAAGGATGACATCCGATCGTCAACACCTAACAGCAAATCTTCACTTCAAAGCCAGGCCCCACCGTCTTCGAGCCAGCAGCCTGGCAATCTTTCATCGCAGACCATTCGCGCCGAAGCTCCCTTGTCTCCCATTCAGCAGCCAGACAGTCCTTCATCGCAGCCCATCGAGGACGAAGCTGTGATATCAGAAATCCAACAGAGAGGCGGCCATTCATCTCAGCCCATTGAAGACGAAGCTGTGTTGTTTCAGCAGACAAGCAGTCCCTCATTGCCTTCCAAAGACGACGAAGCTGTGCCGTCTCAGATTCAGCAGACACACAGGCCCTCATCGCCTTACAAAGACGATGAAGCTGTACTGTCTCAGATTCAGCAGACAGACAGTCCCTTATCGCCTCCCAAACATGACGAAGCTGTGCTGTCTCAGATTCAGCAGACAGCGTGTCCTTCATCGCCGCCGATTCAAAATAGTGTCCCCGTTCATGGAGCAGATGCTGACGTTGGCGCACAGAACAATTTGGAAACTTTTGAAAAGGAACAATTGAAATCCACACCACGGCGAAAACGAAAACCAGAAGACTGGAAACAAAACATTCAGAAACGGTTACGGGAACACGGTCAAGGTTACACAGCCAGTACTGGCAAAAGTGTGCCACCGCGCACATTAAAAGAGAGGTGTAACTGCAAGGACGCTACAAAAAGGTGTTCATGTTTCACTGAAGAGGATCGACAACAAATTTTTGAAAGTATTTGGCAACTGTCTTGGAATGAAAAGAGGTCATTTGTCTTTGGACTGCTTGATGAGGTGCCAGTAAAGAGAAAGAAAAAAGATGCCCAAAGAAGTCGTCAACGGACCATTCGATATTCACTGAAAAAGAATGGCTCTAAGCTGCCAGTATGTGGCAAGATGTTTCTGAACACAGCTGGATTGACGACTCATTTTGTGAGGTCTCTGTTTGAAAATGAAGACGACGTCAGCGATCCAGATTCTGAAGACATGAGAAACCAGAACACATCAATGAATCGCAATTTTCTGCGTCCCCCATGCAAACCTACCCCTTCAAATGCTCATTATGTCCGAGGCAAAGATCAACACGTACTCCTTGACAAGTTCTTTCAAGATCTTCCAAAGATGCCAAGCCATTACTGTCGCAAAGACTCAACAAAATTGTATCTTGAACGCCGCTTTCGCTCACTCCTTCAGCTGCATGAGTGCTACAAAGACTATTGTGAGTCTCGGAATACACAGCCTTTGAAATTGACAGCTTTTAAGGATTCCTTTCGGGCCAAAAACTTATCTTTATTTCAACCAAAAAAGGATAGATGCAACACCTGTGTTGGCCATGAGACTGGCAACATTACGGAAGATGTGTGGAGAGAGCATATGATACAGAAAGAGGAAGCCTTAGCTGAGAAGGAGTCAGACAAAAACAAAGCCAAAGAAAGCCACGCAGCGGGTGATAAAAAATTTGCAGCTTTTTGTGTTGATCTGGAATCGGTTCTATTGGCTCCAGACACCGATGCCAATGCCATGTATTTCAAGACAAAATTGACAGTGCACAATTTCACAATCTACGACCTTGCAACCAGTGACGTTTCGTGCTACGTATGGAATGAAACTGAAGGAGGAATGACCTCAAATGAGTTTGCTACCTGCATCAGACACCATCTTGAAAACATGGACCATTTTGACACAATTGTTATTTTCAGCGACGGGTGCACGTATCAAAATAGAAACGTGCAACTGAGTAATGCATTACAAGACTTTGCAGAAAGCCATAAGACAACAATCCTCCACAAATACCTAATCGTGGGTCATACTCACATGGAAGTGGATAACTGCCACATGCTTGTTGAGAAGGCCAGGAAAGGAAAGAGTGTGAGTGTTCCTCACGACTATGTGGATATTATAATGAGTGCAAGGAAAAACCCTTCACCTTTTAAAGTGTTCTACCTCTCACATGAGTTTTTCCAAAACTTCAGCCAGTGCGGACCTTACACCAGCATTCGTCCGGGAAGAAAAGCTGGAGATCCTACAGTAACTGATGTTCGATGTTACAAAAATAGCCCAGCCCCTGATGGAGAAAAACAATGTATGATCCAATACAAGCTCAAATTCTCTGATGATTTCCAGGAGATACCAAAAACCAGAGACTTTGGAAAGAGACCGATCAAAATACCATATCAAATGTATCATGAGCAATTAAGGATCTCCAAATCCAAGTATCAACATCTGCAAGAGCTGAAATCTGTGATCGCAAAAGACTATCATGCATTTTATGACAGCCTGCTTCACAACTGAACAATCCTAACTCATCCAAGCAAAGGTGAATTTTTGTGACAGGGACTCTATTAATCAAAACTCGTATCCATTTTCTATCATTTCGTGGTCCAGTTCCTAAATCGCCGTTCATGACGATCATTATATTCATATTTTATCTTGTCATGACCACTAACACCATCATATCATCATCATTAGCAGTAGCAGCTGCAGCAACAGCAGCATTGTTTTTCAATTTCTATTTATATTTTCATTGCTTAAGTCAATTACATGTATATCTATACTAATTTATTGCTCCACAAACTTATGTTAAACTGTTAACAATACATAAATGAAATTTTTATCAAGCGAAATCTAATTCACGTGATGAACATCATCATCATCATCATTGAAATTGTCATTATCACTCTCCACGTCTATACACATTTTCATCAATCTACGTGCATCAAAACATTATAATGCTGTTGTTCTGTAATTTATTAAACATTATTTCCCATACAGAAATTATACTGTGTAAACTAAGCCATGCTCTCTACATTATCATTATTATCATCTCTTCACTTTTGTTTTTTAATCACACAAGTGTGAAATCATCAAGAACTATTATTATGCACGTCTCTGGATCTATAATAAACACTCATTTGAACACCATTACTTTGTATTTTAATAAATATTACGTTTGTCTCTCAGTGTATCTGTATGCCTTCTGTTCTGTCTGTCTGTCTTTCCTCTCATTCTCTCTCTCTCTCCTTTTCTCCCTCTCTCTCACACATACACACATCTCATTTTCAATTACTAATTATGAATGTTCCTGTAAACAAAACAAAAAAACATAGACGTAAATATTTTTCTAAAAGTTATATCCTTTTTAGAACTATTATTGCAATAAACATTATCGTTACAGACACATTTTAAATAAATCTAGACTAAGGCAATCAAAACAAATACCAGTAATCAGAGTCTGGGCACCGCATAAGTGCAGTTTTCACTGATGTCCGACGTGATCCAACCGCATAAGTACCTTATGCGTTCTGATCACGACGCGCAAATCGCATAAGTACACGCAGAATATCAAAATCTCTAACTACTGCTTCTTGGGCCTTAGCAACTTAACTTTTCTGCCTATATGTTGTGTATGAAACATCGATAGAACTATTGGTCGGACAGATTTCCTGAGAATGACAAAAATATTTGAGTAAATCAGTTTTTTGTCTCTCCTGTAAAATTTGCTGCCATGCACTTAGGCGAACTCATCGCGTCGCCCACGATATGTGAGGCTGTGGATTTCTTTTGTAATTTTTTAAAGAATCCGATTCTCCGCGAAGCACTGGCGATTTAGAACTAGATGAATGGTGTCCGAGGTAGGACAGAACTTGATGTGTTTGAACAACAAATCCACAACAAAAATCAATTTTATGCGAAATCTTTAAAAATAATCAAAATCCTTGAGTTTCCAGTGCAGGAATTATAACAGTGAACCATTTTATTAAAAGAGATGTCAGCACTAAGTTTATAGCATACCGCTTAGTTCCCAATTTTTCCGTTCATCGAAGGGGTTTACAACCTAACCATGTTTATGCGCAAATGAAAATTCGTCTACGATTAAATTTATTCCGTTATTTCTTGACTGTCAGTTGGTTTTTTTTTTTTTTTGAAGTGAAAATGTGTAAAGAAAAATTAAAAGCTGAAATATGATGGAAACGGTAATAATATTTTTCTTTGCAATCTGGTGAATAATAATTCCATGTCCCGTTGTCCTGAGATCTACATCTGCGCATTCATGAAAGATCATCTATAATCAAAATGACTTTATGCATAAACCGCGACCAGCCATGCGGGTTACTTTTATCTATCGTTAGATAAGGAAGAAATGCAAATGAAGACAGCCGCGGCCTCTTATTATCAGAAAAAATATTGATGAAAACTAGTGGGAAACTCCCCCCCCCCCCCCCCCCCCCTGTGTGCACTGGTTTACTTTACCCATAAAATTTGATCCAACTGCAGCTCAAGAAAATAACTGGCTGAGCTTCACAATAAATTTTTCCTATTCTCCAGGCAACAGCAGAAATTTGATAAGTCAGATGCAACGTTTGATGATAGACGGCAAGAGGAGAAATGCACATAGACCGCATTGTGAGCTGAAATATTCATAGGGCTTTTCTGTCATCTTCCTGTCCGCTGTGCTGAATCGGCCTCATAATTCTAGATCAACAATCTTGTTGCCAGTCTCAATAGCTGCTTGATCGCTCGGAACAGAACAGAGGATGGCAGCCATCTTTTCCTACAGTTGCAGATGAAAGTTCCCCCCCCCCCTCCCACTCCCCCCTCCACCCCTCCCCTTTTTTTTTTTCAACTTTTGTATTTGGGGAAAAAAGAAAGAATGAAGGAAAGAAATGGCCACCGAGTAAAAAAAGAAAATCATGTAAATAAAAAAACAACAACGGTGGATTGGATTTTTTTTAAAATGGGGAGAATCTAGAAGAATCTAGAAGAATCTAGAAGAATCTAGAAGAATCTAGAAGAATCTAGAAGAATGTTGGAGGCTGTCAGAAAATGGTGAGTTAAATTCCCAGGAGCGTGTAATAGATTCAGACAAATAATCGTTGAAGCGATTTTAGCCATTGACTGCTTGTCTGGCATGTGAAAATATTCATTTTCAGACTATTGTCAAGAAATCGGACAGTATTAAATTTATTATTGGTAAATGGAGTTAACGACGGCTTGAACAAATCTGCTAGGGTGAAAGAAAAACAAACAAACAAACAAATCAAGCAAGGATCAGCACTTGTAGGACAATCCTGTGCTGTACAGCCAATGTGATCTGCAAACACCATCACTCATTGTTTGAAGTGATAAATATGATGTAGAAAAGTTGCAGTGAAGAGACCTGTACAGTAAGATTTTGTGTGGACCATTTAGGCTCCATTTGACGGACACACAACTCACGATTATTCAAAGCAAAATCAACTTAGAGCCGGGAACAGGAAAATGTTGACAAGGTATCAAAATGTGTCACACTGTGGGTTTTTTTTCTCTCAGGAAAATTCTCTATCCGAACTTCAAAAATGAAGAAAACATGGAGAGGAAAAGGCGAGGGGGGGGGGGGGGGGAGAAATGATGAACACAACCCAGGAGTATTGTTGTAGTAAAGGAGAGCAGCAAGTTGGAACACACTGCACACACTGTTTCATTGACACATAGCACACACTGTTTCATGGAGACATAGCACACTGTTTCATGGAGACATAGCACACACTGTTTCATTGACACATAGCACACACTGTTTCATGGAGACATAGCACACACTGTTTCATGGACACATAGCGCACACTGTTTCCTGGACACATAGCACACACTGTTTCCTGGACACATAGCGCACACTGTTTCCTGGACACATAGCGCACACTGTTTCCTGGACACATAGCGCACACTGTTTCCTGGACACATAGCACACACTGTTTCCTGGACACATAGCGCACACTGTTTCCTAGACACATAGCGCGCACTGTTTCCTGGACACATAGCACACACTGTTTCCTGGACACATAGCACACACTGTTTCCTAGACACATAGCGCACACTGTTTCCTGGACAAAATCTCATTATCCCTATACTGCAACTGTATACATTTTGTATATTTGCTATGAGAATTGTCTCCTCCTACAGCACAGATTCAATTAATGACATAAATAATTCAGGGGTTCTCCATTCAACTCTGGCAGTTGCAAACTGTAAGCAGCAAGGGCAACAGCAACAACCACTATAACAGCATCACCATCACCATCACCATCACCATCATTATCATTATCAGTTATCACTATCATCATCATTAAGTTATTCCCCCATTCCTGGAGTGGCCGTTCCATTCCCTGCTCGACCAGTAGTCCAAATTGGGCAAAAAGAAAAGGTTGTATGTTGCGAAGCCCCGCGTGAGAAATAAAACCCAAACAGTACAAAGCAAACTAAAGACAAGACAGAAAATGCATAAATTTTCGGCTTTCGCCTTTGTCAAGTGAAAAAAAACAACAAAAAAACGAACAATAAAAGAGTTGAACAGGAAGGAAGTGAACCAGTTTACTTAGCTGCCAGTTCTTGCTTCTTTAGCAGCACCAAAGCACGTCCGTCCGCCAAAAGCATGGAAGCAGGAAGTGACGCAATTGGTTATAGCCCTGCTGCGACCCCACAGTTTTTCTGTGGTTTTTATGATATTTCGACCAGTAGTCCAGTATAGTTGCCCTGACCTGGTCACATTCCTAATTTGTAGTCAACAAAACAAAGTAATATTTTTATATTTTAGAGCATTTAAAAAAATTTCTATTGGTCCATAGAGATGAAATTATCCGGCAGCACATCTTGTCCTTCCTGAAGGGGATGCCGAAATCTACAAGTTGATTTATTACAGATTTTTAAATAATTATTTACAAAGTTCATTCTAGATCTATGCAAAACACAATTGATATCTTAACAGATAAAAGAATTATATTGGGAATTTTTCCTTTGCCTTTAATATTTTTTTAAATTTTTTAAGTACAGTAAGGTAAACACACTTAGCACAGTGCGCTCCTACATCCTAGCCTAATAGGAAATACTGGGCATGCAGGATAAAAAACAACAACAACAAAACTTTAACCCTTTTCAGATTCCAGACAAAAATTACCTGGGCAAAACAAAAAAACAAGAAATTCTGACATCTTGCAAAATTGATTTAAGATGTCAAATTGATATGCAAAAATCTAGATATTTATAACCTAAAAATGTTTATGTTTGTATGGGTTAGAGAGTCCTGGAAAATATAACCCTGTGTAGCGGGTAAAAATGTTTCACAGATGAAAAACTGTTTTGTAGGGGGTTAAACTGGAGCCTTGTCTGATGTTGAATAGGTAAAGGGCTGGGCTATCGTGAGTTTTCCAAGACCTGGGCTATCGTGAAAGCTTTCCAAGACCTGGGCTATCGTGAAAGCTTTCCAAGACCTGGGCTATCGTGAAAGCTTTCCAAGACCTGGGCTATCGTGAAAGCTTTCCAAGACCTGGGCTATCGTGAAAGCTTTCCAAGACCTGGGCTATCGTGAAAGCTTTCCGACTGTACAGAAATGGAAGAACTGTTTTTCTTGATATGCATTTCCTTATCTTAACTACATTTTTAACTTTCTACACAAGCACTTGAAAGATTGCACCCCTCCACCCGTCCCACCCCTCCCACCCGTCCCACCCCTCCATCCCTGCACCCTTGCACCCCTCCACCCCTGCACCCCTGCACCCCTAGACTTCTCTAAGCAAAAGAGAAAAACAAACTCCCACTAAGAAGTTCATGGAATTTTTGGCAAAAAAGCCTTGTCATCGACTTGTTTTCATGATAGAGCCAGTGAACGGTTGAAATGTGGCTGAGCGATCTACAGACTTATCATCAATAAACATAACAATATACGTGTACAATACAGGCAGTAACAGCAAATGCCAGTAATGGCAGCACTGTTGACCAACTCCGGATTTTACACTTGGCCACAGCCTATGTCAATGAAGTTCAGAAACCACCTTGTTAAAAACTTATACCAGGAAATCTGACAAAGACCTTGGATCGCCAGGAAATCGGCCAAAGACCTTGGATCGCCAGGAAATCTGACAAAGACCTTGGATCGCCAGAAAATCTGACAAAGACCTTGGATCGCAAGAAAATCTGACAAAGACCTTGGATCGCAAGAAAATCTGACAAAGACCTTGGATCGCCAGGAAATCTGACAAAGACCTTGGATCGCCAGGAAATCTGACAAAGACCTTGGATCGCCAGGAAATCTGACAAAGACCTTGGATCGCCAGGAAATCTGACAAAGACCTTGGATCGCCAGGAAATCTGACAAAGACCTTGGACCGTCAGGAAATCTGACAAAGACCTTGGACCGCCAGGAAATCTGACAAAGACCTTGGATCGCCAGGAAATCTGACAAAGACCTTGGATCGCCAGGAAATCTGACAAAGACCTTGGATCGCCAGGAAATCTGACAAAGACCTTGGACCGTCAGGAAATCTGACAAAGACCTTGGACCGCCAGGAAATCTGACAAAGACCTTGGATCGCCAGGAAATCTGACAAAGACCTTGGATCGCCAGGAAATCTGACAAAGACCTTGGATCGCCAGGAAATCTGACAAAGACCTTGGATCGCCAGGAAATCTGACAAAGACCTTGGATCGCCAGGAAATCTGACAAAGACCTTGGATCGCCAGGAAATCTGACAAAGACCTTGGATCGCCAGGAAATCTGACAAAGACCTTGGATCGCCAGGAAATCTGACAAAGACCTTGGATCGCCAGGAAATCTGACAAAGACCTTGGATCGCCAGGAAATCTGACAAAGACCTTGGATCGCCAGGAAATCTGACAAAGACCTTGGATCGCCAGGAAATCTGACAAAGACCTTGGATCGTCAGGAAAAAGAAAACAACAAAACAATAAGAACACAAAACAAATTGCCTTTTGCCTTTTGCCTTTTGCCTTTTGCCTTTTGATTATTTGAAAACGAGATATCTTAAATGAGAAATACACATTAATTTCAAATTAATGGACCCGTGTTATTGATTAGATCAACTACATGTAAAGTCTAATTATAAAAAAACACACAAAAAAAAACAACAATAAATCTGTGAGGCGCCATGAGACAGTGATGCCCTCAGCTGTGGATGATTTAGCTTAATGCCCTCCAGACCGACCCTGGTGAGGTCATCACTGGTACCGGAACAAAAACAAACAATTTTGACAAGTAAACAAACCTAGGACAAGACTTTCGGGTCACAGGAGAGAAACTGTTAGTGTAGCCAGAACTGTGAGATAAACCTGAGCATGTTCATTGTGCTGCTGTTTGACATGACAGGATTCTCTTGGTGCCTTCAGAGCAACAAGTTCTTTTTCTTCTCATTTGTGACAAGGAAGATAATCAATTCTTGCACTGAACAAGCGAGATTGTATTCTCTTCAGCCGAGTAAATAATTACTGTGTTTTTCGTTATTTCAAGAATAAAGTTTTGTCGACAGAGTTTATGTCAAAAACAACAAAACAAAACACACACACACCAAAAAACATGCCAAAATCTTGACCTGGAAGCCCAGGCAGCTTCTACATGTGATTACTTACAAAACACTACCATAAAAACGTCAAGGAAAAAAAAATGAAAATGATATTCACCAACAAGAAAGAGCATTGTAAATCACGTAATGTTTTACACAAACCAACGCCGTTTTCGAACAGCGTTTTAATGTCTATGAATAATAATAACGATGTTGATGATGATAATAATAATTATCAATGGCGTATCTGAGATGTGGTAGGAATGCACGTGCCCATAGGCCCCACTCAAAGGGTGTGTGTGTGGGGGGGGGCACTGAGCAGTTTCTGTCAGTCAGATAAGCCTTCCCTGGATGGTTGTAAAAACGGTGCTGCTAAAACTTGCTTGTGATGCCGTCGTTTGTCAGTTAAAAGGTTAATGAACTTAAATTGTATTTTGGAGGTGAGATTGAGGTAAAGATACCCCAAACATGCGTTCTTGGACAGAACGCAATTTCAGTGCTCGCCTTGGGCACCATTTTCAATAGAAACGGCCCGAATAACTGTCAGTAGAAACGCCCCTGATAACTACCATAACAGAACATCATTCATTTTGGTGGGTTTCCTGCCTGGCGCAAAGAGAAAATACCTTGAGATTTTACATTAAGAGCAACATTAAAAAAAAAAAGAGGACACGCAGATTGAAGGCCGCCATTGCCGGCTATCAGCTACTACAGATTGAAGGCCGCCATTGCCGGCTATCAGCTACTACAGATTGAAGGCCGCCATTGCCGGCTATCAGCTACTACAGATTGAAGGCCGCCATTGCCGGCTATCAGCTACTACAGATTGAAGGCCGCCATTGCCGGCTATCAGCTACTACAGATTGAAGGCCGCCATTGCCGGCTATCAGCTACTACAGATTGAAGGCCGCCATTGCCGGCTATCAGCTACTACAGATTGAAGGCCGCCATTGCCGGCTATCAGCTACTACAGATTGAAGGCCGCCATTGCCGGCTATCAGCTACTACAGATTGAAGGCCGCCATTGCCGGCTATCAGCTACTACAGATTGAAGGCCGCCATTGCCGGCTATCAGCTACTACAGAACAGGGGAGATCAAACTTACTGTCTCAGCTCAGTTTCCTTTCCCTTCTTTTTCTTCATGCAATTCAAAGCAATCTTGTTTTTGCTTTACTCCCCCCTCCCCACCTCCTCCCCCCCCCCCCCCAACATGTCACCTGAAACGTTGTACTGACTTCCTGCAGATTTGAAATGCTTGCACGTGCGGCAACTTTCATTCAACACAGTCAATAAAATGTCTCCATGTTTCATTCTACATACATTGATATTATTTCGGTCAATGTCTGAACTACCGGATTTTATTTAATCTTTTCCACATTTCTGTATGATTTCTCAAATACTTGCCTCATCGTTTTCCATTGCAATCCTTCATTAGAGTGTCACAGGTATGAGTGAACTTCATTTATTATGTACATTGGAAGATAAATCTACAACCAATTTTGACATTTTAATTCTCTCGACTCAACAGTCAAGAAAATGCCCTATCAGTGAGAGTGGGATCTGTAATGCCCTATCAGTGTAAATGAATGCTTCACTCCCAGGAGGGGGTAAAAAATCGCCAAGAGTCGAGCCTGCTTACCATGTGGATGGCTCTCAAATTGTTCACCAGCTCTCGTCAACCGTACTCAGTTTATGTTGAACTCACAGAGAATAAGAGATGCGAAAGAAGAAAAAAGCGAATGAGGTTCAACATCAAAGGAAAGTGCCCGTCTACAGTCTGCACTTCAGAATATAATCAGCGTGGATTCTCTGTAAGTCTCGTGATACATGAAATCTTTCTTACATTTTGTCTCTCATGAACTGCGGAGATAGCCCAGTCTCCCCGACGTTAAGGCCACCGTAACAGATAAGGAAACCCAAGAGTTGTTGCACTATCGTGGGTTCAGATGTCATCAAGAGGGCTGAAAAAGGCTTGACGCTGTGTGCATCATTAGTTAAGAAATCGAGAATTTATTACACGCTTACGCTGACATGTTATCCGGTTAAGTGGGAGATTAAAGCGAATGATATACACGCTTTAAACCATCTTCTCTGCTGGCTTTCAGCTTAAAACGTAGATTTTCTTCCTGTTCCCTTTTTATGGCCAAATTTGACTCTTCTGTCCGTCTGTCACACTGTCTGTCTGTCGCACTGTCTGCCTGCTCACATACTGACTCGAGTCTGTTTTGCGCCTGACCTGACTCAGCGTGAGACTTTTCTCTATCATAGGACAGACATGGCACAGACTTGAGACAGACATGGGACAGACTTGAGACAGACATGGGACAAACTTGAGAGAGACTTGAGACAGACATGGGGCAGACATGGGACAGACTTGAGACAGACATGGGACAGACATGGGACAGACATGGCATAGACTTGAGACCGACATGGGACAGACATGGGACAGACTTGAGACAGACCTGGGACAGACAGGGGACAGACTTGAGACAGACATGGGACAGACATGGCACAGACTTGAGACAGACATGGGACAGACATGGCACAGACATGGCACAGACTTGAGACAGACATGGGACAGACATGGGACATACTTGAGACAGACATGGGACAGACATGAGACAAACTTGAGACAGACCTGGGACAGACATGGGACAGACATGGCACAGACTTGAGACAGACATGGGACAGACATAGGACAGACTTGAGATAGACATGGGACAGACAGGGGACAGACATGGGACAGACATGGCACAGACTTGAGACAGACATGGCACAGACTTGAGACAGACATGGGGCAGACATGGCACAGACTTGAGACAGACATGGGACAGACAGGGGACAGACTTGAGACAGACATGGGACAGGCATGGGATCGGGACAGACATGGCACAGACTTGAGACAGACATGGGACAGACAGGGGACAGACTTGAGACAGACATGGGACAGACAGGGGACAGACAGGGGACAGACTTGAGACAGACATGGGACAGACATGGGACAGACTTGAGACAGACATGGGACAGACTTGAGACAGACATGGGACAGACATGGCACAGACTTGAGACAGACATGGGACAAACTTGAGACAGACATGGCACAGACTTGAGACAGACATGGGACAGACATGGGACAGACTTGAGACAGACATGGGACAGACATGGGACAGACATGGCACAGACTTGAGACAGACATGGCACAGACTTGAGACAGACATGGAACAGATATGGGACAGACTTGAGACAGACATGGGACAGATATGGGACAGACATGGCACAGACTTGAGACAGACATGGGACAGACATGGGACAGACATGGCACAGACTTGAGACAGACATGGGACAGACATGGGACATACTTGAGACAGACATGGGACAGACATGGGACAGACTTGAGACAGACATGGGACAGACATGGCACAGACTTGAGACAGACTTGAGACAGACATGGGACAGACATGGGACAGACTTGAGACAGACATGAGACAGACATCTGACAGACATGGGACAGACATGGGACAGACATGGCACAGACTTGAGACAGACATGGGACAGATATGGGACAGACTTGAGACAGACATGGGACAGACATGGGACAGACATGGCACAGACTTGAGACAGACATGGCACAGACTTGAGACAGACATGGAACAGATATGGGACAGACTTGAGACAGACATGGGACAGATATGGGACAGACATGGCACAGACTTGAGACAGACATGGGACAGACATGGCACAGACTTGAGACAGACATGGGACAGACATGGGACATACTTGAGACAGACATGGGACAGATATGGGACAGACATGGCACAGACTTGAGACAGACATGGGACAGACATGGGACAGACATGGCACAGACTTGAGACAGACATGGGACAGACATGGGACATACTTGAGACAGACATGGGACAGACATGGGACAGACTTGAGACAGACATGGGACAGACATGGCACAGACTTGAGACAGACTTGAGACAGACATGGGACAGACATGGGACAGACTTGAGACAGACATGAGACAGACATCTGACAGACATGGGACAGACATGGGACAGACATGGCACAGACTTGAGACAGACATGGGACAGATATGGGACAGACTTGAGACAGACATGGGACAGACATGGGACAGACATGGCACAGACTTGAGACAGACATGGCACAGACTTGAGACAGACATGGAACAGATATGGGACAGACTTGAGACAGACATGGGACAGATATGGGACAGACATGGCACAGACTTGAGACAGACATGGGACAGACATGGCACAGACTTGAGACAGACATGGGACAGACATGGGACATACTTGAGACAGACATGGGACAGATATGGGACAGACATGGTTAAGTCTCGCTAGACCGCCTTGTCCAGTTTGACCCCTTAGTTGACATCTGACACTGAATTGGAGACAAAACTGCCTTGACTCAGTGCGCCATCAGCCCTAGACACTTCTCTGTCTGTGCCCATGCAAGGTCTTTCCCTCCATTTCTCCGTGTCTCTCTCCTGCCCTCTCAGCTGCGGACCGTATCTCTTCCTCTTCTTTAAACCAGATGTTTAAATTGTGTAGAGACGAATGAAAACTGCCCAGTGTTATTGGCGACTCCCCAGTAACTTGCCAGGTTGCCATCAGTGTCCAGAACGGCCACCGGACCTAACACAAGCGACAACTCAGATAAATCTACATCTGTCATCTTTACTTTGAGTTATGAAACTTGAATGTATCTTTAGTGACATTGATTTAATAAATACTCCAAATCTGTACATTCTTTGAGACAGGCACTTTGTACATTAAAATAGAAGGAACATTTTATAAAGATTTGATGCGGGGTTGGAGATGGATGTAAGCAACGAGGTTGACGCTTAAACACTGAAAGCAAATTAATATTTCTTGAGTTAGAACCTTTTCACATTTCAGTTCAGAAAGCGTACATTTTACTGCCAGTCAAATTCTTATAGTTTAGGAAGGAAGCGACGCGGTCATGCGCAGTCTGTGCCACACAATAATTATTCTGCAGGTATTCGTCAGAGATGAATAATAATACTGTTATCGATACGCAATATCTCCATAATAAATAAGATAATGACAGGCCTATTAGTGTGTAATGCTTTGTCGCTCAAGCATGATTTCCCATGCTGAATCTGCGCTAGTTGGACGTAAAATCGTCGATAAAATGTCTCCACGTTTCACCCTTGGTTGTCGCTTCTCCGCCATTTTACCATCGCGCCACCGCCTTCTTGTACATGATATTATAGATCTGGGTGATTGATCCGTGAGCAGGCACGATCGTGCATACATTAGTCCAGGTGATGGCGGTGGGCGGACCTTGGTGAAATACGGGGAATCGAGTTGTAGTCAAGCGGTTTGGTGAAATCGATACGAGATGGAGGTATGTATGAAATCAAGGAGTGAGTTGATGGGAGAGGGGGGTCGGTTGGGGGCTGGAGGGGGGAGGGGGGGAGGTTGAGATCTGAATCACTTAGTAAGGGCCGTTTTCTTATTGATTCTTGAAATTGTATGTATGTGTGTATGTTAGTGTGTTAGTTGGACTGAGTGAAAAACTACAAAGACAATATTTAAATTAAATATATATATAATAAAAGTCCTTATAATACAATAATTCAAAAGATCAAACCCAGGGTTTCAAAATTACTGGGAAGTAGTTAAATAATGTAAAAACTTATGAAAAAAATGTGTGTGTGGGGTGTGGAGGAGGTGAGGAAGAAAGTATGTGGGAGAGAGGCCAGAAGACAACGGTTCCTTGTCAAACTAAAAAATGGGGATCCAGGTCAAACAAACACATTCCGCTCATGTCTATTGGAATCTGGCAACTTGTCATATTACATGACATGAGGTCAATAGCGATATCCATTGTCCAAAAGTCAGTTCCTTGTGAGGGTGCAAACATACTATGAATTAATGGAAAAGGAGGTACACGTGTAGCGAATTCTTTATTTATTGAAATATGATTTGATCAGGGCCGTTATTGGAGGTGGTGTTGAATGTGACAGGTGCAGGGTGGTTCCTTGCCTGGCAGTCGGGCTGCTGGGACACTGGGCCAAGTGCCTGTTCAGTGTCTGGTCTTCATGCAGTGTGTGAGATCTCTGTCTCCCCCGGCGAACTGGACACGTTTTTGACGGCCCCGAATTGGCAAGACACGAAAGTTTCAGTCTGGCCAGTGCGCCAAGTCTGGGGTTAAATCCACAGTCCACATCGCACACTAAAACCTACACCAGACAGAATTGATTCACTGCACAACCAGCCTAATAATATATGATTTGATTATGACCGTTAGATCACACAAGTGGATTGCAAAGAGCGCATGGAGAAGGGTGCAGAATTGTGCTGCATTGGTGGTCAGTGACAGTGAACGCCAGGGGGCTAAAATAGAAATGGATCAGTTGTACATTCGGTGATGAGTACATAAGGCTGCTGTGATCTAGCGGTGGACTGATCGTTAAATCCTTTTCTGGCTGTAGAACACACATTGAACAGGTGAAAACGGAGTAACTATGAAGATGACGTCACAAAACTGAGAAATTGTCATTTTCCGGGCATTGGATTAGGGAAAAAAAAAGGGGGGGGGGGTTATTATTTATTTATCATTTCTTCTTCGTCTGACTTTTGCAATGCGTAGCTCCGCAATAAATGTATATTGGTCATTTTCCGGCCATGTCTTAGTGGATCTGTCTGTAGTGGGACAATCATAAAAACCTCTTTGAAATAATTACTTGGCGCAGACAGCTTTCAAAATACATGCATAGCTCTCTCTCTCTCTCTCTCTCTCTCTCTCTCTCTCTCTCTCTCTCTCTCTCTCTCTCTCTCTCTCTCTCTCTCTCTCTCTCTCTCTCTCTCTCTCTCTCTCTCTCTCTCTCTCTCTCTCTCTCTCTCTCTCTCTCTCTCTCTGTCTGAAGTTGTCTTACAGAGAAACATGATTTGGAGCATGTATTTTCAGTCTATTTGTTATTAAATGTCAGAATTTCATTGAAAGAAAAAATAATCGTTCAGTTTGCCAGCAGAAATTCATTCACTCATCAAAAGTTGTACTTGTCGGTCTAATTGGTGCAGTTTGGTCAACAAGTAAAGCCTTCATTTCTAAAGAAAAAGAACAAACAAGTGACTGTCGCCGATGTTGAACATTTAGGCCTAGACCAAAGGCCAAACTACACTAGGCTGGAAGTCTTAGCAAAGTACAATTACATGTGTTATTATTTTGATTTTTTTCTTATTTCAATTATTCTAATGCAAAACTTTTGACTTCAACATTTGGAGGAGCAGTCTTGTTGAGTTCATACCGTAAATGTCTTGTAGTAAGGAGGCGATCATTAGGCCTAGCTCTCCATCGACTGCAGATCTAGTCTAGATACTGGTGTAAAATGCTTGAGTAAGATAGAGAATGAGGGTTGGGATTTTGGGTGGGCAATGCAAGATGAAAGCGGGGGGGGGGGGGGGGGGAGAACTCGGAGCTTGGAGGCCCAAGAAAATAAACATGAGGAAAAGAGGACCTTGGTTCATCCGTGAAGATGTAGGATTTACGTTTTCACAAAAATTGGCTGGTTTGGGGGAGGGGGGGGGGGAGGCGGTCTTGTGGGAGAGGGCGGTGGCAGAGTGGTAGGGATGATACATTGATTGGTGCAGGGACAGACGAGAAACGTGTTTTATGAAAGCATAGCTGCTGCACTTATGGAATCCAAAGTTGTACAAACGCTTATTGCTATAGAAACAAGCGGAGTAACTGTTATGGTGACGGGTTGGACCCGGGGATAATGTGGTGGTGGAAATGATGGCAGACCAATCAGCCCACAGCAAATGTGAGCGAGCGACAGGCAGAGCTAGACAGGGCGGGCTACGCTTCAGCGCTGGGTACAGTACGGGGTAGTGGGGTAGCCAGGAACGGGGAAACCAAAACAAAAAAAAAAGTACCCATAGAGCGGTTTTTATTTGCAATGGTGGGTGAGGGAGTGCTCACCAAAAGATTTCCTCTTGTAATAACATCTGTACGGAATGCTCCCCCCTTGACGCCTGGCAACCAGCTTTTTTAATTGTCCCGCCTTCCTCTCCCATTTTCATTTTTCAGCCATTTGACCGAGTCTATTGGTGGAAAATGGATGATTAATCTGTGCAAAAATCAGACGGTTGAAAACGATTTGATCTTCGCGTGATTACGTAACAAGTGGCTATAAATAGATGTGGTCTAGTGAGAGTGGGATCTGTAATCGTGCTCATTTCGTATTGGATATTGTCACCTTGTGGAGTACCAGCTGAGTACCAGTGGAAGAATTCCTGTATCGGATTCCACTCGTCACAGGTAAGTCTCTTACTTGTCTGGTTACATATGAGACTTAATGTACATTATTTTCAGTGTTCACATAGCAGTGTTTATATAGGGACATGAGGGTCGCTTTCAGTTCTCAAGTTCCATAGATCTACATTTAATTACAACACGGATTCGAGATCACTGCGACAAAAATCATGCATGTATACTTTATGATTGATAATTGATCTACTCGTTCCAGCTGCCCTGCCGCTTCCGTATCAGCTCTCACGTCTGAATTTCCCGGCTGACAAAATCTAAAGGAAATTTTCATCTTCTTCCACATAAAAAAAACAACAACAAAAGAAAAAAAAAACTTCTGTTGTGCAATTTTATGATACCATATAGATGTAGATGTAGATGTAGATGTTGATGTAGATGTAGATGTAACTGCAGTTTGAATTCACCCTTTAAATTAATCGTTGGCATTTACTCTCACGCACTAAAGGCATTCATAAATTATGCATTATATTTAAACATTGACTTCGGACAATATTAAAGCCGACGTGTCTAGTGGAACAGACCAGTAAAATTACCACATTAAATGAGTGTGCTATAAACTTTTCCCGACAGTTTCATTATGATTATGTTTTCCTTAACTTAAGGGAAATTCATGTGAAATAAAAGAAATAAAGATTCAAGTTTGTAGGATTTTCATTTCTGTCTGTCAATTTGGATATCCCAGGCCAGTACAGCTGTGAGGTGAGACTGACCACAACAAGGTCCAACAACAAAGAAAACAACAATAACCATAAAACGTGCAGGCGAGGCGGTTTGTGGCCATGTGAAATGAACTAGATCTGCAGTTGTAGATTTCTGTATTTAGGAACATCAACATCAACAACAACAACGATAAAAAACATGAGTCCCTCAATATTTTCTCTGAGAATTTCCTTGACATGAATTCTGACTTTACATACAAGACTTTCTTTTGTGAAACAAACATGAACATTCAAAATTCATGAATAATAAATTTTCTAAAAAACTTTATTGAATTAACGGTGTAGAAAACATTTCTTTTGTTCTCCCTGCCATTTCCTGGACACAGAATCCTGGCAAATAGAAAGAAAATTGAAAATAGGAAAAAACAACACAATTATGCACATGACATTTAATCATCTTAGGAGGGGGAATATGGGGGAGGGGGGGGGGGTTGGATGGAGAAAGAGAGAAGAAATCAGATGCTAGCTTGAATTCAAACAAAATGTTACATATGTGAATTTTTTTTCTTTTTCTTTTCATTTTGCATGAAATTGACAGTGAAAAACTTGTACATTTTTCCCTGACTTGACAGAGGAACATCTGGACTGACTTGACATCTGGACTGACTAGATCTGTAGAACATAATGAAATACAAGTAACTGGCCTGCCTTATTCACCCTTTTACATATATACACGGCCTCCAACCCCGGTCTGGTCTCACTCTCTCTCTTGAAGACTTTTATTTAGTACTAACACATAGACATCTTGCCTGCTTGAGGGCCACTAGATCTGGCCTGACATAGGAAGAATGTTATAACTACAGAACAAAATCCTTCACTTGATAAAAATATCTATGAATAAAATTACTATAAAATCTATAATTTCTAAATCTGTGGCCTTTGCAAATGGTGTTGCTTAATGATTTGGATGTTACTAGAAATGTATATTTTAAGCAAACATCTCTTAAGAAAGAAAACTGTAATTTATAAGGATTAACTAAAATGTGTTTAAGTTTATGAATCCCCCCTTCGCCCCCCCCCCTATCAAATTCTTATGTAATATAATTATTGCATGGCCTTTTTTAGGGCGGTGGTGGGGGGGGGGGGGCTTTGCAAATTACAGTAAAAGTTGTTTTTTTTTGCTTTTGTTTCTAATTATATTTTAACTGTTCCAAGTCCATTTTTTTTGCGACTTTACAGATTTCCTGCATTATTATTATTTAATGTGGCGTTCAAATTTAGTTATTATTGTTTTTTAAGCCTCTCTTTGTGTGGTTCAATTCCTTAAGAGCTTTTGTATATTTACAGGTGATTAGTGAATTTTTATATGTGTGAAAAATTTGCTAAATTAACACGTTCATTTTCATGCCATAGATCTAGATCTAGTTATACGAAATTTAACATCCCTGAGTTTCAAAATGTAAAAAAAATTGAAAATTACAATGGGATTTGAATTTCAATGATAAAATTTGCCGAACATCCAAACAATTTAGAAAAATAATGTAAAAAAAAAAAAACATGGTGGTGAAAACAACAACATGTGACGTTTTTTCTTGGCTTTTTGCTGATTTTTGTTTTACGTTTTACATTTGAATATTTTTTTAGCAGCTTTGCGGGACATAATTATTGTCAATCATTGGATGGCACTGTGATATATGTTTTTTTTTTTTTCGCTAGTTCAAAATCTGACATAAATTAACATTGATCTGGATTATTGTCTATTTCCATTTATCACCGATGTTTAAATTGGTGCAGGAGGCACAAAAACGTGATTAAAGACTGACTGGCAAATATTTAAATTCCAGGAAATGAATGAGTGATTGAAAATGCAGCATTTTACATATTTAATATTGTTTAAAGTATAGCATAGCTGTGGTGATCTAGGTTGGGGCTCAACAGTCTCTACAGATTCTATGTTAATTGGATAGAAACATTCGGTAACGACATGACGCCTCTTTCTGAAGCGTTAGCAATGAGATTTTTGTAAGAAATATTAGCCCTAGTTCCAGTCCGTGGCGGCTTTGGTGCAGACTAAACCAGCCACAGTTCAGGGCCTCAAAATCCACATGGGCCTCACAAAATATCACAGTTTGTTTGTTACTTCTCTTTGCTTTTAAGTATCTATTAATTCTTTATATTCTGAACAATAGTTTGAGCCTATTCATGGACACAAAAATGTTTTGATGATTCACCTTAACTAGCTTGCTATTAAATAACGGAAAGAAAATGAATCCAGCTTTTTCTGTGGCAACCTGAGGTGTTTTTTTTTTTTTTGGTAAGATTTTCTGGCATAACTTTTTTTAACCAGAGACCACCAAGGTTTATAAATCTTCAGAGCGTCACAAAGTCCAGCCCGACACTGGTTCCAGTCGGCATCTCCAGGCAGTCAATTAATATGACATTTGGCTGAGATTTTAGTTTTAGAAACTATTCCAATTATCTGACCGGCGCAGCATTCTCAGCTGAAATGTTTGGCTAAAAAGTAAAGTACTTGGAATTAAAATAGTACAGTATTCACTTTTACTTCAGAAACAAGATCAGATTTTGAAACCAATACATAAATCCACATTTAAAATGAAATCAGTTGGAACAAAATTATTCTATATTAAAAATTTGACATGTTCTTAACATAATTATGGTACACGAAAGTGTGAGTTCAAAATAATAAAGATCCTAAATTTTCTATTTTCCAGTTTGTCAACATCAAACTAAACACACAGACATGCACACAGACATGCACACAGACTTGCTCACAGACATGCACACAGACATGCTCACCAGAAAAATGATCATTCAATGGTAAAATCTGTGCTAGTCTAGGATACTGGGGGACTTTTCATGTCCATGTTCGGTAACATCCATCATTTTCTTGCCTTTAGGAAATCCCAACCTCACACAGACGAGCCGTAGATAATTTGTACTTTTGCATTGCGGATCCGCCTGAAATTTGAGAAAAAAGGAAAATGATAGACATGGTTCTCCATAATCACATAGTTTGGAGGTAAAAATTTTGTAGAAAGTTTATCTTTAGAATTGCATTGATCATCATAAAAGAAAGTGTAAGCGACGTATCTAAAAATATAATATATGGCAGGTCTTTCTGTCGATTTTCTAGTATGTGTTATTTATTATATTCTTATATTCTATTGTTATATTACCTTGCAATACATTTCTATATAATCCTTTTAAAATACATTGTATTACAGTATGATATGTATTAATATTTTACATTAATCATATTTTACTTATAATATAATATAATATAATATAATATAATATAATATAATATAATATAATATAATATAATATAATATAATATAATATAATATAATATAATATAATATAATATAATATAATATAATATAATATAATATAATATAATATAATATAATATAATATAATATTACAATGTGCTAATCATATTATATTTTACTTACTTTATTATATCATACTGTATTGTATTGTGTTGTGTTATGTTATGTTGTGTTATGTTGCATTACACAATGTTATATTATAATAATTATTTTATATTACAATATTTCCTGTTATATTACATTATCTACACTGTTCATCAAAGGAATATTCTTGTGTTGTCGGTTTGTGAGTCTGTGTAGGGCAAGTGTGTATGTGTGTGCATCTGTCTAGAGCACTACACCTACACCTACACTTACACCATTTTTAAGGGAAAATTACAATTGACATATAAACAAACATTTAAATATTTTACAAAAATTTAACAAGAATTCATACCAGTATAATCATAATGGTAATGATAAAAGCTCTATGATTATAGTGATCACAATAATAATAATAATAATAATACCAG
The DNA here is from genome assembly GCA_963931925.1 of Onchidella celtica. NCBI lineage: Eukaryota > Metazoa > Mollusca > Gastropoda > Systellommatophora > Onchidiidae > Onchidella > Onchidella celtica. The sequence continues at coordinate 1,530,780 of OZ007575.1, forward strand.
TAATAATAATAATGACATAGCGAGGATGATGAGAACAATAAGACAAACATTTCAGTAGAATTATAAATTTATTCATTTGAATTAATTCGTTATAATCAATTGTAGTGAAATGATAAACCAACAAAAAAACAACATACATAGGACTGGATTTTTGTGTTTGACTATTATTTATAAAGTTGACAGAAATTATTGACCAATGGCAGGGGAGAAAATAAAGTAAGTTTGCAGGTAATTGTTTGCAACGAAAGGAGCATTTTTATGTTAATGAATAATAGGGTTAATAATAAATCTTTTAAAAGAACAAACAAAATAATTGACAAAGTAGGGTGTTTTTTAATGGGATTCAGAGACATGATATATTATTTCAATCACATCAGCTCAAATGTCCTTAATGTAAAGAATAGAATTTGAAGAAATTCGTTTCCTAATTAATTACTATTTTTACTGCATCCCGATGCGGCTGTTATTACTGTATGAAAAGAGACTGATATATTATTTCATTAAAGGCGATCGCTTTATGTCTTCAGTGTACACCAGTCAGTCAACTTAAACTTGCTGCACTGGATAAAAAATTGATTTGAAATTGATTTGAAATCATTCCATATTAATTAGTATTTAAGAAGTCCACGTTAACCTAAATGATATTAAATCGACCGTCAGAAAACATTAAAAAAAGTTGGCAACAAGATAGGCCAAACAACAAAAAAAAAAATTAAAAAATATGGAAATTACATTTCTGAGAATTTTCTTAGGGTGTTTGAAACTTGAATTTGGATAAAAAAAACTAAATAATCCGTGTATCAATATTTATGGGTTTGTACAGAAAATCTTTTACCTTCTAATGTATATATGACAATGTATGCATGTCACAAGGCGCCAGTCCTACAGACTAACGTCAAATTCATTTTAGCCAATGATAAAGTAGAATTTAGCTTGCCTGTCAAATCTTTTATCATGACTATAAATTATTTTTTCTATCCACCTAACTCAGATTTTGACATTTTTACAGGAGGCAGAAAAAAAAGCGATATTTAAATTCCATGAAATGGATTAAGTGACTGAAAATTCAGCTCTTTAAATGTCTGATATTGTTTAAAATATAACATGGCTGTGGTGATGTCGTATCTATTTATAGGGGAAAGCAGTGTTTCTCAACCTTTTTTGCGTCCCCGCCCACCCCCCACTTCAATTGTTAAAAAAATGTGTCCCCCACCCCTACCCTGATCAGCTGGGATGTGCTTAACCATTAACCTTTGCCGCACGTCGTGGATCTAATGTAGCCAGTAGCAACTCAAAACCTTTGTAATTATCTTATTACTGGGAATTTTCTCTTGAAATTCCAGGAATTCCCCAATAACACGATCGGCCGGGTACGGGAAAACTGAGCCGTATTTTTAATCCTATTGTTCAAAACTTCAAAGGTAGCTTGTAAAAGCTGTTGGAAGACTGAGCCGGTTTTTGGCATATCGATACTTAATTTTTCTAACGACCAGTCAACCTCTTCCGTTCGCTAGTTATCGAGACTGTTTCTTTGATTTTTTTTTTTCCTGGTGAATTTTGTAAGAATTAAATGCATGTAATTATAACAGCTGATTGAAACGGTCTTGATACGTGTTGCCTCCTGCTCACCACGGGGAGGTGGAAGTCGGATTTTGAGCAGGATAATTTATATATTGAGAACTGTTTAAAATCATGATAAAAACTGTTAAAAAATATTAAAAGGGGCCTCACAACTTGGCGGGTAGCATCTTGAGAGCCATTTTGTGCACAAACTCTGCCTGGGACAGCCTTTGCTCATTGTAGTCAGTAATGAGGGTCTCCCTAATTCTCTCACGCTCACGCAAGCGTCTCACAGGAACATTGTGGTACTGATAGGATGATCTGATCTTTATGTCAGTTCGTAGCTGTTCTTCTGCGAGTTTTTCGATGAGCAGAAATGTGTTTGGATGCGGCGATGTAAAGTGGGTTGCAAAATGTTTATGGAAACTTTCGCATGCATTGGTCGTTCTGACGGAACTTTCAAGACAAGTCCACAAGCTGGGCGGGTATTTGGCAGTTGAAGAAATGTAGTTGTTAAAAACATAGTCTGAAAATACTGTGAGTTTGTCGTCATCCTGGTATGGGAACTGGGCCATGATGACAAAAGCAAAGCAATCTTGTACTTCACTAGGCTCAAGAGCGGTAAGCCAAAAAAGGATTTTAGCCGCATTGCAGTTTCACTGGTAGACTTGTACTCAGAAGATAGTCCAATTTGTTGAAGTTTTCGGTACCATGCTTGACCGATATGAAACTGACAGGCTTTTATTGTAGTCTCTGGGCAGGTGCCTCAACAGGCGGAAAGCATGGCTAGCCTATTGAGTTGTGTTAGGCGCGCGCGCACAGTCAGTTTGTGACTGTTCCTGTTGTGTCTTAGCATACTGAGTCTATCCAAAGATCTATCATGTTTATACAGTCCAGTGACTTTAGGGTTGGTACATCAGGCTAATCGATCTAAAGTTCGAAAACAACATAGTCGATATCTACAACAAAAAACCGGCTCAGTTTTCCAACAGGGGTCGGCGGCTTATTGCGCAATGCGTTGCATAACAGGTGAAAAACCGGCTCAGTCTTCCGTACCCCGATCGGCCATCTTCCCATAATTCTAGAAACTTAAGACATGCACGTGCATGCTCATCAATGCACATGCATTTTAACTATTCCTGCCTGTACATCATGAGGTTTCACAGAAAACATAATTTTAAAGAGGATTTTCTGGTAGGATTTGATTGTTCTACCCTCAGTGCTACGTCCTGGGGTCTCAGATACACTACAGGCCCAAAGAGAATGACATTGTTACATCTGTACTGGTAGGTTCTGGGACCTGAGAGACACCATACCATTCAAGAGAATATCCTGATAAATTATTTTTTTGTTCTTACCTCACAACGTCCTCCATGCAGAGTGTTTGACCAAGAAGTTTGTGCAGGGCGGAAGGAAGGAAGGAGGAAATCTTATAAACCTCTTGTAAATCCGAGCTGTTTGAGCCAGGAGTTTTTTGCGAACATACAGACGAACACACATTCGCCTTTATCTGTACAGATGATAGATGAGGTGCCCGGTATTGCCCGGGACAGACCTGTGTTCCCACCCGTCTTTCTCCCCCTCTCTCATCTAGACAATTTCCAGTAACACAATCCACTGTCTTGCTTCAGTACTGACGCACGCCAGGACACCAGGCAGCAACTGAACGCTTTGCGCACTGGCTAGTTTGTGTAATAGTGAACACACCGGACGGGAAGTGATGACATCACGGGCTCGTGCCTATGTGAGAAGGAGAACTGGAAGCGACCAGTCAGCGACACAAAGCAAACTAAAAAAACACCAGAAAAAAACTTCCCCACCATTTGGAGCATCCAAATGTAAAAAAATTAAGGAGCTTAAGAGAGCACGTCCCGTGACGTCAACACTTCCTACCGACTGATTTAAATTATTCGACCTGCTCGCGGCTAAAATTAGAACAAACAGGAATACCCTGCTGCTTTGCAATGATCTCAAATTGATTGCGATAGTTAAATTTTTTAGGGTTTTATTGTTTACACCAATACATTGTTTACTCATTAAAATCTTCTTTTTTTTTTCTTTTTATTATTCTATAACTTTAGTCATACGGGCCGAAGGTTCAAGTCGCCCTCCGCAGTATCAAACTTTGAGGTTGGCGCGGAGCGTGGGGCTTGTGAGCTTTTATACATGATGAATAAAAAATACCGTGTAAACTCCGTCATCATAATGAAAACCTAGACAAAGATGAGGAACTATTTACAGGCATAGCTTGCCGCCGGTATTTCACCATCGCTATCACAATCAGCTACAACAACAATAGCAACGACGAAGACGAAGAAGAAAACAAAAAGGTCAAACCGATCTTTTCCCTTATTATCATTATTATTATTGTTGTTATTATCATTATTATTATTGTTGTTGTTGTTGTTATTATTATTATTATTGTTGTTGTTATTATTATTATTATTGCTGTTGTCATTATTATTATTGTTGTTGTTGTTATTATTATTATTGTTGTTGTTGTTATTATTATATTGTTGTTGTTATTATTATTATTGTTGTTATTGTTATTATTATTATTGTTGTTGTCATTATTATTATTGTTGTTGTTGTTATTATTATTGTTGTTGTTGTTATTATTATTATTGTTGTTATTATCATTATTATTATTATTGTTGTCATTATTATTATTGTTGTTGTTGTTATTATTATTGTTGTTGTTGTTATTATTATTGTTGTTGTTGTTATTATTATTGTTGTTGTTGTTATTATTATTGTTGTTGTTGTTGTTGTTGTTATTATTATTGTTGTTGTTGTTATTATTATTATTGTTGTTATTGTTGTTGTTATTATTATTGTTGTTGTTATCATTATTATTATTGTTGTTGTTATTATTATTTATCCTTTGAATGGAAGTGACGCTTGTGATTTGAACAATTGATGTTAAAATCTTCGATTCAGGGAAGAACAAACAACAACAAAACGTTCAGCCTCTGTTTCACATCCACTCCACTTTGGTCGATTTCCTTCAAAGTTTCTTCAAAAAATTTTAATTTTGATTTGTTTCACAACCGATTTTAAACATTTTGATTAATTTTGAGGTCGCGGTGGTTGTAAAATTTTCTTTTGTTTACAGGAAGTTTCAGAATAATTTTGTTTCTATCAAAGAGACGCCAGAGTTTTGCTGGAAATTTGATACTTGTTTCGTTGCTGAACATCCCTGGAGCAAGGTAACTTTAAAAACTGCAAGGAATCGCCATTTCTCTTGAATAAAACCCGGGCCAAAAAAAACAACAACAACAAAAAACTGTGCAACGAGAACAAAAATGTCGGCTCAGGGCAAAAAAGTGTTATCTCCATTTTCAGAAAAAAAAAAATTCCTTTTCGCACTGAACCTGCGGAAAAACAAATTTCTGAAAACATTAAAAACAAGGAGTAGAATGCCAACAAATAAATGGAACAATCCTATGAGTATTTGAAAGACAGTAAATTGGACAGCAATTTGCTATCAGTTTTGTCCGTCAGACAGACCCCCCCCCCCCCAGTGATTCTCACAGTCCCAGGCACACACACTCCTCCCCCCCTCCCTACCCAATTACGATCCCAGGTTTCTTCAATTCCTGCGCCATTTTGAATTGTCATCTAATGTCTTTTCTTCTTGTTTTTCTCTCGTCAACTTAATTTTCCAGTGGTCATGATTATTTGAAATAATTTATGAAACGAAATTTCTTCATTAACTGCAGTTACTTGAAAAAAGAAATCTTTCCAGTGGATCATAAAACTTGTGTGTACACCGTAGTATGGGCTACGGACGATCATAAAACTTGTGTGTATACCGTAGTATGGGCTACGGTACGATCATAATACTTGTGTGTACACCGTAGTATGGGCTACGGTACGATCATAAAACTTGTGTGTACACCGTAGTATGGGCTACGGTACGATCATAAAACTCGTGTGTACACCGTAGTATGGGCTACGGTACGATCATAAAACTCGTGTGTACACCGTAGTATGGGCTACGGTACGATCATAAAACTTGTGTGTACACCGTAGTATGGGCTACGGTACGATCATAAAACTTGTGTGTACACCGTAGTATGGGGTCGGCAGGGTACATTCTGTCCCAGTCAGTTTACAGTTCCTCCTGTCAATGAAATTCCTCCCCGAATCCCCCCCCCCCCGACTAAATTTTCTCCTTTTAGATTTGAAATGCGTCTTTGGGATTTAAGTGCCCCCATTTGAGAACCTTTGCCCTAGTTCTCCAACTGCCCTGTAAGTGGCAGTAAAAAATGGTCAGTAGCAGGCTTACAAAGAAATATTAAATGTAGTTTACACAGACGCATTGGGGTCTCGAGTTACTACATTCTGTTTTTCTTCTTATCTTTAAGAACTTAATTCTATGCTGAATAATAACCTCGTAACTCGAGTTACTGCTTATGTCATGTTGATTGCTCAGGTGTCATCTGCACTGAACGATCAGAGCTGGCAAAGGGAACTCGCGGATTACCAAAAACAACAAAGGTCAAATTTTGATTCAATTGTTTGGTTTTTCATAGTTAAATTCAGGGAGTTGGAAACTAGTTCATATTTTTTTCCCAGTCATTTCAGGTTTGTGTTCAATTTTTTAATGCTTGTTTTTTGTTGGTAGTGAGAGATTATCATTTTTCCCGAGCGCCTGTCTGACTACTAGTGCTAGTTGGTCGAGATGCAAGAAAATATAGTTTTAAATGTCTCGTCCTAAATTCTTGCTAAATAATAATAACAATAACCATACAGGCAGAGAATGACGTGTCCAATTTCATTTTGTCTGGCCGGTTCTAGAATTGATCAGCTGCGGGTGTTCCAGTATCAGAGAAACGAAACAAAGCAAATTAAAGATCTGTTCTCTCAGTTGCTGGGTAGAAATATTTAAGGGGGTGGATTTTGTATGTGTGTGTGGGGGGGGGGGGTGGGGAGTTGGGGTGGAGGGGTGGGGGGGTATGGTGGTATGTGTCCGGAGGGGGGTGGAGGATAAGTGGTAACAAGACAGATAATATTTTTAAAAAATGAAACTGACCAAAAACCTTAACATTTTATCTCCACTTTCAGCCCCCCCCCTTTCTGTCTTTCCCCCTCCCCCCTCCCCCTTTCAACAATACCCCCCCCCCCCCCACACATACACACAAAGAGCTACAAAAAGATAATATGAAATATAATAATTATTTTGTCTCGTGTTTTAAAACCAATCAAGATCAACTGATGTTACAGCAGACATTGCCCTACTGGATCTGATAAAGGAAGGAAATGAAATATTGAAACTTTGTCCGAAGTTTTCCATGAAAAGAAATTATTATAAAGAAGAGAGTGTTGTTTACTTTAATCGTCATTGACCTTTCAACTTTTGATATTTAACTCTAACAATGACTCGTTTTTTGTTGTTTTCATATGTACCATTAAGGACAATTTTTGTTGTTTTCATATGTACCATTAAGGACAATTTTTGTTGTTTTCATATGTACCATTAAGGACAATTTTTGTTGTTTTCATATGTACCATTAAGGACAATTTTTGTTGTTTTCATATGTACCATTAAGGACAATTTTTGTTGTTTTCATAAATAATGTACCATTTTGGATAATTATAATTACAATTATAGATATGTGAATTTTCAGGCTAAACCTGTTTGATTAGAAATATTTTTGTGTTCAGATGAACAAAAAGTAGAAAAAACAAACAAAAGAAGGCACCCTGAGGAGGTAGAAGTGAATGTGTTTGTGTGTGTGAAACTCCAAACTGACATTTTGTGTGAACCAAAATCTGGAAATCTGTGAACACCAGGAAAACAGAAAGTTTGAGGCAAGAACTATCTCCCACCTATACACAACAACAACAACAACAACAACAACAACAACAACAACAACAACAACAACAACAAACCTCTATCCACTCTCCTTTCTCCCCACAGCCACCACCACCAATATCACCACCATCACCATGACCACCATCACCCACCATCACATCACATCATCACTACCATCACCACAATCACCTTCACTACCATCACCACCACCACTATCACCACCATCAGCATCACCATCACCACCACCACCACCACTACCACTACCACATCCCCTATTATTTTACTTCACTTTCCAGTGCCCCCCACCGCCATCTCCGATTCAAATACGATCCTTTTTTTTATGCTAGCGTGTTAACGACTGTAGCTGGGATTACCCATCCTTTGTCCATACAGAGATCAAATTCCATTTTAATATTTCACATGGAAATTTTCACAGCGTTTTGTTACCAATGATTGTCAAAGTTTCAGATTGTCCAGCGCTGCTACAACTTGTACTCAAATTACCCAGAACTGATGGAGATGGAGACATTCCATTAATATGAGACAGTTCAGAAATCTCCAGGGGTAAAAACGTGCTAAAACCAACAATTATGTTTAAATGAGTTTTAAATCTGAAACTATTTGCCTAAGGACATTGTACTGTGGCCGTGTGATGTAGTTTTATATCTCCAAACAGCGTTCTGTGGTATGAACTACCACTTGGATAGATACCTTGATCTGTGAAAAAATCCGCAAATCTGACGTTTTAGGTCTGATTAAAATGTATTTTGTTTTTACTGGCTACAATTTCCTTGTCTGGTAGTGTTCGTTTTCCACAGGGCAGGCCTGAGCTGCTTGCAGGCTCCAATCATTGTAATCGTCGCCGTTCTATGTAAAACCTGCAATGTGCTGTTGGGTGTGTGTTGTAATAGGTTAATGTGTGTACTTGACAAGACAAGATTACAACTAATGCGCCACGCCTCCCTCCTCCTATTTGACACACGGCCAAGTTGGCAGCAACTTTAGTCCAATTGACTGAGCACCAGCTTGGATTAGACAAAATTCCGTTTTTGGTTAAAATCGCTGGCCTTTGACCTTTCCATGTTTTGTTTTAATTATGATTCATTTTCTTACTTGTCCAATCATGTTCTTGATCATTCTTATATTTCTCACATTCACAAAGATTCAAGGGTGACGAAAACATTGGTGACTCACTGGGATCAGACTTGAGGGTTAAGGCTGGGTGCAGCTAAATGGTCGCAAGCAACAACCTTTCCCTGGATGATCTAGTCATGATCACTTTTTCCTTTTCTTTTTTTAAAAACTGGCCACGAGTTGGTCAAGAGAATCCAGAGTTGCAAGTGTTTCAGTTACACGATCCAAATAGCGTCTTTCTTATTGGGAAGGGAAGGGGGGGGGGGGCTTGCAATGTGGCGAGTGACGCATCGAGACAAGTCTGTCTTACGTCAGTTTTGTCTCAGAGTTACCCTTCCTTTGAATGATCCGGCCAGACAAACTTGTTTCAGTTTCTCACTAGTGCGCAAGTTCCTTTTAACTCTTTCGCCCACAAAAGCGAGACAAAGCAGACTTGAGTCAGTGCGCTAGAGGTAAATGGACCATCCAGAAAGTACGTCTTTGGCCAGTTTTGATCCCTCCTTCCCTATAAAGTACGCCCCACCGCCCCTCCTGTGTAGTAGCGTACAGCCAGCAGAATGTTGGGTGTCCATGACAAGCCCTTGATATTTGAAAATTTGAAGTGACGTATTGCCTGGGCTGTCCAGCACAGTTTTCACAGATATGATTGTTTATATAATCTAACAATTTCATTGGCTTAAAAAAACAACAACAACCCCAAAACTAGACTCAATTTTTAAAATTCAATACATAACTGAAAAGCTACGTATGCTTTCGACCTCCCCCCCCCCCCTCCTCGCATTACTCCCATGTTCGTTTTTCGTACTCTGGTGGCACCCCCCCCCATCCCCCACTCCCATCCCCACCCCTCGGAGTGTACATACTTTATACACGACCCTCCGGTAAGCAAAGAGAACCATAAAACATTCTGCACTTCTACAGGTAATATTGAATAATTGAATGATGGATTCAGATACCTTTCTTTGGCAATGAAGTATCATTCCGTGTGCATGGGCCAGCAAGCCAGGTCTCTTATAAACTCATTCCGCTAGGGTCAGCCCAGTCTATGCCTGGTCAGTTGCAAATATCCTGTGGGTCAATCCATACCAGTCTTTGTTTCTCAACACAAAACATCAGATCGAAACGCGTCCTGGCTCAGACCGGACCACCTGCAGCTTACACAGGCAACACCTCAACACAAGCGGTTGATGAAAGCTCTTGGCCAGCACTGCGATAGCGTTTTACCATAAATGGCTGTACGTACCAATCTAAATTAAATGAGCTTTTTAATATAATTTTCCAAATAAAATTTGCTCTGTCTTTCCAGCTGGGTTTATACTTTTGTGCGACTGATGTTTTCTCCTTGTCCTCACAAAATGGAACCTGGATAAAGGATGAAATCGGGTACAACGACAATAATAATAATAATAAACGCGAAATGTTTTGGGTCTTTTGTAAAATGTAGTTTTTCCTCCAGCACGACAGTGCAGCTACAGTACAGCTAGAATTGTGGTTCTCAACTTTTTCCAGATAATCGCCTATGAAATCCATTCCGCAGGCTGGCTGGTCCTACTAAGAATTTGAACTGCATGTTCTTGACAGTATCTGTCTGTTTTGTCGCATTGCAAAATGTTATAGTAACAAGACTTGATATTCATTATGGACTTGAGAGTTAAAAGAACAGACATTGTCAAGACACTGCAATATTGTCATCACTTGTCAGAAAAATACATGCCATCAAATTGTAGGTTTTCGCCTGTTTTCTTCGTTTTGACTACCCGTTTGAGAACCGCTGCGCTAGAGAACTACAGCGCTAGAGAACGAACCACTGCTGCGCTAGAGCACCACTGCTGCGCTAGAGAACCACTGCTGCGCTAGAGAACCACTGCTGCGCTAGAGAACCACTGCGCTAGAGAACCACTGCTGCGCTAGAGAAACAAATACTGATGGCGCTTTTGTTCTTGGAAAAGCCGTGGATTCAGATAGTGGTCTCATTTTAATTATGTCGGCGGATTTTCCATTAAAGTCATCCATGCGGACCCGTTAATGAGTGACGGTTTTTCTCAAATTTCTCCGTACGGCATCAGTAGATCCCAATTCTAGGTATTTTTTTTAAAAATGTAGTTTTTCCACACATTGTTTGTCATACTGAAAGTGAAAGATATTTTTCTGTTAAATTTCATCCACAGACAGAATTTTTGACTTCATGGAAGTAGAAGGAAACAGTTTAGCATGGCGACATTTGGACGTCTTGAAACAACAACCTAATGCTGGGATTGGGGGGGAGGGGGGGGGGTAGTGCATTGTCATCAAAAAGCCTCATCCCACAGGGAGAGACTCGTTATTCACTTAAGTCTACATTTGATTCAGTCTCAGATGTGCTGGAGGCTCCACTAAAACATGTTGAAGTTTTAACTCACACTGACACACACACCACACATGTTCAGACCAAATAGTTTAATACACAACTGCCCATTTCCAATGAAAAATTTACTTCATTTCTAATGTTTGTGTGATTTCTTGTGTAGTTTCTGTATTGTTTGTGTCCGGCCTGGAACTTTACAACATAAGTTTTAACTTTGTTCAAGGACCCGTCTGGCCGCCAAGGTTTGCTGCAGTTTGACTTGTTCAAATACTTTGCCAATGACAAATGCGGAAAGTTTAAAGACTGTAAAATAAAAACAACAAACAAATGAAAAAAAAACAACGATAAATCGATAATAAACAAACTATAAGGGAAGATAATTAAAAATTAATGAAGTAAACAAAGGATGAATGAAAATTATAAATGAATTATTAATTGCGCAAACTTTGATGTTCTCCAGGCGCCGGGGCATGTTCCAGGCTTAGACCGGACTGCGCTACGATGGCCTCGACATGCCAGATTTTAAATATTTCATCGACCATTTTCAATTTAGGAATTATAGGCAAACAGCATTTTGCTTTGTCTGACAGGTCGTCACAAGCTCATAAACACCAGATCCCTGGATAACTCTTGGGCCGTCATCTTATGCAATTTTCATCAAAGGCACACATGTTTTATTATTGTGTCCCACTCAGTGTTCACACAGACAGACATGCGTGTTCGGTGTTCGGTGTGAGCGCATTGGACACATTGAAACAAAAAAAGTTGGAAAAGCTGTGAAGTAGCAGCAAGGTTTGGCACAAAGGTAAAATGTAATAGAGAGAGAGGGGGGAGGGGGAGGGGAGAGGGGGGAGGGGGAGGGGAGGGGGGGAAGGGGGAGGGGAGGGAGGGAGGGAGGAAAAGAGGGAAATGGGAGGGAGGGGAGAGTGTGGGAGGGAGAGAAAACGAAGGAGGAAGGGAGAGAGAAAAGTTGAGAGAGAGAGAGAGAGAGAGAGATAAAGAGAGAGAGAGAGAGAGAAAGAGAGAGAGAGAGAGAGAAAGAGAGAGAGAGACAGTGAAGGAAGAAAGAGTGGGGGAGAGAAAGTTTTATAGTCCGTTCACCGAGGCTTGATCACGGTTTAGTTGGATTTTCTCAGCTATTACGAAATACAGCGTCCTGAATTTTTGCATGCAGTCTTACATTTATCATGACCCTATAAATCTTGAATTTGAAGTCTGTGCACAGCACCGTTCTTTCAAAGCGGCGAATTCCTTTGATCTTTTCTTTGTTTTCAATTAATAGGCCCCAAACTTATAGATGTTTACAGTATACGTGTGTTCCAGCATGATCTGCCACTTCTCGTTTCTGTGTAGATGATCTAAATTCCTAAACACAGTAAAAATCTGTGGTGAATTGCAATGGCGTGGCGTCACGTTAGGGACTTGAGGTTTGCTTTACACGTAATGCATTTATTGTTCCTTTCCTGTAAGATAAAGCTACTACAGATTCATTACTTATCTATTGAAAACAGCCTTCTAGTTGTGCTAAACGGTAATATCCTATGAAAGATAACGTTTGTAAAGTAGCTAGGCTTTCCAATCTGTAATAAGTTGTACGAAATATACATAGTATCGAGATATGACCACCCTTTCCCCTCTGGGTCCCTGTCACTGCAAGAGCATGTCCACTCGTGCTATCCTTCTCTAGAATGACCAGGTTGCGAGCTTGGGACAGCCTTAGGCCCAATAGAAAGGTTAGCCCTAAAAACGTGTTTTTTTTTGTTTGTTTCAAAACAGGCAAAAACTTTTCGATGTTTTAAAAAAAAAATGTTTTATCATCTCAGTCGCTTTCTGAGTCGGATGTCTTCATTGGATAGATGACGATATTCGGTTGAATAATTTAGTGAAGGCCCTCGTTTCGCCAGTATTCTTCCTCCAACCGCAATACATGGTCCTCGCACTTGGAGAAAAATTCTGCATCGACTGTTTTCAATGCTGCATGAGTTCGATTTTGGATGTCTGACAGTCTGAAGGTCTTGTTCTCCAATGTTCCGCATCGTATTGATTTTGATGTTTAAATCCATGATGAAAGGAATTCTGAAATTGAAAGATCTCTGACAACGCCTCTGACTCTGTGTTGGTACCAGTGAACAATCACGAGAGTTTGTTTTTAAACCCACTTAAATCCCGTGCTGTACCACTTTTAGTGGGGTTCTAACCGATGTGTTAAATTATTACAGTAAACCACCTAAATGGTTACCCTTGACCGTGCTCTCTTTATTTATATACCGCAAATAAACAAACTCGAAAACTACTTGAATAATTCGGGGGCAAAAAATCTGGGTTAGGGTCATCACAAATCTAAGTCTTCATGCCAAATTACATTCAAATATCATCTACGGTTGCAACGCTACGAGCAGTTTTCTGTGATCATGCCTCGGTGAACGGACTATAGTGAGTAAAGCCCTACATTAGAAACATACAAATGTCTTGACTCAGCCAGCGAAAAGAGCAGCATTGCGCACTGAGACAAAACAGATATAAGCCAATCTCGCCTCAGTTTGTCCCCAACATTGGACTGAGTCAGTGAAAACTCCAAACAAGCGCACAGTACAGACATGCAATTAATCACGTAACACAACAGTCTTTGTGAAGACGACTTTCAGTTCAAACGGTCGAGTTCACATACCTCTCTCTTGCATTGCTCACATTCACACCTAAAGCTCATTATAGCATGTACCTGAAAATCGCCTCATACGAAGAGCCTTTGAATGTCCCATGCATGGTCAGTAACAAGTGGACAATGGGTGGCCGCGTGGTGACCCTCATGTGTGTACGCAGGTCAATCAAATGGCACTTGTACAAAAGCTTGAGGTTCCTCTGTTGTTGCAGTGGCTGGCGGGTTCAGATCCTCCCTGCTGTACCTGGCAACTTGTGCAAACCCGTGATATTGTATGAGGTGGTGGTGGTGGGCAGGGCAGACAGACTAGGTAAAAGCTGTGGCAGGGGCGTCGGATGTCGGGCATTGGAAGAGGGTTGGGGAGGGAGAGGGGTTGTCAGGAAGCCCCATGGGTGGCACGCAATGAAGGGTTTCTAAAACGTGAAGAACTGTAAAACTTGCATGATTTTATAACCATCTCTGGTGTGACACTGGGACGTCAGCACAGAATTTTGATTTTTGGCTTACGGTCATTTCATGCTGGTTAGAAGAATGACAGGGAATAGAAACCAGGGGGGAAGAGGGAGAGAGGGGGAGGAGAGGGGGTTGGAGAGGAAGCAGAGGGAAGAAGAGTGAAGAGAGTGAGAAACACGCACAGAGAGAGGATAGGGGGAAAGAGAGAGAGGAGATAGCGGGGAAGAAAACAGAGAGAGAAATGGGAGAGAGAAGGAGTGGAGAGAGAGGGAGAGAGAGAGAGAGAGAGAGAGAGAGAGAGAGAGAGAGAGAAAGAAAGAAAGTGGAAGATCGACCATGGAATGCTTCATCTGTGAATGTTTAACTGTTTACTGTGTGACCATGATTACGACCAGTCCAGTCCTGTCCGCTGCCCGGGACACGTGGCAGTAAGTGGGAAAGTCTTGGGCGGCGGTGGAAAAAAATGAATGGAGGGCAAATTCAGCGACACAAAGCAAACTCAAAAAACAACAACAACAAACAAACAGAAATACTTCCCCACCATTTGGATCCTTCAAACGTAAAAGAAAGGAAAAAAGAAGCTTGTGCAGGTCAAAATGTCGGCAGGTCTAAAAATGTCCAGACAAATCTGAGCTGTGGGAAGGGCGGTAGGTCTTGCTCAAAATCCCGCGTTTTTCTTGTATTAATGTAGATTACTAGTATTATTATCATTATCATTACTAGTAATTGCCCCATTCTTCGAATGGTTAAGCACAGCATTCCAGACCGAAAGGAATCAGCACAAAGACATTCATTGATGTCGAGACACTTTGGGTCATCCACAAAATAATTGGCTATTAATAGATAGATAGGAGAATTTTTCAGGAAATGATGACGTCATGGGCTCATGTGTTCGTAAAGAATGGAGGATCAAAAGTAGACAACTAGCGGCATAAAGCAAACTCAAAAAATACTTCCCCACCTTTTCAAGACTCCAAATCTAAAAAAGAACCTTTTGCGGGTCGCAGGGCAGGCACATGTAAAATTTCACGCAAATCCGAGCTGTGTGAGCGGCAGTAGATCTAGATCTTGTTCAAAATCCCGTGATTCTTTTTTTTATATTATTATTACATTTTCCTTTCTTTGAGCATTAGCTCTAGAGTTCGAGGTGTGAGAGGCCTAGCCTTTCGACAAAGTTTTCTTGGCATGACTGACACTCCGAGATTTATAAAAAAAAAATATTTCATTTCGAGCTTGAAGCACACTATAAATGTTTCTACACAGTTTTCTTGGTATGAATGAATGGCACTCACCTCATCTGTATAACATTATACTTGGTATCAAAATTTTCTTGGCGTGGTTGGATCTCAAGTGAACTCTAGTTCGAGAGTTTACATTTCCGGTAAGAGGCGGAAATGACGAAATTGACGGGAGTACATTATCACGTCGTATTCGCAATCATGAATTGATAACTGATAATTATAACTGAATTTCTGGGAAAAGTAAAGAGTTTCGGGAAAAAATGAGCACGACACGTACAGGCTTGGTACATTTTACATACATGTGCCAAGTTTCATTTCTCTACGTTGCGTAGTAAAAAAGCCTTTGCGGGAACAAAGTTGGGCCCAAGCTCCATTATTATATGATCATTTGGGTGGGGCTCACCCCTCAACATGCCCCCTCCTACCCCCTTCCCTATATGTCATGGTGACACCCCAGGCCGGAGAACCCCTTGGTGCAAACAAACAATGTCATAGATTAGCTAAATACTTTTTTCATCTTATTATTTTTAAGGCCAATATTTTTTCTGATGAGGACAAAGACTAGGTGGACATTATATCTGGATCACATATTCAATTTGTTTTACATTCTCTTAATTCCCCAGGATTGGTGGAAGGAAATCAAGATTTGATGGTATAGAGTTAATGGGAAACAACGGGGGGAGGGAGGGGGGGGGGATATCTACAGTAACAGGGTTCTCTCTCTCCCTCGAACTGGACATCCTTTATAACAGGGAGTTCCAACATGGAGTAAATATCTCCCTACCCCCGTCCCCCTCCCTTGGAAGTAAATTTGACCTTCCCTTTACAAATACTAATTGTTAATCCTCTTGTTGTTTGTTTTTTATGGCAGAAATTTTAACTCAAAACTTTCCAAAAGTTGCACAGATCTAGGAGTAAACAGGACGGGGAATATTGAGAACCCTTGGTTTTAATTGAGAGGATAGGTGGTGGTGGTGGGGGGGGGGGGTGTGGATACCATGGTGTGTATACTACCTGCCACATTGTCCTTCTGCATCTCTTTTGGCACTCACCATAACAGATAAAGACAGATACAGATAAAGATAGATACAGATAAAGATAGATACAGATAAAGACAGATACAGATAAAGACAGATATAGATAAAGACAGATACAGATAAAGACAGATACAGATAAAGACAGATACAGATAAAGACAGATACAGATAAAGACAGATACAGATAGAGACAGATACAGATAAAGACAGATACAGATCAAGATAGATACAGATAAAGATAGATACAGATAAAGACAGATACAGATAAAGACAGATACAGATAAAGACAGATACAGATAAAGACAGATACAGATCAAGATAGATACAGATAAAGATAGATACAGATAAAGACAGATACAGATAAAGACAGATACAGATAAAGACAGATACAGATAAAGACAGATACAGATAGAGACAGATACAGATAAAGACAGATACAGATCAAGATAGATACAGATAAAGATAGATACAGATAAAGACAGATACAGATAAAGACAGATACAGATAAAGACAGATACAGATAAAGACAGATACAGATAAAGACAGATACAGATAAAGATAGATACAGATAAAGACAGATACAGATAAAGACAGATACAGATAAAGATAGATACAGATGAAGACAGATACAGATAACGATAGATACAGATAAAGACAGATACAGATAACGATAGATACAGATAAAGACAGATACAGATAAAGATAGATATAGATAAAGATAGATACAGATAAAGACAGATACAGATAAAGATAGATACAGATAAAGACAGATACAGATAAAGATAGATATAGATAAAGATAGATACAGATAAAGACAGATACAGATAAAGACAGATACAGATAAAGATAGATACAGATAAAGATAGATACAGATAAAGACAGATACAGATAAAGATAGATACAGATAAAGATAGATATAGATAAAGATAGATACAGATAAAGACAGATACAGATAAAGATAGATATAGATAAAGATAGATACAGATAAAGACAGATACAGATAAAGACAGATACAGATAAAGATAGATACAGATAAAGATAGATACAGATAAAGACAGATACAGATAAAGATAGATACAGATAAAGACAGATACAGATAAAGACAGATACAGATAAAGATAGATACAGATAAAGACAGATACAGATAAAGACAGATACAGATAAAGACAGATACAGATAAAGATAGATACAGATAAAGATAGATACAGATAAAGACAGATACAGATAAAGACAGATACAGATAAAGATAGATACAGATAAAGATAGATACAGATAAAGATAGATACAGATAAAGACAGATACAGATAAAGATAGATACAGATAAAGACGAGACAAGAAAACAACAAAGAAACATTGCAAGAACAAGAAACCAAGAATAGGAGCGGGGGGGGGGGGGGGCGGAGGGGGGCACCAACAGAGCTAGTCCGAGCCCCCCCACCCCCCCCCGGGCCGAGAAGCAAAAAATACTCAACTGGGGGTAGGGAGCTGCGGATAGGTTTGGGTGGGGGGGGGGTGGCAGTGGGGTTCATTCAAGAAATCATTTTGTTTTCTATGAACAAAACGCAACGGGGGAGGGGCTTCCAGCTCATGAAAAGCACACATTCCTCACGAGAAAGGGTGAGAGTGAGTGGGTTGGGGAAAGTTTACGTGAACTTTTCAGTTGTGGTAATCTCTCATTTTGCCACTCAGTACTCCAGGTCTCTCATTTTACCACTCAGTACTTGAGGTCTCTCATTTTGCCACTCAGTACTCCAGGTCTCTCATTTTACCACTCAGTACTCGAGGTCTCTCATTTTGCCACTCAGTACTCCAGGTCTCTCATTTTACCACTCAGTACTTGAGGTCTCTCCAGGTCTCTCATTTTACCACTCAGTACTCCAGGTCTCTCGAGGTCTCTCATTTTACCACTCAGTACTCCAGGTCTCTCATTTTACCACTCTGTACTCTAGGTCTCTCATTTTACCATTCGGTACTCCAGGTCTCTCATTTTACCATCCAGTACTCCAGGTCTCCCATTTTACCATTCACTACTACAGGTCTCTCATTTTACCACTCAATACCCGAGGTCTCTCATTTTTACCACTCAGTACTCCAGGTCTCTCATTTTACCACTCAGTACTCGAGGTCTCTCATTTTACCACTCAGTGCTCCAGGTCTCTCATTTTACCACTCAGTACTCCAGGTCTCTCATTTTACCACTCATTACTCCAGGTCTCTCATTTTACCACTCAGTACTCCAGGTCTCTCATTTTACCACTCAGTACTCCAGGTCTCTCATTTTACCACTCAGTACTCCAGGTCTCTCATTTTACCACTCAGTACTCCAGGTCTCTCATTTTACTACCCAGTACTCTAGGTCTCTCATTTTACCACTCAGTACTCCAGGTCTCTCAAGGTCTCTCATTTTACCACTCAGTACTCCAGGTCTCTCATTTTACCACTCAGTACTCCAGGTCTCTCATTTTACCACTCAGTACTCCAGGTCTCTCATTTTACCACTCAGTAGTCCAGGTCTCTCATTTTACCACTCAGTACTCCAGGTCTCTCATTTTACCACTCAGTAGTCCAGGTCTCTCATTTTACCACTCAGTACTCCAGGTCTCTCATTTTACCACTCAGTACTCCAGGTCTCTCATTTTACCACTCAGTAGTCCAGGTCTCTCATTTTACCACTCAGTACTCCAGGTCTCTCATTTTACCACTCAGTACTCGAGGTTTCTCATTTTACCACTCAGTGCTACAGGTCTCTCATTTTACCACTCAGTACTCCAGGTCTCTCATTTTACCACTCCAGGTCTCTCATTTTACCACTCAGTACTCCAGGTCTCTCATTTTACCACTCAGTACTCCAGGTCTCTCATTTTACCACTCAGTACTCCAGGTCTCTCATTTTACCACTCAGTACTATAGGTCTCTCATTTTACCACTCAGTACTCCAGGTCTCTCATTTTACCACTCAGTACTCCAGGTCTCTCATTTTACCACTCAGTACTCCAGGTCTCTCATTTTACCACTCAGTACTCCAGGTCTCTCATTTTACCACTCAGTACTCCAGGTCTCTCATTTTACCACTCAGTACTCCAGGTCTCTCATTTTACCACTCAGTAGTCCAGGTCTCTGATTTTACCACTCAGTACTCCAGGTCTCTCATTTTACCACTCAGTAGTCCAGGTCTCTCATTTTACCACTCAGTACTCCAGGTCTCTCATTTTACCACTCAGTACTCCAGGTCTCTCATTTTACCACTCAGTACTCCAGGTCTCTCATTTTACCACTCAGTAGTCCAGGTCTCTCATTTTACCACTCAGTACTCCAGGTCTCTCATTTTACCACTCAGTAGTCCAGGTCTCTCATTTTACCACTCAGTACTCCAGGTCTCTCATTTTACCACTCAGTACTCGAGGTTTCTCATTTTACCACTCAGTGCTACAGGTCTCTCATTTTACCACTCAGTACTCCAGGTCTCTCATTTTACCACTCCAGGTCTCTCATTTTACCACTCAGTACTCCAGGTCTCTCATTTTACCACTCAGTACTCCAGGTCTCTCATTTTACCACTCAGTACTCCAGGTCTCTCATTTTACCACTCAGTACTCCAGGTCTCTCATTTTACCACTCAGTACTCCAGGTCTCTCATTTTACCACTCAGTACTCTAGGTCTCTCATTTTACCACTCAGTACTCCAGGTCTCTCATTTTACCACCCAGTACTCCAGGTCTCTCATTTTACCACTCAGTACTCTAGGTCTCTCATTTTACCACTCAGTACTCCAGGTCTCTCATTTTAAACGTGTCCTGGTATTTACTTTCCTTCAGCCAATGATGTTGTTAGATAAAAAAACTGGTCACTAACAAAACTGCAAATTGTCCATGGAAAGATGATATTTAAGGTATCAGACATTAAAGGTCTTAGCGTGGACACTCAACATGCAAATGGCCGTGCACTCGCACAATTGGGAGAGGGAAGGGTTGGGGCCCCCGTATGTCAAAACACTCGAGGGGGAACGGAGGCAAAATAGCCAGAACAGAGCGTTGTAATTTACAGGTGGCCCCTTAAAACGATAACAAAAACAACAATAACAGAAACAATCACACTGACGCCTGGCCACAAAGTTGTAAAACACACAATAAAAAAATTAAGAACATCGGTAAAATTAAAAGCCTGG